>CM042180.1:29084787-29111111 GCA_023376005.1 Doryteuthis pealeii | reverse complement strand
GAGAGAGAGAGAGAGAGAGAGAGAGAGAGTGAAATAAAGGACTGGAAAACGCCAGTGAAAGATAGATAGATAGATAGATAGATAGAGAGAGAGAGAGAGAGAGAGAGAGAGGAGAGAGAGAGAGAGATGGGGCAAATGGAGAGGGATAACAAGGGAAAAAGAAATTCAGAGAAAGTAAAATGGAACGAGGGAAAGAGAGAGAAACTGAAAGAGAAGATAGAGTGAAATGAAGAACGAGAGAGAGATGTAGAGAGAGAGAGAGAGAGAGAGAGAGAGAGAGAGAGAGAGAGAGAGAGAGGGGAGGGGGAAATTGATGTAAGTAGAAGGAAAGCTAAACAGGAAAAAGTAAAACGTTCATGATTATTACGGTAAGGCAAGTATTAAAAAAGATGTCCGTGTATCTCGAACACAACAAAGATATCAGCACATCTCGTTTCTCGTCCTTTAGTTAAAAAAAAAGTTTAGTTACAGACAGACAGACAGATAGATTGACAGATAGACAGAGATTAACATGAAAAGAAGGAGAGTAGGAGTGGAAGAGAAACAACATGAAAAGGGAGAACAGGAGGAAGAGAGAGAGAGAGAGAGAGAGAGAGAGAGAGAGAGAGAGAGGGGGGAAGAGACTAACATGAAAAGAGGGAGAACAGGAATGGAAGATAGAGTGAGTGAGAGAGAAGAGAATATGTGAGTGAGTGTGTGTGTGAGAGAGAGAGAGAGAGAGAGAGAGAGAGAGAGAGAGAGAGAGAGAGAGAGAGAGAGAGAGAAGAGAAACTAACATGAAGAGGCGGAAAGCGGGAGTAAATGAAGAGTGTGTGAGAGAAAAAGAGAAAGTGATAAATTGAGAGAGAGATGAAGAGAATGAAAGAGAAGAATGAAAGAGAGAGAGAGAGAGAGAGAGAGAGAGAGAGAGAGAGAGAGAGAGAGAGGGGGGGAGAGAGCGGTGGGATTATGATGTTACGCCAGTATTAAAAAAATGCCCGTTTGTCTCGTAGACAACAAAGATATCAGCCCATCTCATTTCTCTTCTTTTTAGTTAAAAATTTAATCTGAGAAATCATACACTTCCTTTCATCGGAATCCGCAGATTGAAAATCTTTTTTTCTTTTATTTAAATCTATTTTTAAGATCTGAATAATTTTGATATTTCGATTGGTTGGTTGGTTGGTTGGTTGAGTTTTACGGCATATCCATTCTTGTTGGGTTATTTTATGCAGAAGACGTTTTGTTTTATTCATTCTTGATGGATATTCAACATTATTTTTAAAATCATTTTTTCTACTTAAAATTACTAACAGAACAGGTACTAATAGGTACTACGACTCCAGATCAAAGTGGAATTGGGAGTAATGGTAATAAAGGGGTACTCCACATTCCTCAGAGCTCCAGAATTGGAATTTCACCATCAGATATAGTTTAACATCATACCCAGGATACTAAAACCCTCAGGCACCGCTCTATAGCAAATACATGAAAGGTTGGGTATTTGCCGTAAGGGCAATAGGGTTGGGACAATCATAAAGGTGCTAGGGCCTGACGTGACCAGCCGATTGATCGGAGGGGAATTCTCCGACAGCCTGTCCAACTTAAGTAAGAACCAAGGTGGTATTTTGCATGTCATGGACTGAGTTCTATCCTTAAGCATCACGGGTCGCCAACGACGGTTAACAGGTGGTCCCTTTAGGGGGATTTTACCAATCTGCGGAGACAGGCTCATATTTTGATATAATTTACTATGTGAAATATTTTGAATATAAGAAGAATTTTAGAGCTCCATTTTTCCCTGTGTCGTGGGTATGATGCTAAACTGCATCTAGTTGTGAAGATCCAATTTTGGGCTTCTGGGGGGGGGAGTGTGGAGTATCCCTTCATTGCTATTACTCTCAGATCAAATCTAACCCGGAGTGTTAATACCTGTTAGGGTCCCATCTATGGGCCAAATAATTCTTTAGTGTCCTGCCAAACTTAATTTAGTGGTGAGTTTTCCATTTTGGAGCTCTGTGGAGTGTGGAATACTCCTTAATTGTCAACCGGTCTAGGAGAAAGAAAATTCTAATTCAAACTTTTCACGTTTATTAAAAAACTACTTTGAGATTTCCTATCAATCGATTGTTAACAAAAATCGACTTTGAGAACAGATAACAATAGAGATGGAGACAATAGTCCGAATGCTCCAAATATTACAAATTATCATGCCTCATCTAAGAAAGAGAGAGAATCATGGAAGTCCGTCCTATCAGCACGACCTGATGATGATGCAGTGGAGGGGGGGGGGAGCGAAGTTTAGAGACCGGACATGTATGCCGAAAGAAGAGGGTCACGTAATGAAAAATTGTGATATTGTGAAAAGTACCTATTACCTACGCATAAGATTTATTATCGAGACGTAGATACAATATGATTCATTTTATATCTAGATGATAAATTAATATAATTTAAGATAAACTATTTTAATTTTTAAATGCATATCACGATGTCATTGTTTATATTAACTTTGATTTTTAACTTAACTATTTAAGTCATTTGGACCATATGACCTTTAGGCACCCCTTTTGCGATCTCGATTCGTGGGGACACTTTTCTCATTTACACCGTCAAAATCCAGTTGTTTGTTAGGGGTTAGGGGTTAGGGGTTAGTTTTGTAATTAAAAAAAAACTCTAAAAATCGTCTGTTAACAATTAACCGAATTTTGACAGTGTAAATGGAAAAAATGTCCCCACGAATCGAGATCGCAAAAGATCATATGGTCCAGTCATTTTATAATTTAAGATAAAGGTAGAGATCTCATTAAACTTGTGGCATATGGAAATAGACTGCAATGAAGAATAATAATTGATTAGAATAATTTCATTTATGTATTGGGTATGACGTTAAACTCTCTGATGGTGAGGTTCCAGTTCTGGAGGTTTGGGGAATGTGGATCACCCCTTCATCACGATTGCTAACAGGTACTCTGACCCAGAGTGGTAGTACTTGTTACTTCTATGAGTTAAATAGAAAAATGTGTTTATAAAAAAATTGAGTATCCATTAAGAATGATTTTTTATTTAAAAACTTGAATAAAATAATGATGAATAAAATTATGATTGTTTCTTGTTTTTTTGTTTTTTGTTTTACGGCATATCAACCTCGGTGGGAAACAAGAAACAAACATAATTTTATTTATTTCGTTATTGTCATGAACTACAGTGGTTAAATGACATAAATACTAATAGTACCATGTACTCGTTTACCTCATTTCGGGAAAGAAGCCGCCTTGTTTACAGGTACCAGATACTTTTTACAATATATTTACCAACCCCTCCGCAAGAGCAGGATGTGACACAAGGTCAATTTCTTAAGCGGAGTTCAACAGGTTTGAATTCAGAGTTTTCCTTCTACTAGACCGGTTGCCTAACCAAGGTTAAAGAGCCCAGTCTGTCCTACTATCTATCGCTAGCTGGAGGGAGAGTAGAATTCATACATTTCCCAAGGTATTAGCGCTAAGTGAAATGCAATTACCACACCCAGGATTTGAACTCGGGGCGACGAGTCCATTTCTCATGACTTTAACCATTACACTACACGCTTCCATTACATACTTTTTTCAATATTACAATTTTTAAGGGTCCCACTTTTCGTCATATATCTCCGGTACGTAAACGTTGAGCCACCCCCCTCCCAGATGATGACGATTTCTCGGTAATTTTCACCTTTAGTTGTTAAAATTCCTTGGATAAAATTGAGCATGCGCATTATCTGAAATTAACTTAATTGTTATTAAGAACACATTTTATGATATTTTTGTGTTAAAGTATGCAGTTGTATTGTTTTCTAAAAAACGTTTCTGAGATTTGTTTATTTCGCACGGAGACATTCAAAATAGCTACCGTCTTAGTTCAAAATGAAAGTCAAGGGAGGTTACTCTAATTGCCTTAATTGCTAGGAATTTTAACAACTAAATGTGAAAATTACCGATTTCTCTAGGTGGTCATATATGTAGGTCTCTCAACGCGTCCATGCCCAGAATCGTATCTGCTGACGTCTACATACATGTAGATATTTTTACAATATCACAATTTTTAAGGGGCCCCACTTTTCGTCATAAATGTCCAGTACGTAAACTTTGAGCCCCCCCCCCCCCAGATGATGACGATTTCTCTAGGTGGCCACAGATGTAGGTCTCTCAACGTGTCCATTCCCAGAATCGTATCTGCTTACGTCTACATACATGTAGATATTTATTAAGTCGTGTTACAAATACAATTATTACTGAGGCGTATATAATCTATACCATACGTATCGCTTCAGAGGCTTTTTCTATCTCCGTACACGGAAGAATTCTTGTTGTTCTGAGGGGGGAAGGAAGGGCGGGGGCGTGAATCGAACCTATCCCAAATCGCAGCGCATCGACAGGCACAGTTCTTTGACCGCGCGCAAGTCTGGTGTTCATCCTTCGTATAAGACGTTTTGGGTTATTAGTATTAGTCGTATTTTTAATAGTATTTATTAGATATTTTGTTGTTGTTGTAGTAGTAGTAGTAGTAGTAATAGAAATAGTAGTAGTTTTACCATAATGATGTGTAGGGAAGAAGAAGAAGAAGAAGAAGAAGAAGAAGGAGGAGGAGGAGGAAGAGGGGGAAGTAGGTATTACTCGTATTTTTAATAGTATTACTACTACTACTACTACAAAAATATCTATTTTTGTAGTAGTAGTAGTAGTAGTAGTAATTTTACGAGAATGATGTGGAGGAAAAAAGGAGGAGGAGAAGAAGGAGGAGGATGGAGAGGAGGGTGAGGAGGAAGTGGAGGGGGGAAAATAAGTGCTGTTGCTTTTCTTTGTTAAAATGAGGGCTTGGTCATCTTGCCGGAAAAAAAGTATATGTAGGTCCTAGATTGTTTACTGAGCGTGAATGTTCCCCCCCCATTTTTGTTTGTTTATTTATTTGTTTGTTTGTTTCATTACATCTGAGGGCTATCTATCTATCTATCTATCTATGTCAGTCTGTTAATATCTATCTATATATCTCGGTCTATTCCCTCCCTCTCCCTCTCCTTCTCCTCTCCCCCTCTCTCTCTATATATATATATATGCGTGTGTGTGTATGTATAGGTCTGTTCATATCTATCTATCTATCTATCTATCAATATCTGTTCATGTCTATCTATCTATGTATGTATCTATCTATGTATCTATCTATCTATCTATCTCACTCTGTTCATATCTATCTATACATCTCGGTTTATTCACCCCCTCCTCTCTCTCTCTCTCTCTCTCTCTCTCTCTCTCTCTCTATATATATATATATATATATATATATATATGGGTCTGTTCATATCTATCTATCTCTGTTTATGTCTCTATATCTAGTATCTATCTATATATCTCAGTCTATTCCTCTCTCTCCCTCTCTCTCCCTCTCTCTCTCTCTTTCTCTGCATATATATATATATATATATATATATATATATATATATATATTATTGTTATAGGTGATATAACCTATTGACATAAATGGAATGCGCCGACGGCTACTATAAGTACCAGGAACAATTGTGGCTTGACACGAAGCAAATGTGAGTCAGCTCGTAACTGTATTGGTCGGATGCAATCTCCACTTTCTTGCTGTAAATTTCTACTCCTTTTGGTTCAATACATTTGTATCCATTGTTACCAGTCGTTTGTCTTATTTTTTACCCTTAAAACCCCACAACAATTATATACATGGGTCTGTTCATATTTATGTATCTCTATTCATATCTATCTATCTATTTATTTATCTATCTATCTATCTAAAAGCTCCCGGAAGCCCAGGTCATTAGCGCATTTAAAATCATGCAATATGTCATACATCACTTAGAAATAAAGGTTTACATGATATAGTGTGGTTAATTTGCATAATGGTTACGACTCATTCGATATTTGCCTTCTCCCTTACGTGGGCAAGGAAGAACTGGGGGGGGGGGCAAAGAATGAAGAAGAAAGAAAAAAAGAAAGAAAGGAAGGAAAATGAAGGAAGGAGAAGGAAACAAGGAATAGGGAAGTAAACAAAAAAGAAGAAATAGATGAAGAAAAGGATGAAGGGATGAAGGAAGGAATGAAAGGAAAGAAGGAAAGAAAGGAATGAAAGAAGGAATGAATGAACGAAATGAAAGAAGAAGAAGGAGAATGAAGGAAGGAAGGAAGGAATGAAAGGAAGGATTCGAGGAATGAAAGCATGAAGGAAGGAATCAATGAAGGAGTGAAGGAATGGAGGAAGAAAGGAATGAAGGAATGAGTGAAATAAGGGAGGGAATGAAAGAAGGAAGGAAGGAAGGAAAGAAATGAATGAATGAAGGAACGAATGAATGAAGGAAGGAAGGAAGGAAGGGATGAAGGAAGGAAGATATGAAAGAATATAGTCAACGACAATAAAAAAAGTTGTATGTTTATACCACGTGACTATTTAAATAATGGTTACCTTTCTTTATTTAATGGCATACCAGCATGCGTGTGTTATTTATTGCCAAAGCTATCCTTGTAGAAGAATAGTAGTAATAATATTTAAGCCACAGCTGGGCAATATTTAAATAAGGAATTGTCTGCGAATTGATAACAACAAAAGGAAAAAAGATAAAAAGACAGAATTACCAATATTCTGCTTTTCAAAAGGAAGCTAAAAATACATGTTTATTTCAGTCACATGAACAAAATAAAAACCTATTAAATATTCATTTCACTTTAATGGGGGACATCGTGAATTGTAAATTACAAGGGAGGTAGTTTTTCCCGCTCAAAATTTGCATCTTGTTTTGGCTTAAAGTCAAATTACATTGAAAGCACCAGCTAAGGGTTGCTCCTACTCCTTCCCATTATGTTTAAATTTCAACCTTACAAGTTTATTACTCATGTATTGGTCGACCCTTGATTTATGGTCATAAAGTCATTAATTTATAATTCATTGCTATTAAAGTCAGTTAGTCTACTGTTGGTTTGAATAACAGCAACTAGCTAAGCCCAACTGAAGCAGTGTCCAAGACAGTTGGTATTTATAGAAATCAAGAATAGTCCATTCATGCTTTTGGGTGATTCCATTCCCTGAGTTCTGATTGGCTACTTGGTTTCTATGATATTGTGGAGTTTATAAAATACCCTGTCATTCTGCAGTGGAATTGCGACGTGACGGGATTGTATTAAGTTACAACCGCTTGTTGCTGTGTCTTACCAATTCGATGCATGAATGGACTATTGTTGATTTCCATAAATACCAACTGTCTTGGACACTGCTTCAGTTGGGCTTAGCTAGTTGCTGTTATTCAAACCAACAGTAGACTAACTGACTTCAGTATGGCGCTGCGAATAGGATGGGATTGTATTCAGTTACGACCGCTTGTTGCCGTGTCTTCCCAATTCGACGGTAATTGGAACTTAGCTTGATTATTCTTCAATTGCCATTACTCCCATGTCTACTCTGAACCAAAGTGGTAGAACCTGTTTGAGTCTCATCTATGAATGAATAAAACAAAACGACTTCGGTATAAAAATAACACAAGAGTTATGCCATAAACACATGCCATAAAATCCAACCAACCAACCAACCAACCAACCTTAAATATTTACTGTACCTACCAATAAAATTAAAATTGAAATTAAAATTAATTAAAATACAAACTACAACAATAAATGTGAATCTGGGCAGGTTACAATTTATGGTGTCATAAATTGTTCACAGACCCTGTAGTTGAATTCAAGGGGGCTAGTGGAAAATTACGTGACTGTTGGTGACCCTGACCCCTAGAGGTGCGGATCTCGCGCGTCACGAGAAACACTGACTAGCTAGTTTAGAGAATCAGATGCAACCGGACATTGAAGCATAACAGACGTGCTGCTGCAAGGTTGATCTCTCATTCGCGCGGAAGAACATGGGCTAATTAAAAGCTTGAACTACTGTCTTGTAGTTCATTTAATTAATTGCAATGACTAAAATAGCCCAAACGAAGCCCTTGGGTAAGAAGAGGAAATAAAAAAAACCAGAAATATAGCAACTAGACAACAAGATGTCGGCCAGAGAAGAAGAGGAAACAACCAGACAAGATAGTAATGAAGTTAGCAATAAGCAAGTAAGATCTCTCCACCAAGTAAGTCTCTGTCACTCTCTGTCACCCTCTCTCTCTCTCTCTCTCTCTCCTCTGTCTCTCTGTCTGTCTCTGTCTGTCTCTCTCTCCAAGAACTCTCTGAAGTCACTCTCTCATGTATATATCCAATGAGGTATATAACACGTGGTTCAAAGTTAACTGAACTGAAAAAATGTAAAAAGTTAGCAAGAAGCAAGTAAGATCTTCCAACCAAGTAGATCTCTAATCTCTGTAACACACACTCTCTCTCTTTCTCTCTCTCTCTCTCTCTCTCTCTCTCTCTCTCTCTCTGTCTCTGTCTCTCGCTCTCTCTCTCTCTTGTATATACCCAATCAGATATATAACAAGCATAGTACTTACATGGGTTCGTTTGGTTGTTGGGTTATTTAATGCCGAAGACCTTTTATTTAATTTATTCTTGATAGGTACTCAATTTTCTAAACACATTTTAAACTCATTTTTTCTATCGAACCCATAGAAGAAACCCTAACAGATACTACCACTCCGAGTCAGAGTGGACCAGGAGAAATGGTGATCAAGAGGTAGTCTACTCTCTCTCTCTCTCTCTCTCTCTCTCTCTCTCTCTCTCTCTCTCGTGTACGCTTTTTTTCTTCTCTCTGTCTTTGTTTCTTTATCTCGCCGCGTTTGAGCTCATACGCAGCACGATATTTGGACACGGCGAGACGGGTTCAAATCTTGGACGCCGTTGTTTGCATTTCACATAATGTACTACCCTTGGGAAAGGTACAAATCTAACTTTCTCCCTGCAGCTATGGGTAAATAGAGTAGACTGGGCTCTTTAACTTTGGTATGGAAACCAGTCTTGGAGAAGAAAAAACTCCTGTTACCTCCACTTTTCCCCAACGAAAAGAAAATTGAACGTACTCGAGGTAGGTATTGGTCGGATCGAGAACTTTTCGCTTTTCAGCTACACCTCGTTCAAATACCTGTACAGAGGAACGAATCATTCACACCTACCCCCCTCTCTCTCTCTTTCTTCTTTTCTCCTTTTCTTCTTTCTTTATCTCACACTCCACGCGTGATCTCGTACGCACCACGCATGCGCTGAGTCGAACCAGGAAATCGAACGTCACGCACAGAAGTCAGCAAGTAATTCGGATTGATTAATCGGGTCAATCTCGCAAGCCCTATAACCGATTCACGCGATCCGATCGACACCCCCCCTCCACCCCCACCGCCATCGCTGCCACCGACGTGTTCGATTTTGTTTATTGGGTTTCGATTTTCAGTTCGAATTTCTCCGTTGTTTAGCACCTCGGCAAAGAAAACTGATCGCCTAATGACAACAACAAAAGCAGCAGCAGCAGCAACGGCATTACCATCTCTCTCTCTCTATCTCTATATCTCAGTCTGTTCATTATCTATCTATCTATCGCAGACTGTTAATATCTAATCTATCTATCTATATATATATATATATCTATCTCAAACTGATAATATATAATCTATCTATCTATCTATCTATCTCAAACTGATGATATCTATCTATCTATCTCATCTATCTTATTCTGTTCATTGTCTCTCTCTCTCCCCCCCCTCTCTCTCTCTCTATATATATATATATATATATATATATATATATCAGTCTGTTCATTATCAATCTATCTATCTATGTCTGTTCATTATCTCTCTATCTCTCTCTCTCTCTCTCTCTCTATCTATCTATCTATGTCTGTTCATTATCTATCTATCTATCTATCTATCTATCTATCTCAGTCTGTTCATTATCTATCTATCTATCTATCTATCTATCTGTTCATTATCTATCTATCTATCTATCTATCTATCTATCTATCTATCTATCTATCTATCTATCACAACAACAACAACAGCAGCAGCACTACAACTACGACTATCACTACGACGACTGCTACTCGTGGTGGTTGGTGGCGGTGATCGGGGGGGGGTTGGTTGATGGCGTATGTGCACGGGCACGCGCCTGTGTGCAGTGGGGGTCTGGTAGGTGAAGTCAAATCTTTGAAACGTAATCTGCCATTGGTGGCATAGTAAAAAAAAGTAATAAAAAAGAAAAAGAAAAGTTTTGCAAACTATTGGCATGTTTTCCTTTTTCTAATGGGAACTGGTTCTGACGTCATAATTTGATTAGCAGTTCCTGGTGATTTAATTCTATCTATCTATCTATCCAAGTGTCTTCCTATCTATCTATCTTTTGCTCAGTCGATAGAGTGTCCGACTAGGAAGCACAAGGTTCCTGGTTCGATACCGTACCTCGTCAACTCAGTGTATGAGTAGCACAGGGATCTGTGCGGATACCGACTTTAGGATACCTCGACGACTTTACTTATATATATATATATATATATATATATATATATATATATATATATATCCTGTAAAAAAGGGGATGGAGCACTCTATATCGGCCTTTACACACATACAGATGTGTGTATTGAAACAGTTAAAATCCCCTTCGCATTCTGTGGGTGACGATGGCCTAGCGGTTAAGCTGACGACTCATGCTGAATTTGATTTGAGTTCTATCCCGGCTGTAGGTAGCTCACAAAATGTCTAGCCACACTGAAGAGACTTAATAAGTCGAAACACGTGTCTGTAGATGACTATATATATATATATATATATATATATATATATATATTCCAGTCTGTCCATTATCTATCTATCTATCTATCAATCTATCTATCTATCTATCTATCTATCTATCTATCCCCCCTTCAGGCCAGTTTGACACAAGAGCGTTTTAATGTGGAGAGACACACGGAGCTCATGTAGTGGATAATACAAAAAATGTCTAGTGTTGGCGACATTTCCCTTCTAGGGCGCCTCATGCACCGGACAATAAACCTGTTCTTGCCCCTTGTAGACGAGAGGGCTATTACTGCCTGGGTTCACGCGATTTAATTCATCTAACTCGTCCAGAAGCTGAACCTCCTGGACTCTAGTCCGAAACTGAGTAAGGAGAAAAGTATGGCAAACAGAAAGACGAGTTAAAAGAAATTTTGTTTTGTTTTAGTTTCGTTTGGTTTACTTTACTGCATATCAACCTCAGTGGGTCATTTAATGCCGAAAAATTTTAAAATAAAATTCATTCACAATAGATACTCAATTCTTTTTATAAACTCATGTTTCTATTTAACCCATAAATGGGAACCTAACAGGTACTACCACTCTGGGTCAGAGTGGACCTGGGAGCAATGGTGATGAAGGGGCGCTCCACAGTCATCACCAGACCTCCACTGGAACCTCACCATCAGAGAGAGTTTAACGTCATACCCAGGACATTAAGACCCTCAGGCACCGCCTTCTAGCACTCATATGATCAAAAGAGTTGAGGGCTTGCCATAAAGGCAATAAGGTTGGGGCAATCATATAGGTGCTAGGGCTCAACATGATTGTTAAAAGAAAGATAACGATGGACTGGTAATAAGAAGGGAAAGGGTAAAAAGGATAACCAAGGTAATAAGAAGGAAAAGATCTGGTTAAAATAATTGAAATATGAGACTGGTGGTTAGAAGAAGATGTAAAAAGAACGGGTTATTCTAGAATGGTAAAATGTCAAATAAAAGGGATGGTAAGAACGTATGGATGGTAAAGAAAGAGACAATGTGGGGAAAAAAGAGATTCCAAATGAGTTTTGAATTAAAGAAAAGGGGGGGTTGAAGAAGAAGAAGAAGAAGAAGAAGAAGAAGAAGAAAGAAAGAAGAAGAGAAGAAGAAAGATGGAGATGGGGAAGAAGAAGTAATTTAATTATTTCCTTCCAGATTGACTTTAATTTTTCTTTCTTTCTTTAAATAAAAATAAAAATTGATAACGTTGTAGGAGAAAAAGAAGACAAATGACTAAGAAGACCGCCAAGACGAAGTCTATGAAAAAGAAGATGACCACGACGACGACGAGAAGAAGAGAAGAAGAGAGAAGAAGAAAAGAAGAAGAAGAAGAAGAAGAAAGAAAATTGGAGGTGATGGAGAGAGGAAAAAGTTATATAATCATTTCTTCCAGAATTGGCCTTAATTTTTCTTTCTTGTTTTTTTATTTCTGCCTTCTTTCTTCTTCTTTCTTTCTTTCATTCTTTCTTCTTTCATTCTCTCCTTCATTCATCCTCTTCTTCCTTCCTCCTTCTTCCCATCCCTTCCTTTGTCTCCCTTCTTCCTTGCCTCATTCACCAGTAATTCTAAGACTTCCCAAAATCAAACATTTCACCGCGGTTCTTCCCCAGCAGACCCACTCCCCCCCCTCAACGTCTAATCAACCAACCACCCCACCGCCCTCAGCTACCCACCCACCACCCTCTCCGTTTCGCAATTAATTAACGACTGATTGGTTGATTTTAATGAACGTGACGAGAACGCTCTCAAAAGCATTTCTTTTTTTTTCTTGTTTTTGTTTTGTTTATTTCCCGCTCTTTTTATATTTATTTATTTTTTGGAAAATTTTATCTTATTTTATTTATTCATTTATTTTATTTTATTTTATTTTTTGTTTTGTTTTTTGTTTTTTTGTTTTATTTTCTATTTTTATTTTTTGTTTTATTTTGTTATATTTTATTCTATGTATTTTATTTTAAAATATTTTTGTGGTAGCGAAAGATTTTATTCATTCATTTCTTTTTTTTAATTTTTTTCTTATTTTCTTATAATTATTTTGTTTTATTTTCTATTTCATTTTATTTTTTCATTATATTATTTTATTATTTTTATTAATTTTTTTATTTATATTTTTTAATTGCTTTTGTTTTTGAGGTAACGAAAGATTGTATATTTATTTGTTTTATTCTATTTTTGCTTTATTTTTATTATACCTTTTTGTTTTATTTCTATTTTATTTTTAATTTTGTATTATATTTTTATTAATTTTTATAATGTTTTTAAAAATATTTTTTGTATTCTGTGTAACGAAAGATTTTATTTATTCATTTATTTTTTTTAAATTTTTGTTTTTATTTCTTATTATATTTTTTGTTTTATTTCTATTTATTTTTATTTTTATTTTATTTTTTGATTTCATTTATTTTATTTTTTGTTTTATTTTTTTAATTTATTTCTTGTTTTATTTCATTTTATTTTTATTTTTTTTTTGTTTCTATTCTATTTAAAAAAAATTTTTATTGGCAACGAAATATTTTATTTATTCGTTTATTTTACTTTGTTCTTTGGTTTTATTTTCTCTTTTTTTTTTGTCTCTTTTTATTCTATTGTTTTTGTTTATTTTTTGTGCTATTCTAAATTTTTGTTTTATTTTATTTATTTATTTTATTTCCTATTTCATTTTTTTGTTTTAATTTTTGTTTCGTTTTTTGTTCTTTTTTACTTTCTATTTTTTTCATTTTATTCTATTTTTTATTCTATTTTTCATTTTTTGTGCTAGCGAAGGATTTTGTGTTCAGGGTCAGGGACGTTTCACGGACTGTCGATGCAGCGTGTTGGACGCAAGAGAATTTGGAATTGAAAAGGTTAATGGAAGAGGACATTTAAGGAATCCAAGAAAAAAATAAAGAGCGAAATGCGAAAAGAAAATGTAATGATGTCGAACCCGAGACTCATGAGATTTGATGATGACGGTGATGGTGATTTGGTTGTGATGGTTTGCCGGCAGCGGAAAGTGTTTACAATAATAATATTGATAAAAGTAATTATCTCGATTTTATACGAGGGGCCTTTTAACCTGACCCGAGTTCATGTAGCAAGATTTAATGTCGGTAATAAAAATCCGGGTGCGGTTGTTGTGTTGTTGTTGTTGTTGTTGTTGTTGTTGTTGTCTTCTTCTTCTTCTTCTTCTTCTTCATTCTTCGTGACAAATATATTCTTCTTCTTCTTTCTTTCTTTCTTTTTCTTCTTTCGTTAACTTTTACTTGATTCTTTCTTTCTTTTTTTTTCTTTGACCATCTCTACTACACATCTTCCTCTCTTTTTTCTTCTTTTTTCTTTGTTTCTTAATTATTTATTTCTTCTTTCTATTCTTCTTCTTCCTCTTTCCTTCCTAATCATTCTTTATCTCTTCCTTCTCGTTTTTTCTTTCTTTCGTTGTTTCTTTCTTTCTTTCCTTTCTTTCTTTGTGTGTGTGGTGTTGTGTGTGTGGTGTTGTGTGGATATATATATAAATGGTGTGTATGCATATATTATATATATAAATATAATATATATCATATATATATATATATATAATTTCGTTTCCGTTAATAATCCACACTGAATGTTACTCGTTTTTTTACGCTGTCTTTTTTTATGTTTTATTTATCTTCCGATGTGCTTCCTTATAATTTATAAGATTGAATTACTGATGAATAAATCGCATAAAGGATCATCGACAATCTCTAAAAAGAGCGATTAAGACAGGGGAAGATGCATACAGAGAGAGGAGACCAGAGAGAATAGGACAGATAAATAGTAAGAGTATGCAAACAAGAGAGAGAGAGAGAGAGACGAGAGAGAGAGAGAGAGGAGAGAGAGAAGAGAGAGAGTAAGAAGAAGGAGACAGAGAGCTTGTTAGAGAGAAATAGAGAGTGGCATGCATATAAACGATAGATAGAAATAGACATAATGAGAGACACACCAAGAGAAGAGAGAGAGAGAGAGAGAGAGAGACCGAGAGAGAGAAGAGAGAGAGAGAGAGGGGGGGAACTTCTGTAGATGGATATTTACTACCTAGGTATGTGAACTCTTCTACTAAATATCAGGCTTCAATCGTCATAGTGTAGAATCTCTCCATTTTGTTTAAAACAACATGAAACTCCATTCTTATCTGTGTCCATTATCGAGGCCAGTTACCTTTTGACCGCTTCTCTACGTAATGATCAGCCTAAATAGCGACCTTAAGTAGGCGATAATCAACATTCAAATCTTGAATGGTGTTGCTATACTGGATCATACAGTATTCGATTACTTACATTTACACTACAGGTGCCCCAGACATCTACGATAACTTGCAAACCAGTGCTAAAAAAAAACCTTGAGTAGCACGTCGCGTAATGGTTCCGTATTCCTTGCAGTCTCAGTTTATCTTACACGACCCTACTTGTACAGTATTAGGCACAAGCCCTATTAACGTGCACCACCCAAAGCCGAAGCTCGATGGATGTAGGCCACAAAAAATGCGTCGATTCCCGTCGGAATTCCCCCCGAGGTGGGTGCCTCACGTACTGGGCAATAAACCCAGCCCGCCCTTAAATCAAAGGGCAGTATGCCTGGGGGATAAGCCCCCCGGAGTCGACCTGTAATTTATTAACACCACTGCGAGCAGGCTCTGGCAATCACCCTGATGTCACAGACAGACCTGGACCAGCGCATTCACTCCCTATACAATGTACGCTCGGCTAGTCCACAAAGCTATAAACCACTATTGAAAGATGTTATCACTGTTTACTAGTAAGAGTGTGCCTCCGAAATTAATGCCTCCTATTTATTTCAATTTCAATTATTTATTTATTAATATAACAGATTAATACTCGCCAGCGCATAAACAAAGGTTAACCTTGAGGGAATGTCACGGATCAACGCATTTGACCCACCATCCCACACCAGAAGCTCTGTGGGTGGTCCACATTAAAATTACCATTGTGTCATAACCCGCATACGTGGGATGCAAGGTAGAACTTATTCTAATAACATCGTGCTGTTTAGAGGCAAATCTACCTCAAATTCTCATACAAGGACCTCATTAATAATAAAAGATTTATTCTATGATTTTGAACATAAATCAATTACTCAATGATAAACCTCTGCTATTCCTGAGTGCGTTGTGACGTAAGCAATGCGTAGTTTTCTGACACCAAATCCCATTAAAAAATATTTGAATCCCCCAAATGTTTATTTATCGGGTAATAATTTTAATCTGTTTTTGAAATTCAAAAACAACATCATCTAAATGAATCAAATAATAATTAAATTTCTAAAATTCATCTTTTAATTAATTCATTTTATAATAAGTGTATCGATTAATAAAGCGACTTGAGCGGCAAACGTTTTAGTTGGTCAAACAACTGTCTACAACCTTCATTGTCTTTTTTCATTGTTAAAAAAGCTCATCAAACTTAACTTTATTCATCCGTGTCGCAATGACCCATTGTAGCACTATCTCATCTACTTCCTTCCCAAACTCCGTAAGCATCAGATCTACGATTACAGCAGCACCATATCACTCTCATTAGTGACCCCAGCAATGACCATTCTAGCACTGTCTCATCTAGGCTCCTCAAAGCAGTAGCCTTATCATGCTAATTACGCAGCAGACATGGACATCTACAATTTATATGTCTTTTCTAGCACTGTTAAAATAACTCAGATAAATTGATCTTATTCATTCCATTGTCGCAATTAACCCATTGTAGACTATCTCAACTAGTTTAAAGTAGTAAATCGTCGGTGGCCTAAAGTACGTATTCAGCCAATCAGCGAGGAACTATTTCCCTTCACTAGCAGCTAGACCAATATTGTTTTGCGTCTGATTGGACACACACCTACCATCAGCCCTTACTTTACCGCACAGAATCCCTCTGCTACTCATACGCTGATTGTTAAAAATATATCATCCTTCATTCCTTCCATGTCTAAAATCCATTCTTGCACCGTTATCTGGTGCCCCTCAATCCCTAGCCGACAAACTACGTACTGCAGCACGACATACTCTACCAGACTTCATTTGTCTTACTTTCACTTGAAAATAAGTTCATCTTTATTTCATTCCATGTCACAATGTCACCATTCTAGCACTTCTCATCCATGCTACCCCAAACTATTCTCTGTATGATATATTTAAATGAATTGAATCACACTCGATAGATTAAATTAGACATAATTTATCGTAAAATAATCCCAATTCTAATGTCATTGTTTCTCTCTTAAAGAACAAGACAAATTAAAGTGGTGAAATGTATTTTTAATGGCCCTTTAATTAAGTTTTTTTCAATTTTAAATCCTTTATTTAATTTCACGTTACTTTCTCCATGATCGAAAAAATACATTTATCTTTTTTATATATTTATATAATATATATATATATATAAATAATATAATATAATATATGGGGTATTCATTATTCATATGACATGATTTTAACTATGCGTTTGAAGATATTAGGAATTAATACACACAATATATATATAATATAATAAAATAATAAATTAATAAATAATATGAAGTATAATATATGTGCATTGTGTGCGTGTGTGTTGTGTGTAAGGTATCAATTATCTAATATACACCAACTGATATTTATTATCCACATGTATACACACACACACACACACACACACACACACACACACCACACAACACACAAATATAATAATATAATTGCAATTCTCCATAAAAATTTACACGAGTAGCTCACAATACTTTAAATATAATAATGAATTGTAAGTGATACAAACACCACACAACACACACACACACACCACACCAACACGCACACACGCACACGACGAACCACATGTCCATGTATGTGTGAAATATATCACTTCTACCTGGGGCGATTTAAAATCCCCGACTAATTTACCCATCGAAATAAAGTGAACCAAAAAAAACAAAAAGAATAACACAAAAATAGCAAAAAAAAAAAAAGAAAGAATTGTTTATTTTGTTTAAATCTTTTCGTAATGTATCCATTTTTTTTTTGTTTGTTTTCTTTCCTTTCACCAACTCGCTCAAAAATGCATCAGCTGATTCCGCCCATTAGTTAAATGGAAAAGGCTACATGAGGAATCTCTCTNAAAGAAAAAACTGAAAATAATAAGGATTCTGTTTTGTTAAATCAAATTTGTTTTGAATTATATATATATATATATATATATATATATATATATATATATATATATACTTAGTGTCATTTCAAAAGGCTCCAAGCCTTACCCAATTTACTTTTTAAAACTTGAAAATAATAAGGATCTGTTTTGATTGATATTTTTTGAATATTAATGTATTATACATAGAAGAAACTGTAAAATAAGAAATAGGGAATCAAAACACAGGCATAGATAGATAGATAGATATGGAAAAAAACTGAGATAGCTCGATACATATATATGAACAAACATGGATATATATATATATATGAACAAACTTATATTCCGCCATAACTTTTTTACTTTTATATTAAAAAACAAAATAATCAAGGCTATACTATAATATTTCAGATATTACAAAAATCATCATCAGAGCTCATTCACTCCGTGGTGTTTGGGTCGGAGAAGAATGTCAAATCAGTTCACAAACAAAAATTATTCTTATGTTCTGTATTTCTTAAATGATTAATTATTTATTGTATTTTGTTTTTATATATAAAGTAAAAAAAGTTATGGGCGGATATAAGTTTGTTCATATATATATATATTCCATGTTTGTTCATATATATGTATCGAGCTATCTCAGTATTTTTTCCATATCTATCTATCTATCTATGCCTGTGTTGATTCCCTATTTCTTATTTATACAGTTTCTCTATGTATATACATATATTCAAAAAATATCAATCAAAACAGAATCCTTATTATTTTCAAGTTTTTAAAAAGTAATTGGGTAAGGCTTGGAGCCTTTTGAATGACACTATATATATATATATATATATATAATATATATATATATATATATATATATATATTCAAACAAATTTATTAACAAAACAGAATCCTTATTATTTCAAGTTTTCTTTTTTTTCTTTCAGCTTCTTAATAATTCTTTTTGATGTTACAATCTTGAAAGGCATTAATGATTTTTTCAAAAGAGCTATCATGGCAGACCAAGTACTTTTTGGATTTTACCCAAACCCTTTTAAGGTGCTTATATCAGTCTATCATTCTTAAAACTGTTTAATCTTTAACTAACTATTGTTTTATTTTCACACCGAAAGTACTTGGTCTGCACATAATGGCTCTTTCGGAGAAATAATTAAGTATTTCAAGATTGTAACATAAAAAAAATCAATAAGTAGCTTTAAAGAACGCACGCACACACACACAACACACACAGATATAATATATATATATATATATATATATATATATATATATTATATGTGTTGTGTGTGTGTGTGTGTGTGTGTGTATCTATATGAAATATAGTGCATGTAAATATTTTTTTCATCTCTCCCTCTCTCTGAATATTATATATATATATATATATATATATAATATATAGTATGTACAGAAATAACCTACTCGAGTTTCACCAAATGGATCATCAGGGTTAAATCGACTGAATTAATCAAATATCGATTAATTACAGCTAATTGCTGGAGTTCATGATGTAGTTATGAGTTAGCTGTAATTAATCAATATCATGATTAATTCAGAAGATTTAACCCTGAAGTTCCTTATGGTGAAACTCGAGTAGGTTATTTCTGTACATACTATGATAATAAGTTCGCTCTACTCACGTTATGGAGCACTTTATATGTTATAACACTGACTTATCTTAGTAAAACTTGTATCAACTAAATATTGAGCCTAATTTCACGGGTAAGTCATTCCTTTATATATATATATATATACATGGTAATGAGGATTATTCAATGTGTAGTTTAATCGTAGTGATACAGGTAAAACCCTAGTGAGAGCTCGGTGTGCCCGTGCCAGCAAACTTATCATAATGGAGATTTGATGCCTGTCTGTAACCGAAACTACGTCACTGCTTATGTTATGCCTTAGCAATTACGTAAATTTATCAATGGGTATTAATTTATAGTCAAAATCATTAATACATAGAATACATCTTGTTTATTAACGATGTCACTATGAAAATCTGAGTTAGATTTGCCTCAAAACAGCCCATGTTATTAGTGCGTTTTAAATCCTGCAATGTGTCTTATACCCATAAATCATATATTGTGTGGTTAATTTGCATATTGGTTTTAACAAAACCAGGTTTAATAAATAATTACTGGGTATTATGATTCTGTATATTATTGTTTTATTCTCCAACGTATTAAAATCATTCCTCTGAATTATTTTTCTATAGAAACCTATTAAAATAAGTGTAATCTTGTCATGTGTATCCTGTTCAATTTCGTTAGTCTTTGATTTAATATACAGGCTGTCCATAAATTATGTGAGCACTTTAGATAATTTATAACTTTAAAGTGCATATAAACTTTGTGGACTTCCTGTATTTCATTATATTAAAACTTAAATTAAAACTTCATGATATTAAAACTTAAATTTGGCCCGGAGGTCGCATATTCTTGCAAGTATAAATGAAGGAAAAAAACTAAAAATTGATGCAGTTGAATAAATTATAGGCAAATATAGATAGATGGATAGATATGGATAAAATACTATAGATAGATAGATAGATAAATATGAACAGACTGGATAGACAAATAGCTAGCTAGCTAGCTAGCTAGATAGACAGATACGAACCGACTGAGATAGATAGATAGATACGAAAAGACTGAGATAGATAGATTGATATAAATAGAGAAAGATAGATAGAACAGACTGGGATAGATAGATAGATATGAACAGAATGATATATATATATATATATATATATATATATATATATATTGTTTGTGTGTGTGTCTGTGTGTGTGTTGTCTGTGTGGTGTGTGTGAAGAGAAAAATGCAAGTGAATCCGACGGTATGTAATGTAGTGAAAATTTGAAAAAAACACAGGTACAAATAAAATGAGTGATATTTATTCAGCCAACGCTGCAGTGTTTCAATCTGTTTAGTAGATCTTCTTCAGGGCTTTTGTTGATATAAGGAAAAGTAAAATTAATCACAGAATAATAAGGAGACTGTGATAGTTTTTTGTTGATCAGTTGTTTAAAATGTTTTGAATGGAAAATTAGCGCTTTAGAATAGTTCGATATATATATAATAGATAGATATATAGATAGATAAGAACAAACTGATATGTATGTATAATATATATATATAGAGAGAGAGAGAGAGAGAGAAAGAGAGGAGAGATAGATAGATAGATAGATAGATAGATATGAACAGACTGAGGTAGATTTATATGTACAGACTGAGATAGATAGATAGATATAGTAGATACGCATGAACAAACTGAGATAGATAGATAGATGATAGATGATGATAGAATAGATAGATAGATAGATAGATAAAGAAGTCGAGAGATATGAGAGTGAGGAAGGATGTGGGATGAAAAAGAGAATTAAATAGATAAACAAGACATTAAATTGACGAAGCTACGGTCGCTACCACGAACGGAAAACTGGCTGTTGTGTTCAGGATATCTTCGTTGCTATGGTCACAGACATGATGAAAGAAATCAAAAGATGAAAAGAAGACACAACCATGAATAAAATATTCACTATTAAGATCATTAAAGTTTTGTTGCTGATATATATATATTATATTATATATATATATATATATATATATATATATATATAATGTATGATATATATATATCACATTAGCGTACAATAAGAATACACACACACACACACACACACAACACACACACACACACCACACACATATATATATATATATATATATATATATATATATATATATATATATATATATATAAAGTAAGTAAAGTCGACGGAGAGGCCTATTGTCGGTATCGGCCAGGCAGCGAGGAAGTCTATCCCCCTTTCACTAGTGCTAGACCAGGGAGGTTGTTTTTGCGTCTATCAGGTCCTCACTTTACCGCACAGATCCCGGTGCTACTCAAACGCTGAGTTGGCGAGCGCCGGTATCGAACCCGGAACCCTGTGGTTCCGAGCCGGCTGCTCTACCGACAGCTAAGCCGGCCCTAATATATATATACATAGCCCAACATTTAAAAACAACTCTTGTCCCAATACTAAATTCCGAAAAATACTCAACGACAACACCACCATTTTAGAAACACAAATATGTAAACAACTAAAGATTTTAGAAGCATTGCATATTAGACACAAAAATCCAAAACTAAACAAAATAAACTTTGATAATAACACCAATGTTCTAAAATGCTTATAATTACATTAACAAATTATATAATAATAATATTAGAAATTATAATAAAAACAATAATAATAACACTAATAATAACAACATCAATAAAATAAACATACCCTATATAAATAGGAAATGGAACAACCCATTGTTGTACGGTTTCAAAATTACCCTGAAGATGGACCACAATAGGGCGGAAAGTACTTGGACAATCACCTATGGCAAATACATCAGCCAATTTTCGCCAGGTATTATTAAAACAATTCGGCAATATGAAAAGACAAAGGACAAAATTTACAGACAAAAAATGGCCGACTTGTTCAATAATATATGCCTAAAAGAAGAAATGCTGCCTATATATATATATATATATATATATATATATATATATATATATATATATATATATAACACACACACATATATATATATATTTAAATTGTTTACTTTCTTTCCGTTCCTTTCTTTAATCTTTTCGTTATGTTATATTGAAACAAATTAACGTTGTTGCTTTCGCGCGCTCACCACCCTATCTACCCTTTCCCTACTCTCTTCCTTTATTATGAAAACGGAATCTTCCATTATTTAGTTGAAGTGATGACACTTATAAGAGACGAATTCGGCGCCAGATAATCAGGACTTACAGTTTTAGATTTCATCTTGAACGATTTGGACGGTTTCATTTTTTAAACAGTGGGTGTTGCAAGATGATAACGGACGTAATTTTAAGGAACATCAGTATTAATAATAATAATAATAATAATAATAATAATAATAATAATAATAATAATAATATGAAGGCGAAGGTCGTACCAATTGTAATTGGTGCTCTTGGAACCGTCCCCAAAGGTCTGGAAAAGAATTTGGGTGAATTGGAAATCAGAGGAAGAATCGAAACTATCCAAAATATAGCACTGTTACGATCGGCTAGAATGCCCAGAAAAGTCCTGGAGACTTGAGGAGACTTGCTGTCACTCAGGTGTGAAAACATAATAATAATAATAATAATAATAATAATAATAATAATAATAATACTCTTGTCAGAGAACTAAAAAGACTTTGCCAGAGAACTGAAAAAGCTATGGAATATGAAAGTCAAAGTGATACCAATTGTAGTTGGTGCACTTCCCAAAAAGCTAGGAAAAAAAAACTGGAAAATCTGGAAATCAGAGGAAGAATTGAGACATCCAGAATATTGCACTGCTGCAATCTGCCACAATACTCAGAAGAGTCCTGTAGACCCGAGGAGACTTGTTGTCACTCAGACTCCAATGAAATACTATCAGCTAACGCTGATGTGAAAAACTCAAAAGGAGTGAACAATAATACTAATAATAATGGTAGTGTGTTTTGTGTATTTGTGAGTGTGTATGTGTGTGTGTTTAACTAAATAGAAATCAACATGGTAACTTTTTAGATTTTAAAAATTCTTCATTTGAGATGGTGCGAAGTTGTCACATTCGTTTTATTGTCATCCACGTCCTCAAATCTTCTCCTTCCGCCCGTCTAGCCTATCTAAGGGACTTAAGTGGAGTGTTGCATGTCATGGACTGCTCACCCACCAGGATTCCGTCATTAAGCATCACGGGTCGCCACCCACGGCTAACAGGTGGCCCCATTGGGGGTCTTACCCCTCTGCAGAAGTGCAGTCGGTGTATTCTAAAGCCCTAGCTGAAAGGGCTAATAATAATAATAATAATAATAATAATAATAATAATAATATTTTAAGAGCAACCCAACACAGAGAGGTTATAGAAAAAGAATGCTTCAGATTTGGAATAACAACAATAATTTCAGCAGACCAGGCAAGAATGATCCTGAATAAAAAAATTATTCTCTGATCTCGAGATAATAGAAATATGTGGACAGGAAAATCAAGGAATACAAATCGATCAAGAATCAACCAAACAAAGTAAACAACACACTGGCAACCAAAACCGTATACAACCTACTTTAACAACACAGGAACTAACACCAGAACAGAGAATGGATACAGAACTTATACAACAAAGCATGAATGACAACAAGAGTAAATTACCATCCCTAAGAAACATAGAGTGGAAAAAAGTCAAGAAAGAAACGGAAAAAATAAACAAAATATTAGCGAACATCCCAACAAACAATATCACTGAACTCAACAACCTTATTTATGCAGGAGCAAAACTAGTCTGCGATAGAATTGATGCACCCCTTCGAAACACTAACACAAACAGAGAACCAAACAGAAACACAAAATCTGGGTGGGAGTTCAGATTGGAAGAACAAATAAAAAAAACTACGACAACAAACAAATACTATAAACAAAAACACAAATACACATGCAGCTAAAAAGGTTAAAAGACAACAGCAAATTAAGTTGGAAGAAGTAAAACAAAAGATATCGGCTATAGAAGGAAGACTCAAAAGGTATCGAGAAAGAACTAAACAGTACAAACAAAATAGGACCTTCCAAAACAATGAAAAGAGATTTTACGAACAAATCAATGGAGCAAAAATAAACATTAGTGAACACCCAAATGCAACAGAAGCAGAAAAGTTTTGGAGTGATATATGGATGCGGAAAGAACATAATAAGCAGTCAAAATGGATAAGTGATATTAAGAATGAACTGATGGAAATTGAGGAAGCCAGTGTTCATGTAATTACGCTTAAATCAGTACTCAAGAAAGTAGCAAATTGGAAAACACCAGACCATGATGGCATACATGGATTCTGTTCAAAAAATTACGTCTATCCACAAAAGAATGGCCCAGCAACTGAACAGATGCCTACAAGAAACGGAAGTACCCGAATGGATGACAAAAGGGATAACTACACTAATCCAGAAAGACCCACAAAAAGGAAACGTCCCTAGCAATTATAGACCAATAACTTGTCTACCCATGATGTGGAAAATTCTAACTGCTGTTTTATAAATATACTTTTCACTCAATTGGCGGAAACTTCTCCCAGAAGAACAGAAAGGATGCTACAAGGGGAAAAGAGGAACCCATGATTTACTTTATATAGACCAATACATTCTTAAAGAAGTAAAAAATAGACGGAAAAATATTGCAATGGCCTGGATTGATTACAGAAAAGCCTATGACATGGTCCCACATACTTGGATTTTAGAATGTCTAAAAATGTACAAAATTTCCAACAACATCATAAACTTCATTAAAAAAAGCCATGGAAAACTGGCGAGTTCAATTAAAAGCTGGAAAACAATTCCTGGCAGACATAAAAATCCAAAGAGGTATCTTCCAAGGAGACTCGTTATCACCACTACTCTTTATTATAGCAATGATGCCGCTCAATCATATACTAAAAAATGTACAGGGGGATACAAATTCACTAACTCACAAGAAAAGATAAACCACCTTATGTACATGGATGATATAAAATTTTTGCAAAAAATGAAAAAGAATTAGAGAGCCTAATACAAACTATTAGAATATATAGCCAGGATATAGGGATGGAATTTGGAATTGAAAAATGTGCTATGCTAGTAATAAACGGGATGAAAGAAAACTAATGCATGGAATGCAATTGCCAAATCAGGAAACTATAAAATCACTTGATGAAAATGGAAGCTACAAATACTTAGGAATTTTAGAAGCGGACAATATCATGCAAGCAGAAATGAAAGGAAAAGTTAAAAAAAGAATATCTCAGGAGAACTAGAAAGCTTCTAGAAACCAAACTTAACAGCAGAAATTTGATTAAAGGAATCAATACCTGGGCTGTCCCTATGATAAGATACTCATGACCATTCTTAAAATAGACAAAAGAAGAACTCAGATAGATTGACCAAAGGACGAGGAAATTAATGACCATGCACAAGGCTCTCCACCCTAGAGATGATAGAGATAGATTATATGTGTCAAGAAAGGAAGGGGGAAGAGGTCTTGCCAACTTAGAAGAAACCACAATCCAACAACTTGAAGATTACACAAGGAAAGAGCAAAGACAAACTACTTATGGCGGCCAACAATAGTAGAAGCGACAGATGGACAAACAGAAAAACAACAAAGACTAGAAAACAAAAATGGGAAGAAAGACAATTATATGGACGCTTCAAACGACAAATAGTTGCACATGAAAAGACTTGGACACGGTTAAGAAAGGGAAACCTCAAAAGAGAAACTGAATCACTTATAATTGCTGCACAAAATAATGCCATAAGGACAAACTATATCAAAGCGAAAATTGATAAGACTCAACAAAATAGTAAATGTAGACTTTGCGGTAATAGAGATGAGACTGTAAACCATATACTCTGCGAATGTAGCAAACTAGCACAACGAGAATACAAAACTAGACACGACTGGGTTGGGAAGATGA
>CM042180.1:29064787-29079787 GCA_023376005.1 Doryteuthis pealeii | reverse complement strand
TTACAGGACTTTACCATCAGAAAATTTGAAAATACATACGTCTTTTAACATATGAAGTTGATTACAAAAATTCCAAATAAGAACGAAATTTCGTAAGATTAAAGGGAGATAACTTTGTGAGCATTTTTTTTTTAAAATGCAGAAATTAAAAATAAAAAAATAAAATCCAAAGCATAAAGAGCGTCCACAATAATCAACCGATGTAATTTGCGGTCCAAAAACATAACAGCAAGAAATGTTTTCGCATAAACACCAGAAGAATTATTATCAACCTGATGATGGCAAAATAGCCTGAAACCTGGGTAGTTGCCTATGGAAAACAATTATATTTAAAAAAATTCAACAAATAAATAAATAAAGCTCCTACAAATTTGTGGTTGGGCACTGTGAAAAAAAATCTATATCTATATCTATATGTATATCTATATCTATATCTATCTATCTATCTATCTATCTATCTATTATATATATATATATATATATATATATATATATATATATATATATTAGGCATGTGTTATTAAATAACACAGAGTACTTCTTCATTAGCATTAAAAAACGAACTAAAACCAACTCATATACCCTATGATGACGACTGAAGACGCAGTCGAAAGCGCTCGGGCTAACAGTATTTATCCTATTTCAATTGGATCCAAACACCAGAAAGATCGCTAGACGACTGGAAAAGACACAGGTCCAAATAATGAAGAAGAAGTACTCCGTGTTATTCAATAACACATGACTGAAAAATAACTTGCAGCCAAAATAAACAACATTTAATATATATATATATATATATATATATATATATATATATATATATATATATATATATATATGTGTGTGTGTGTGTGTGTGTGTGTGTGTGTGTGTGTGTGTGTAAATTGAAAATGGAAGTGAATCCGATGGTATGTTGAAAAGAGAAATAAATAGAATTATTTTAATTAATTTAACTTAGACGTGTTTCGGTCCGGAGTTTATCCATGTGTTCATTATTCTATTATTAATTTTAAATAACAAAATGAAATGAAATAATAATAATAGAAAATGTAGAAATGTTCGGCACACAAAGAAATATATATATATCTTAATATATAATATATAAAGGAGAGATTTTGGTATGTACGTCTCGACGTATGACTCCAAAACGGGAGGTCCCTCAGATTTAAAATATTGCATACACATTGATATCGTTCTAACTAAAAAACATTTCAAATTTGGTTATTGATTTTTACTGATTAAGGGATATAATTAATTAATCAAAACGATTTTTCGAAAGCTATAGCATAGCATAGCTGCTACTGCTTGGTATATAAGCAGGGCTCGCCTGCTGGTTTTATCAGCAGAAAGAAAGAAAAAAGAAAATATCAGCTTCCAGTCATCGAAAATATTAGCGACAAACTTGAACTATGACTAAATTTTAACGTAAAATAAATTGTTTTTTTTTTAAATTTTATAATCTTTCTAAATATTTATTTATATTTATCCTATGTTTTTGAAACTAACTTTTATTGTACAATGTACACTCACTTAAATTGTTGTCATGCACAAAAAATTGTTGAAAAATGAAAATTGTTTCAAAACACAAGTTTACGGTTACATTTAAAAAAAAAAAGATTTTAAATGTCAATAAAAATAAGTCACCAGTATAGGGTTGTATAAATGTAAATAAAAACAATGATAAAACGAGTTGTTTTGTATTTAATACTAATGGTTAAAAAAAGTCTTAATAGTTTAGAGAACTAATGAAAACGTTTTAAAATGTAAGCAAAAATAGATATTGCATTCTAAAAAGAATTAAGAACTAGATTTGAATTGTCATGTACAAAAAATTCTAAGAAATAAATTACAATGTATTTCTAACTTATCAAGCAATTAAAAACTGAATTTAAAATTGTCCCCAAATTAGTATTTTCAAACTGGAGTTTCAGTGAAACTTTTCGTGAAAAGAAGAGAAAATAATCTTGCTCACGAAAAATCAAATCTTATTCATATCGCAATCTTTTTATTCCTGTCTTTAAAATATTAATTTAGTTAGAAATGAAATGATAATCTATCTTACAAATATTTATTTGGTAAGAAAGAGCGAAGTAAATAACAATAATAAAGTTTATTATTGTTATTGTTTTCGCTTATTTTCGCTTATTATTTATTTCGTTTATTTAATAAACGAAATAAATGATAAGCAAAAATAAGTGAAAACATTTAACTCAACTTTGTTTTAAATTTTTATATACAAAAGAATTTTAGAAAGAAAAGCCTTTTACAAAAATAGGTAGTTAAATTATGTAACTACTTATTTCGTAACTAAGTAAACATATAGTTGTATTGTAATAAAACCAAAAAAAATTATGATAAAAATACGATGAAGTTAACATTTCATATATAAACAATTTAAAAAAAAAATTAAGTCACCACTTTTTTTCTCTCTCTCTCTTCTTTTCACTAAAAACCGTCAGAAATTGTCTTTCGAATTTATCTCTGCTGAAGTTGAAAAACGGTCGGAAAATTAGGGTGACCCAGAAAAAAACAGAACCCACAAAATTTGTAATAAAACTGTTAATTTTAACTAGGGGGATTTAAGTTAAGGTTGGGGTTTAGGGTTAGTTTAATGGGAAAATAAATAAATAATTTGGGTTCTGTTTTTTTCTGGGTCAATTATATACAGGGTGACCCAGAAAAAAAAAGAAGCCGCAAATTTTGTAATAAAACTTAATTTTAACTAAGGGAAAATATGGGAAAATAGATAATTTGGGTTCTGTTTTTTTTGTGTTTTTTTGGTCACCCTAATTTTCCCGACCGTTTTTCAAGTTCAGCCCTTATTTCAAGATTTATTTTAATCATTTATTAACATTTTTAAAAAACTTTAGAAATCACTTTAATTCATTCATATTAGTGTCGTCTCGAATATAACATTTATTTCATTAGACAATTCTCGGCAATTTTTTAAAAAATTTGATAAATAATTATCTCCTATTAGTTACCACCAATTTTCCCTGTGAAATTTACCCCACCCCTATATTTAACACAATGAAACTTGCATAAAAATTAATATTATCTTGGAAAAATTTTTTCAGTTCGAAAGAAGATACATTGAACAAACTACTGATGATTTTAAAAAAAAATTTCAGCTAACGGAAATAATGAAAATTATGATTGAAAAACAATGTTTTCTTTTTTGCACCGTTAAATCAACTGAAATTTTACGTAGCCAAAAACAACTTACGACAAGAGGATTTTAAAAATATACTATGAAAAATCAATTAATGGTCCGATTTTCACGAAAATATATTAGGGGAAATATTTTTTTACGAGGTCTACCCCCATCCCCTATTTTATTTTATGAGATATTAAAAAAATGAACCGAAATTGGGTATACCTATCTCTTATTTTCTCGCCACTCACTCTTTGAGGTTCCTATTTTTTTTTTAGTCCGGTCATGGACTGGGTACTTTTGCTGGTATATATATATAAGAATTTCGTTGTATTCTTATAAAATGTCGTTTTATAACTATGAAAAGAAATATCATGATATATGATATCCTGCATACACCTTAATATTCACATACCAAATTTAGTTATCGATTTTTACTGATTAATTGATATAATTAAACAAAATTCAACCGATTTGCGGAACTATTCATATGGCGCTGCTCCTGATAAATTTAAATGTTTGTAGCATTTCTAGCTTGGACAATCACACCCTAATCGGTTCAACTCGGAATTTCTCACGTATTTCTGGTCCAATCTTAAAAATATTTATTTGGTTAGAAAGAAAAGAAAAGAATTTATCTAAATATGTAGTTTGTATGTGTTTTTATCCATTGAATTATTTTTATAACGAATTAAATAACGCAGTAACAAATCAAACGAAAACATATTTAATGATAACTCTACCTTTTTTTTACTAGTGCTTTCATATTTACATTTACCAACCCCTCCGCACGGGCAGGATGTGACACAAGGTCAATTTCTTAAGCGGAGTTCAACAGGTTTGAATTCAGAGTTTTCCTTCTCCTAGACCGGTTTTACAAGGTAAAAGAGCCCAGTCTGCCCGACTATTTATCCATAGTTGGAGGGTGAGTAGGATTCATACCTTTCCCAAGGGTATTAGCGCTAAGTGAAATGGAATTACCACATCCAGGATTTGAACTCGGGGTGACGAGTCCATTTCCGATGACTTTAACCATTACACCACACTCTTTCATATTAGAATAAAATATATCCATTTTAATCAGTATAACCTTTTTTAAAAGAAATTATTCATGAAATAAACAGTATTAAATTAAAACGCGAAATATTCCACCTACAAATAAGGTAAAGGACCTGCTATATAGTTTCAAGTATTCATATCTAAGACAAACCACTATCGACATTGCAGTCTCGGAAGACTATATAATTCTTGTGCCCCTGAAGTTACAGCGCCTCCTGTGACTGTGAACTCCAATGTTCGAAAAACAGCCCCGACTACAGATGTCGCATGTGTGAAGGCAGATGTTGATGTGCCGTTAATCTGTTGCCGTCGCTTTCTTCTGTACATTTTGACTTCATGGTCTTGTGCCAGGGTGACTTCATACATGAATAATCCGCTACAGAGAGCCTGTCGCCACCGAAGGCGGTGCTGAGCCAAATTTTCCCAGCTGGAAAGGGTAATGCCAAAGCGCCTGAGATCATTCTTGCAGACATCCTTGAATCGCAGCTGAGGGTGACCAATCTGTCGCTTAGCAGACGAAAACTCTGCATTGATACAAATAATTTGCAAGCAATTATATGATTTCAAGTTTTCCTATCTAATACAACTTTACTTTGAACCTGAATTTTTGAAATGAAGCTTATTAATTTGTATTATTTGTATTATTTGGACTATTGTCCTAATATTTAAACACATAGCGTAGTGGATATAGGCGTTGATTTAATAGAGTTCTAAGTGACAAGTTATCTCTAGGCTGAAGGTTCAATCCTGGTCAAGGGCGATAGTAACATAGACTAATAATTAACACAGCTTAACATTTGTACCTAGCCATGGTTAGCGGAATTGAATAAAGGGTTGGGTTCAAAGTTCCGTGATGGCTCCCGATTACGAGAAGTTTCCCGAGTTCGAGAAGGCTCCTGAATCCGTCGGGGTGGCCTATAGTTGATATCATCTTGACAGCAAGGAAGTCTATCCTCTTTTCACTAGCGCTAGACCAAGGAGATTGTTTTGGGGCGTCTGAGGCGGAGCGCCACTCCTACCATCAGCTCATCACTTTACCGCACATATCCATGTGCTACTCATACGCTGAGCTGGCGAGGGCAGGAATCGAACTAGGAACCTCGAATTTCCCAGCCGGACACTCTACCGACTGAGCTAAGCCGGCCCTTGATAACAATATAGATGAGGACAATGATCTGAATAATATACAACTTTACTTTTACAAGTTGTCGAAGTATTCGTCAAAGTCCGTCTTTATTGTTCGAAAAATGTGTGCCAAAATTACCCCTCACCCCCCAAAATTCGTCCAGTAATAGATTGTCTAAAAATACAACAAACAGGTTATCTTCTATTGTCAAACCAGACAAAACTCTTTAAATAGGTCAGCCATCTTTGTTTTGAATTGTTAACGACTTTGAACAAAAACTGATGATTTGAAATTCAATATTTTTTTTTTAGCTTTTTTGAAAATTTATTGTGTTTCATATTTTCTTTTTGTTAATTGAAAAAAAAATGAAAAAAATGAAAAAAAAAAAAAAAAAAGAAAAAGAAAAAAGAAAAGAAAAAAAAGCAGGATTTTTAAATATCCAGGTGAATGTTTAACTCGTTATAAATATAAATACAGCAAATTAAACTAGTTAAAAATATAGAAACAAATTTAGATCCTTCTAAATAATTAGTCCGAAGACATATTCTAAATATTTGGCTATCAAATTTTTCTCCAGTTTTTGAATAGCAAATAAAACTAGTTAAAAATATAGAATCAAAAGTATTTAAGATATACATACAAAGGTATTTAAGATATACATACAAAGGTATTTAAGGTGTCTACAGTATTGGCAGTTATGAGCAAAATTTTGATCTCAAAATCCAGTCTGAATATTGGGTTATCAAGTACAAATTAAAATAATATATAAAAAAATAAAAAATAAATATGGCCGGATAATTAAAAAAAATGTAAATACTTATAAATGTTCTTAAAAATATAAGTAAATAAAATTATTAATGAGACTGGATAATTTGAAAGCTGAGAATGGGATTTTTATTGTTTTTTTTATAACTGTACAAAAAAAAAAATTTTTTTATTGTTTTTTTTATAAACTGTACAAAAAAAATTAAATTAAAAAAAGAAGTAGTTATCATGAAAAGAGTATTGCGTTTATTTTTGTTTTAATCCCCAAACATCACAAATCTGTTTTATAACAAAATAAATTGATTTGGAACTTGCACCTTTTTTTAGATTTAAGACCGTTTATTTTTAGTTGTAGTAAGAAATGTTGATAGCGATTATCACTTAAAGTTGAGTTTGGAATGGTAACAATTAAAGAAGATGGGACAATTGAAATGGATCATGAAATTTTATTAACCAACGAATTGTCACTGAATCTTGATATGCAAATAAAAAATGAGTAGATATGTCTCTATCACAGTGACTCTACCACTCCCGCTTACTCACACAGAGAGACTAATATTTATATACAGAGAAGGTAAAAACAAACATAAATATTTATGTTTATACATTATTTTCAGAGACCATTTTCTTAACCCCTAAATACAAGGGTGAGAAGGATATCATACCAAGTTCCAATTACCATCGAATTGGTAAAACAACACAACAAGTAGCTGTAACTCAATACAGATCTAACCTTGTCCCACTGCAGAATGCCAGAGTATTTATAAAGTCTCAGAACATCATAGAAACCAAGCAGCCAATCAGGACTCAAGGAATGGAATCACCCAAATGCACGAATGGATTGATCTGGCAGTCTTGGGCACTAGTTCAGTTGTGCTTAGCCAGTTGCTGTTGTCCAAACCAACAATAGGCTGACTGACTGATCTCAGTAGATATGAATAAAATCGAGGAAAGCTGAAATGAATAAAAGACGAAATGAATGAAAAAATAATTGAATGAAATACAATAAATGAAAGATGAAATGAATACTAAGATGAAATGAATGAAAACAAAATGAAAGAAATACGAAATGAATGAAAGACAGAATGAATTAAAGATGAAGTGAATGAAAGATGAAATATGAAATGAATGAAAGTCAATGAATGAAAAAGAAAAAGGAATGAAATGAATAAAATACAGTGGATGAAAGACGAAATGAATGAAAGACAAATGAATGAAAGATAAAATGAATGACAACTGAAATGAAGGAAATAGAATGAATGAAAGATGAAATTAATGAAAGATGAAATTAATGAAATTCAATGGATGAAAAATGAAAAGGAATAAAAAAACAAAATGGATAAAAGATATAATGAATGAAAAATGCAATGAATGAAAGACAAAATGAATGAAAGATAGCATGAATGAAAGAATGTTAAAAAGAGGGTAAAAGCAAAGGAAAAAATATGGAAGACCCAACTATGGGTAAAATAGTACCTGTTCTTCTACAAGGACGGCTTTGACATTAGATCACACCCGGAGGTTGATATATCATTAAAAAAACCTTGCCTAAATTCCTTGAATAAAGGAATTTAAGTCATAATCGGAGCCCTTGTGACATTCACAGAAAAAAAAACTACAGGAACTGGAAACCTGAGGTATTATTGAAACAGTTCAAGCACTACTGAAATTGGCTTGAATACTGAGCAGGGACCTGCTGTCACTTGGACTTCAGAGAAAACTATCAATTACGACTGGCATGATAACCTTACATGACGCAAAAATTCATTGAAGGAATATTACTGTAATTTCAGTCATAATTGGAGCACTGGTGATATTCCCGAATATCCCGAAAAAAAACAAACTAAAGGAACTGGAAAACTGTGGAATTATAGTGACAGTTCAGGCGCTGCTGAAATCAGTTTGAATACTGAGCAGGGTGTTGGTGCGTTGTGGAGACCTGCTGTCACTTGGACTTGAGGGAAAACAGTCAATTACGACTGACATGATAATCTCGCATGATACAAAAATAAAGTCTAAGAAAAATAAACGAAATTTGAAATGTCTTTGTCTAGTTGTCATGAAGCCAATATAACATTTCGCGCCATCTCGATGGTATCTACTTCCGGTCGGACATTTGCCTTAGTGACTGAACACTTTCGCGTCATCGTCCTTGCTTCCGGTTTGTCTCCTACTCCTCTTCCTCCCCTCTTCCGTTTTGTTCTGTGACATATTACGCCATCGCTGCTGCCAGTTTGAACTGCATTTGTCCTTCTCAAATTTAAAATGGACGTAACTTAGCGACACCGGAAGTGCAACTCAAAGGCAGTTGACAGAAAGAGATGTTGGTTTAATTTGGTTTGTTCAGTTTTACGGCACATCAACCTCAGTGGAATCATTTAATACCGACAAAGTTTTAAAATAAATTCATTCTTAATGCATACTCAATTTTATTTTCATAAACACATTTTTCTATTTAAACTGTAGATGGGACCCTAACAGGTACTACTTCTCCGGGTCAGAGTGAACCTGAGAGCAATGGTGATGAAAGGATGCTCCACATTCCCCAGACCTCCAGAACTGGAACCTCACCATCAGATAGAGTTTAACGTCATTCACAGGACATGAAGATCCTCAACCACCTCCTTCTAGCACTCATATGATAAAAAGGGTTGGGACCTGCCATAAGAGCAATATGGTTGGGGCAATCATATAGGTGCTAGGGCTTAATATGACCAGACGATTGATCGAAGGGGGTCTTTCAGACCGCCCGTCAGTAAGGGCTAAAGTGGATAGTTGCATTTCATGGACTGCTCAGTCACCAGGATTCCATCCTTAAGCATCACAGGTCGCCACCCGCAGATGATGACGATTAAGAAATCGGACTGATGAAAAGTCAATAATTTTTACGACACTATATATATATATATATATATATATATATATATATATATATATATGTGTGTGTGTGTGTGTGTGTGTGTGTGTGGAATTAAACAAAAGACACATCTCCTGTTTAACAATTTTATTTTTGATCTTTTCGAGTTTTCAGACCAACTTTTTTATATTCGTGGATAAGTCCACCAAAGTTCAAGTCTCGAGTACTTTCGGCACTTCGAAGTGCCATCATCACGGGTGATGTGTTCCAGTTTTTTAAAATTATATTAATGTGGAGGCTGGAAGAAGAATTGATTAGAAAGGTGTTATAGGCATTTTAAAATGTGTGTACTGCATTGGAAATTAATTTTGTTTAAGGATGGTTTGTATTGTTTTATGTATAGAGCTTTTAGTATTTGGAGTTTTTGTTTATTTTTTTCTTTGTGCAGAATGTGTGTAGTTTCCGTTAGAAATACATTGGATTCACCTCAACCACATTGTCACGTCGTCTAACCCCCCATTTAACAGATAATAGCTCCATTTCACAACACCTAAAATTACATTCATGCCCCCACTCTAATTACCGAAATATTCTAACGGAAAATACACACATTCTGCATATATATATATACATTTAAAATGAGTTATATATATATATATATATATATATATATATATATATATATATATATCCCACCTTGGTTTGTCAGTTTCTGCCTCTATGAGTGTTGATTAGAGTTTTTTTTTCTAATTGGTTTCCGGATGTCTGTTTGCAAGCGCCCTCTACATCATGTGCCTGTCGTCTGTTTTAATAAAATAGTGCTGTATCAACAAGGTAAGCGAAAAAATAGATTATGATGGACTTTATGAAAAACTTTTCTCTTTCGATTTTATTCATTCGTGGACATTTTTTTCAAAACGCTATCAGCTGCCATTACTTTGATAGGAATCTTGAGACACGATTGAGAGTCTCTCTGGAATTTAAGCGAATGAATAGCTTCGTCTCGATAGCCATTGTCACGTCCGGAAGTATGAACAAAATTGTTGATTTTAATGAAAAAAATCTATACGCAGTGACCTCCCGTTCTTTACAAATTTACGAGGGTCACATCGAAGAAAAACTTTTATTTATTCCTCCAGAATGTACAACAGATACATGGATCACAATAACACCGTTGGATAGAGCAGATTTTCGACTACAAAACTCGATTTTCGCACATAAATTTTATTTATGTGGACATTTTTTTAAACACTGTCAGCTGCCAGTACTTTGATAGGAGTCTTGAGACACGATTGAGTGTCTCTCTGGAAATTTAAGTGAATCAATAGCTTCGTCTCGATAGTCATTGTCACGTCCGGAAATGTGTACAAAATTGTTGATTTTAATGAAAAAAAAATCTATACGCAGTAACCTCCCCTTCTTTACGAATTTACGAGGGTCACATCGAAACAAAGATTTCTATTTATTCCCCAAGAAGGTACAACAAATTGAATACACGGTTTTCCTTCTCCTAAACTGGTTTCCTAACCAAGGTTAAAAAGCCCAATCTGCCCTATTATTTATTTATAGCTGTAGGGAGGGTAGTTGGATATATACCTTTCCCAAATCAATAGCTTTGTCTCGATTTTTTAAAGCGCTATCAGCTGCCAGTACTTTGATAGGAATCTTGAGACACGATTGAGAGTGTCTGGAATTTAAGTGAATAAATAGCTTCGTCTCGATAGCCATTGTCACGTCCGGAAATGTGAACAAAATTGTTGATTTTAATGGAAAAAAAATCTATACGCAGTGACCTCCCCTTCTTTACAAATTTACGAGGGTCACATTGAAGAAAAACTTTTATTAATTCCACGAGAATGTACAACCGATACATCTGACTCCAGATCAGAAGGTTGCGTGTTCATATCACGTCGGGGTCACCATTTATAGGGCTACATTAAAGGTTGTTTTGGTGCTGGTATCTTAGCCCCAATAAAAGCCTGGTTCTTAGTTCTTCTGGGATGGTAAGCTGAAATAGAAGGCATTCAAAGAACGAGAAAGGAAAGAGACAAAGACAGAAGGTGGCTTTATGACTTAGACTTTATTAAACGGGGTCATAGTGGCCGGGCGAGGGGATAACACCTGGCCAGGAAACGACCTACCATCAGTTGCGGCCTAAGTTAGAATGGCTGAGGGATTCTTTTTGGGGAAGGAGGTCAGTCCTTTTTGTCGGACCTGCGCAAATGGTATTTCCGGTGAAAAGCTCCATGGGAGTTTGTTCTTTTTATTTTATTTTTGTATTTTTTAAATCCCCACAGATCACAATAATAATGCCATTGGATAGGACAGATTTTCGGTTAAAAAACTGAATTTACAAACCCTGAAAAAATTTTTAATTTTCTAAAAAAAAAAAAAGACTACGTTTTCAACAAGATATAACAAAACATAACCAAATATCTCCACAGAACCACTACTTTAAAGACTGAAATCTAAAATAACATTTTTTTGGCATTAAATGACCCACAGAGGTTGATATGCCGTTAAACAAAACTCATACTCAAACTCAAACAAAACTCAATTTCTCACATCGCCATAAATGGCTATATACTTATTTACCCAATACATTCCCACGAGGAGGATGTGACACAAGGTCAATTTCTAAAGGGGAGTTTAATAAGTTTGAATTCAGATTTTTTCTTCTCCTAGACTGGTTGTCTAAATGAAATTAAAGAGCCTAGTCTGCCCTACTATTTACCTATAGCATAAATGTCGAAAATGACGCTTGTTAGCACAATATTGTTTTCCTTTATCTTTACCTTAAACTGTCGGATTTTATTCCATTTTATACACACACACACACACACACACACACACACACACACACACACATATATATATATATATATATATGTGTGTGTGTGTGTGTGTGTGTACTCACACACAGATGCTGATAAGTACACGTCCTATGGTTCTAACGCACAAAAATCTAAAAGGACGCAGTAAAATCATATCTATGCGTCCCAGTAGAAATGAATTACACAAGATAAGTGGCTTAGGAGTTAGATGGCTTTAATATATATATATATATATATATATATATATATATATATATACAGTACATATATAAATATGAATATATATTCAGCTTTTATTTTCATATAGATAATTATGATCTGATCATTTTAAAAGTAGCTCACAAGCTAATAGGTATATGGACAAATATAAAGTATACATACATTTTGTGTATATATAAAGTACATGGACGTATACTGTATATATATATATATATATATATATATATATATATATATATATATATATAGAGAGAGAGAGAGAGAGAGAGAGAGAGAGTCATCCACAGACACGTGTTTCGACTTATCAAGTCTCTTCAATGTTGCTAGACATTTGTAAGCTACCTACAGCCGGAATTGAAATCCGATCGGTTAGGTCCGACACCTTAACCATTAGGCTGTCTTCACTTACAGAATGCAAAGGGGATTTTAACTGCTTTCATACACACATCGCTTTGTATGTAAAGGCCGTCATAGAGTGCTCCATCCTTTATATAGGAGAGCATTGCGTTTACGCTTGAGTTTATATATATATATAATATATATATATATATATATATATATATATATATATATAATCAGAATTGGCACTTGGTCAAAATAATGGTTGCCATTTTATAGAATACATAGACATTCTATAGAATGTTTACTTTTCACATTTGGCGGGAAAGAGAGCCATAAAAAGGTGTGAAACCGATTGCCATACTCTGTAACCTGTTTCGAGTCTGACACCCATACGCCTTGTGCAATGATGTTACAGAAAGAAAAACACGAACGAAGAACACACAGACGAAACATTTTTATTTAATCATATTATCTATTAATAATGGAGATTCGGTCTTTATTTGTCTGTAACCGAAACTACGTCACTGTTTACGTCACATTACCCAAAATTGTAATAACATAGAATAAATACACTCAGAATTTGAGCATGCAACCTTAGACGATCCTCTTTTTAACAAGTTGAATACATGACTGGTATTATACATTTATATATAGTTTGTTTTATTTTAATGTATTATTAAAGTTATCAGAATTAATTTTTCATTTCAAATTGTTTCATTTCTTTTACTTCTTTAATAATTTTGATGATTTCAGTTACTAATGGTACAGACTCTCTGATATTGAATTTTTAACTCCTACCCTTCAGACAATATCTTTCAAAGATTAAGTTTTACACCACCCGGAGGGTGTTTTTTTGCTAGATAATTTAATCATTACAACGTTTGATATGTTACTTGAAAAAATCCTTTCTAATTTTCCTCAAGTTGTAAAAATAGCATCAAAGATTGTCTATTAAAATGCACTAAAAACGAAGATTTTTAGTGCATTTTAGTAGACGATCTTTGATGCTATTTCCAATGGTGCAAGTAAAGGATCACATTTTTGGTATTAGCTCAGTCGGTAGAGCGTTTAGCTAGAAGCCACAAGATTCCTAGTTCGATACCAGTCCTCGATAACTCAGAGTATGAGTAGCACAGGGATCTGTGCGGTAAAGTAAAGAGCTGATGGTAGGTGTGGCGCTCCACCTCAGACGCTAAAATAATTTCCTTGGTCTAGCGCAAGTGAAAAGGGGATAGACTCCCTCGCTGATTGGCCGCCCCAGTATACTAACACATACTTCGCATTAGATGGAGAATTTGATATTTTTTGAATTTGGATTCATACATTTATTCATATCTCGGGGGAGAGAATTTGGATTCATACCTTTACTCATAGCTCGGGGGAGAGAATTTGGATTCATACCTTTACTCATAGCTCAGGAGAGAGAATTTGACTTCATACCTTTACTCATAGCTGGAGGGAGAGAATTTGGATTCATACCTTTACTCATAGCTCATTTGACTTCATACCTTTACTCATAGCTGGAGGAGAGAATTTGGATTCATACCTTTACTCATAGCTCGGGGGAGAGAATTTGGATTCATACCTTTACTCATAGCTCGGGGAGAGAATTTGGATTCATACCTTTACTCATAGCTCGGGGAGAGAAGATTCATACCTTTACTCATAGCGGGGAGAGAATTTGGATTCATACCTTTACTCATAGCTACTCATAGCTGGAGGGAGAGAATTTGGATTCATACCTTTACTCATAGCTCAGGAGAGAGAATTTGACTTCATACCTTTACTCATAGCTGGAGGGGAGAGAATTTGGATTCATACCTTTACTCATAGCTCATAGCTGGAGGGAGAGAATTTGGATTCATACCTTTACTCATAGCTCGGGGGAGAGAATTTGGATTCATACCTTTACTCATAGCTCGGGGAGAGAATTTGGATTCATACCTTTACTCATAGCTGGAGGGAAAGAATTTGGATTCATACCTTTACTCATAGCTCGGGGGAGAGAATTTGGATTCATACCTTTACTCATAGCTGGAGGGAGAGAATTTGGATTCATACCTTTACTCATAGCTCGGGAGAGAGAATTTGGATTCATACCTTTACTCATACCTTTACTCATAGCTCGGGGGAGAGAATTTGGATTCATACCTTTACTCATAGCTCGGGAGAGAGAATTTGGATTCATACCTTTACTCATAGCTCATACCTTTACTCATAGCTGGAGGGAGAGAATTTGGATTCATACCTTTACTCATAGCTCAGGAGAGAGAATTTGATTCATACCTTTACTCATAGCTGGGAGAGAATTTGATTCACCTTTACTCATAGCTCAGGAGAGAGAATTTGACTTCATACCTTTACTCTGGAGGGAGAGAATTTGGATTCATACCTTTACTCATAGCTCGGGGGAGAGAATTTGATTCATACCTTTACTCATAGCTGGGGGAGAGAATTTGGATTCATACCTTTACTCATAGCTCGGGGGAGAGAATTTGGATTCATACCTTTACTCATAGCTCGGGGAGAGAATTGGATCATCTTTACTCATAGCTGGAGGGAAAGAATTTGGATTCATACCTTTACATAGCTCGGGGGAGAGAATTTGGATTCATACCTTACTCATAGCTGGGGAGAGAATTTG
>CM042180.1:29034787-29059787 GCA_023376005.1 Doryteuthis pealeii | reverse complement strand
TGTTTCTTTCTTTCGTTCGTTTTTTCCTTCTTTCTTTCATTCGTTCTTTATTACTTATGAGCACATAATCAATATCTTTGATTTGTGTTTCTTTCTTCCTTTCTTCCTTTGTTTTCTCTTATATTTCTTTTTTTCTCTTTCCTTTCTCTTTTTCCTTTCTTTGCATTGCCTTTTTCTCTTTCTTTTTTTCTTTTTTTCCTTTCCTTCTTCTAATTTTTATTTCTTTGTTTCTTTGTTTTTTCTTTCATTCATTCTTTCTTTCTTTCTTTCTTTCTTTCTTTCTTTCTTTTCTTCTTTCTTATCAACATATAATCAATTTCTTTATTTCCATGTTTCTTTCTTTCTTTCGTTCATTTTTCTTTCTTTCTTTCTTTCTTTCTTATCAACACATAATCAATATCTATTTGCTTCATTCTACCCCTTACAACAATTCCCCTTCCCCACAAAAACAACAAAAACAACAATAAGACAACAATTAAAAGAAAGAATAATTAGACTTTATAACAATAAAATACCATTAATTTAAATTAAACTTTTTTTTTCAAAAGGAGGAACATGCTTTTCACTAAAAGCGAAAACAAAACGAAAAAAACAAAACAAAAAAAAAAAACAAACGAAAAAACCAAAAAAAAAAAAACAACCCAAAATCATAAAACAAAAACTAATGGACAAAAGGAAGAAAAAAAACCAAAAAACCAAAAATGAATTTTAAAAAGAAATTTAATTTTTAATTCAATCGCAATTCTGCTTAAGTCGCAATGAATTTGTAATAATAGGAATTAAAAAGTAACCCATATTTAAAATTGACACTCCCACCACACACACAAACACACACACACACACACACACACACACACATATTTGCTGGGGGTGGTGGTGAAGGGTGTACGCGGCGGGTAAACACTGAGAAGGTGGAAATACCACGAATAACTTAAGTCACTCCCCAAAATCTAATCGTAATAAAATTGGTCATATCTAACATATGAAACAGTAAAACAATACTCGCCAAGTATTTTATAAATTTAAGATTGCACGATCAACAATGGAGGGAAGGAGAGTGGGGGGATCAACAGTGTACCTAGAATCAAGGTGGGGACATTAACCATCACTCATATATATATATAATATATAATATATATATATATATATATAATATATTAGTAGCATTTTTTCTTTTAAACATGTTTTGTTAAACTCTACTGATGATTCTTGTCGAACGAGATTTTGTTCGATCCTTTCTAACTGTCTGGCCATCTTTTTAATGTCATGGTGGAACTAGTGTAGCAATCCACCAAAGGTTTCATTACGAGGGCTTTCGGTATTTCATACCTGAAGATGGTACAAAGACATGCCGAAAGCACTCGTGAAGAAACCTTTGGTGACAGAAACGATCAAACAAAAACTCGTCCGACAAGAATCATCAGTAGAGTTTAACAAAACACACCCACATAACACATAATTTGCTTGAAGCATTGTATTTATATTGGTTTGGTGGTTGGTATTGAAGGCAATCAAAATGCAAGTGTAAATAAAAATGAAATATCTAAGATGTATTTTGTTTACCTTTGATTTATTCTTAATATTTCGGGATAAAGATCCCTTCGTCAGAATATTTTTGAAAGCGGGAGTTCTGGAGTTGATACCTTGTTGATATGATTTGTCTATTCTGTTGTGTGCCTGGATATATATCTTACATCAAATTCACTGCCTGTTTTGGGGTAAGGCAGGTCTTAGTAGGGTGTTTGTTTATTTGTGTGTGTGCATGCGTGTGTGTGTGTGATCTCCAGAGACGGCTGTGACGATGATTTTTATTACCGGTATATGTTTATTGTGCCTGTGTGCTTTTGTGCGTGTGTTTGGTATGTGTATGTGTGTGTGTGTGTGTGTTTGTGCGTGTGCATGAGTGTGTTTTTGTATGTGTGTGTGTGTGTATGTAGATAGATAGATAGATAGATAGATATGAACAGAAGACTGAGTTAGATCGATCGATCGATCTATAGATAGATAAATAGGTATGAATTGACTGATACATACATACATACATACATATATATATATATATATATATATATATATATATATATATATAGAGAGAGAGAGAGAGAGAGATATGAAGAGACTACGTTAGACAGATTGCTAGACTAAACTAGATAGATATGAATAGATTTATATATATAATATATATATTATATATTATATATATATATATATATATTTGGTGTGTGTGTGTGTGTGTGTGTGTGTGAAGAGATTTTCCTAGCCACAGATTATATAGTTTGTTATAAATTTATTTTCGAAAAGAACCCCGCCCCCCAACCAAAAAAACAAACAAGGTTTCTTATTCTCCGCCTTCTGTTGGTATCTTTCTTCAGACAGAAATGTTAAGTTAATATTAAAACACGAATTATATATGGTAATTCAGTTTTTTGGGGGTCAGTTTTATTCTATTTGAGGTTGATCTGATTATTAAAAGTTTGTCTCTCCAGGGAGACCAGATGTGTACAAACATGTGGGGGAGTGGCACTTTTATAGATATGAGTAATGAAGTAAGATTTTCTTTCTTTCTTCTTTCTTTCTTTCTTTCTTTCTTTACCTCCCTCTCTGTTTTTTCTTTTCTTTTTTCTTTATTTGTATTTCTTGCTTTGGGATATTACTTTTCTTTCTTTCTTTCTTTCTTCTTTCTTTCTTTCAGCCATTGCTTTTTTCTTTCTTTCTTTATCTTTACATTGTATTTCTCACTTACCCATATAACTTAACTTTCTTTCTTTCTTTCTTTCTTTCAGTCGTTTATTCTTTCTTTCTTTCTTCCTTTCTTTTTTACATTATATTTTTCCCTTTCTCATATTACTTAACTTTCTTTCTTTCTTTTCTTCTTTCTTTCATTTATTGACTCTTTCTTTCCTGCTTTCTTTCTTTCTTTAATTTGTTCTTTCTTTTTTTTTACATTGTATCTCTCCCTTTCTTAAATTATTTAACTTTCTGTCTTTTTTTTCGCTATGGTAGTTATTCCTCTGTCACGCCTTTCTTTCTTTCTTTTTCTTTTTAGAATTTTTTCTTTCTTTCTTTCTTTCTTTCTTTCTTTCTTTCTTTCTTTCTTTTTCTTTTTAGAATTTTTTCTTTCTTTCATTCTTTCTTTCTTTTTTTTTCTGCTCGGTATTTATTCCACTCTCATTCATGCCTTTCTTTCAAATTTATTTCTTTCTTTCTTTCTTTCTTTCTTTCTTTCTTTCTTCTTTCTTTCTTTTCCTAATTCTTTCTCTCTACATTCCCCAATTACATTCTTTCTTTATTTCTTTCTTCCTTTCTTCCTATCTTACTTACTTACTTACTTTCTTCTTTCTTTCTTTCTTTCTTTCTTTCTTTTTCTTTCTTTTCCTAATTCTTTCTCTCTACATTCCCCAATTACATTCTTCTTTCTTTCTTTCTTTATTTATTTCTTTTCCTAATTCTTTCTCTCTACATTCCCCAATTACATTCTTTCTTTCTTTCTTTCTTTCTTTCTTTCTTTCTTTCTTTCTGCTTTTCTTTCTTTCTTTCTTTCTTTCTTTCTTTCTTCCTTCCTTCCTTCCTTCCTCCCTTCCTTCATTTCCTTTCTTTCTACATAGTATTTATTCCACTCTCACACCTTTCTTTCTTTCTTTCTTTTTCTTTTTCAAAATTCTTTCTTTCAAATTTATTTAATCTCAACTACTTTTTTGATATGCTTCAAAAAAACATATTCAACCAAATGAAATATAACAAATTTTAACAAACAAACAATATAAAGCAGTAATAATCATAAAATCACATATCTACGCCGTAGTCCGGATCAAACAAAAACAAGAAAAGAATTCAGACTGCAATGTAAAACTCAATGAAATACTGCATAAAATAATAACTACGAGATTGCCAGTCAAGTGAGGCTCGTTAAAACGTCCGAAAATCTTTGTTGGCATCAGATGATGGTGATGATGATAAAACAGTTAATGATTTATAAAAGCATGTATGGAGGCACATACATGAAACAATCCGGTTGTCGGTTAAAACAGTTGGATTTCTAATTATTAATAAAAATTTAAAAATTGCTACTGTGTGTTCTTCGCACAAATTAAATGGTAAATTGTTCCTGTCGACAGCATTGAACTTTCTCCGTTTTCTTTTGAATCGCAAAAGCTTTTAACCGAAATCAAAACACCGACAAAAGCACCAGTCTTCAAAATTCTTTGAAATTCTTCAAAATTCTTTGAAATTCTTTAAAATTCTTTTAATTTCTCCCAAAATTCTTCAAATTTCTTCCGAATTCTTGGAATTTCCTTCAATTTAAAAAAAATTCTTCCAATTTTTTCATAATTTTTCGAATTTTTTCAGAATTCTTCAAAATTCTTCAAAATCTTTCGAATTTTGAAAAGTTTCTTCAAATTTTTAAAATTTCTTCAAAATTTTACAAATTTTAAAGTTTTTTCAACGTTTTTCAAATTTCTTCAAAATTATTCAGGTTTCCCCCCATCCCCCCAATTTTTTTTTGTTTTCCCCTCAAAATGTATTTTGTATATTATTTCTTTTGATCTCAACGCGAATACAATTTTGTTGTTGTTGTTGTTGTTGTTGTTGTGGTTGTTGTTATTCAATGCACTGTTTTTCTTTCATCTGCGCCATGTTATTGTGTCACATATGTTTTTGATGTTGTTTTCAGTGTTGCAATATTTTGTAATAATGTTATTGTTGCGAATTTAAAAAAAGGGGAGCAGTTTGTATAGAATCCCCACTTTCACCAATATTTTTAAAATTTCTTTCTCAGTTTCAAAATAATTTTGTTGCGAATGTTCGTTTCTTTGTGGTCTAATAAAAAAGAAAAGGATTCCATGTTGCGAATTTGAAAATAAAAAAACAAAATTCCTACAACTGTTGTTAAAAAAAGAGGCGGTTAAAAAATGTGTGTATATATATATATATATATATATATATATATATATATATATATATATAAACATGCATATATACATCCACATATTATACATGCATATATATACATGTATATATATATATATGCAACATATATACATGCATATATATATATGTATAATGTCTATGTATATATATATATATATATATATATATATATACTAGCTGAAGTTGTGGTGTCTTGTCGAACATTTCACAAAGGCATTTCGAAACCACATTACGACTTCATACTCCATCTTTTTCACGCTTTAAGATTACTGAACATTTGCTTGTATTTAGTACCGAGTATATATATATATATATATATATATATATATATATATATATATATATATATATATATATATATATATATACGTGTGTGTGTGTGTGTGTGTGTGTGAATCATCTTTTTCTGCAAGGAATATATGATACCAAGTAACGGATTATTAATAACTAGTAATACTTTAAAGTAAGTAAATATTATTAACTATTAATTATATGGTTTAAATTACCTAATTATTAATAAGTAATAATCATATAGTTTCAAGTAATTATTAATAACAAGTAGGCTGTTATATATTCAATCTTTTTTTTTAATAAATAATTATCACACAGTTATATGGTTTCAAATATTTCTATCTCATAAAAATAATTTGCATTCAGTTATATGGTCATATATATATATATATATATATATATATTATTATTATTATTATTATTATTATTATAATAATAATAATAATAATAATAATAATAATAATAATAATAATAATAATTGGTTGATTGTATATCGCTTGTAGTTGAAATTATATGAAATTTTATTAGCAATAATAATAATAATAATAATAATAATAATAATAATAATAATAATAATAGACAAATACTTCAACCTTGCCAGAGATCTGAAAAACTGAGAACGGTCCCCAAGGGCTTGGAAAAAAGATTGCAGCAATGGAAAATTAGTATTCTATAAGAATCGAGACCATTTTGACAACAGCACTGTTAAGATCGGCTAGAATAACCAGAAGAGTTCTTGCAGTTACCCAGACTCCAGTGAAAGACCACCAGTGAAATTGGTATATTAATACTCGTGTTCCTAAAAAGTAAGACCGTTATCATCTTGTAACACCATCTGGTTAAAAATAAGACGGTCCAAATTGTCCAAGAAGAAATGCAAAAATGTAAATCTTGATCATCTGGTGTTGCTTATCCGACGAATTCTTATTTCTTATGAGTGTTTTCACCTCAGCTAAATAATGGACGATTCCGTTTGTATAAGAAATAAATATAGAAAAACAGGATATGCTATACAGAAAAAAAAAGAAAGTAAGAAAGAGAGTAGGGGAAATATAGAGAGGAGGAGTGAGCGCATGCAAGTGATAATGCTAATCTGTTTCAATTTAAACGTAATGAAAAGATGAAAAGAAGAAAAGAAAGAAAAAACGAGAGAGAGAGAGAGAGAGAGAGAGAGAGAGAGAGAGAGAGAGAGAGAGAGAGATCAATATTATTTTTTTGCATATTGAACTACTCGCAATAGCTCTTGAGTAAATATATCAAATACATATTTAGTATATTTATAAGTAAAGTGTGCTCAATATCATTGATAAAAGGTGTATATGTAAGTAAGGGTAGCGTGGATATGTGGTCAACTTCACTTGGCAATTAACAGTTTCTCGCCAATGTGATTTTCAAACCATATATATATATATATATATATATATATATATATATATATATAAGAAAAATATATCATATATATATATATATATATATATATATATATATATATATATATAAGAAAAATGGAAATGAAACTGAGAGTATGTTAGTATATATAGATTAAAAAAGCAACAAGGTGTTTAGAAGGATGCTATTTTTACTCAGCCGGCGCTCCAGCGTTTCGGTTTGTTCATCAAACTATCTTCGGCGCTATCATCATTGTAGAAATACATTTTTGACAAACAGAAGTTTGTTTTTGTCAGTGTGTTGCGCTTTCTTTTTGTTCAAATATGAAAAAAGAAATAACATACGCCACGTAACCGTTGGCGTTCTCATATATATATATATATATATATATATATATATATATATATATATATATATAACTATATCTAATTTCTCATGTACCAACTAGACGTGGCACATAAGATGGCATTGTACGTTGCATATTATATATATATATATATATATATATATATATATATATATATATATATATATTAAAGATAGACACTGTTATACAACCATCCAGGTGGTACGAACAAGACATGCTGGACACTGTTGGAGAAGCAAGGACGAACTCATAGGTGATGTTCTCCTATGGACATCTACACATCGGCACACCAGTGTAGTCCGACCAAGAAGAAGAAGAAGAAGAAGAAGAAGAAGAAGAAGAATTCTATGAATGAAAAATAATACTTTTTCCTTCGCTGAAATGGTATTTTTCTTCTACTTCGTTCATTCAAATTGTATACTTTTTCTTCTTCCCCTCTTTCCTCAATCATTCATTCTTCTTCCTCATTCACTCATAATGGTCAACCCCCTCTTCTTAGCCCTGTCGGTTGGAGCTTTAGAATACACCGACTGCACCTCTGCAGAGGGGTATTAATCCCCCAATAGAGCCACCTGTTGGTTGTGGTAGGTCACCTGTGATGCTTAAGGATGGAACCTTGGAGGCTGAGCAGTCCATGTCATGCAACACTCCACTTTAGCCCTTAGACGGGCGGTCGGATCGCCCCCCCCCCGATCAATCGGCTTGTCATGTCATGCCCAAGCACCTTTATGATTGTCCCAATCGTATTTCCCTTATGGCAAAGCCCCAGCCTTTATAAATGTGCTAGAAGGCGGTGGCTGAGGTTCTTAACGTCTTGTGAATGACGTTAAACTGCAATTTGTGGTGAAGTTCCAACTCTGGAACTCTGGGGAATGTGGAGTACCTTTTTATCACCATTGCTCCCAAGTCCACCCTGTCCCGGACTGATATTACCTATTAGGGTCACATCTATAACCCAACAGAAAAATGAGTTCAAAAATTTGTTTAAAAAAAAAAGATTGACTTTAAGATAATTGAGTTCGAAACAAAAATTGAGTTTGAAATAAATGTTGATTCCCATCAAGAATGAATAAAACAAAACGTCTTTGGCATCAAATAACCCAACAAGGGTTGACATGTTGTAAAATCCAACCAAAAAACCAGCCAGCCAACCAACGAACTTCATCCATCTGAAAATTTCACAAATTCTTTTCTAGTTAGAATTTTCCAATGTGAATTATCTCCCTTGGGTTTGATATAATTATTCATTGTTATTTATTATGTAGTTATATAAAATTTCAAAATTTTATTTACAATAACGATGTAGAATCTACGATAAGAAATCCGGCTGCTCAGGTAGCAGAGTTACATAATTGATAAAAGAAAATGTCTTCGGCATAAAATAACTCAACAAGGGTTTAACATGTCGTAAAATCCACCCAACCATCCAACCAACCAACCAGCCAACCAACCAACTATTGTCAAAAACTATGTAGAAGCGGGAATCCACGATAAGAATTCCTGCTGCAGAATTACATAATTGATAGGTTTTCTATATATTATGTACGGTAGAGTAGAAATTTAAAATAACGGTAATTCTGTATCATGGAAAAACCGTAAAAAATAAATCTACAGGTCTTGGGCGTTCACTGACCTTGTGGCTATTCTCTGGTTGGTTAGTTCAATAAATGAGAAGGGGAGGTGAACATGGAATTTGGGAGTTAACTGTTGGGTTTTGAAGGAGGTGGACGTGTCTCCCCAAGAAGGCTAATTTTCTCGCGCATGAATTGGGCTGAATAAAGACGTCTAAGAAAAATATCGAAATTTTTTTGATCAGGATCTATCTTTTCAAGCTAAAATTTTACACTCAGGTTAGCCCTAACTCAAACCCAATATACCTGAAACTCTTAACGCAATTGCCAGTCATTTTTATATTAAGTTTGATTTCTGCTTATTTATTTATTTTTCAAAATTCAATTTCAGATAAAAATATTTGTAAAATGATGTTCAGTTACAGTAACAGTTCCAAAAGATTTTCCTTGGATAAAATGCAACCCCCAACTTTATGACAAGTTATCCAGTTTAGTTATTTCCTTGAAATATGTTGGTTACTAAGAACAACAACGGACTAAGAGGTGAAGAAGACCCAAGAGGTCACAAACTGCAGACTAGAATTACAAAGATGATAGACAACCCAACTAGCAAAGGAGAAGCCACAGAGTTGAGTAGATGAACCGACCAAGAAGATATCAATACTGGGGTTGAAGTTATGGGGGAGTGTTTTACCACTCTTTTCTTTGTCAACCAGAATTTTTATTAAATCTGTTCATATATATATATATATATATATATATATATATATATATATAGAGAGAGAGAGAGAGAGAGAGAGAGTAAAGTCGTAGGGGTGGCCTAAAGTCGGTATCATCCAATCAGCGAGGGAGTCAATAGCGCTAGACCAAGGAGATTGCTTTTGCGTCTGAGATGGAGCGCCACAACTACCACCAGCTCCTTTCTTTGCCACACAGATCCCTGTGCTAGTCATACACTGAGTTGGCGAGAGCCGGTATCAAACTAGGAACCTTGTGGTTTATAGCCGAACGCTCTACAGACTGAGCTAACCCGGATATCATTTGGTCTGAAGATCGGATAAGCAAGAAACTGTCAATAGCAAGGTGTTGACTCTATAGCACCTATATTATCTACAATGCATATATATATATATATATATATATATATATGAAAATGACGAATGCCATAGTAAGAAACCGTACGGTTGTAATAATCGTTATTTATTTATCTATCATCGCTCTATCACAGATATTGAGCACTCTTTTAATAATACTGTACGTTGGACTACTACCGCTCTTTCATGTATCATAGTGCCAACCACACACACACACGCGCGCACACACACACACACACACACACACACACACACACACACATATATATATATATATATATATATATATATATATATATATAATACCATTTTCCCCCTAAAATCACAACTGGTTAGTTTTATTCAAGGTTAACAAAAAATGACAAAAATTCCCATTATAAATGCATGAATACAGCTCTATTTTCTCCAGTTAAATAACAATGCAGACGCTTTCCTTTTAGCTTTGGTTGGTGACCAGTTTAGAAGTACAACTCAAAATCTCGTTTTTTTCCGTTGATATACCCTCATACGAATGGCTTTAAAGCAAATCATGAGGACAGATCCTAACTCATTAAGGTAGCCTAACGCATGCGTGTGGGCGTGTCAAATATAAGTTAACGCCACCTCAAACATTCTACCACCTTATAGTGCTGGGCTTCTCAAAACCTTTTACTTGATCCACACTTTGTAACCAAATTTAATTTTCAATCATCCCCGAAGAGATTGATTAAATATTACTGACATCTTTTTGCTCACTGGATTCCAAAATGAAAGGGACGATTTTTCAGAATACAGAAATTATTATCTCTTATTATAATGGAGATTCAGTGTCTGTCTGTAACTGAAACTATGTCACTGCTTACATCACAATACCCTCAGAAATTGCCTATGTTTATCAATGAGTCAAAAACACCTAATACATAGAATAAATCTTATTTATAACGATGTCTCTATGAAAATCTAAATTAGATTTGCCTCAAAACAGCCTATTTTACTCGTGCGTTTAAAATTCTGCAACGTGTCTCATATATCACTAAGAAATGAAGGTTTACAGAATAAAGGTTTGCAGAAAAAAGTTTACTAGAAGCGGCTATACAGCATCACCAGGGTAGAGCAGGGTCAACAAATGGTGTAATGGTTACTAAATTAGTCTCGCAGATCCATTATCATTATATATATTTTTTGCACAAAAAGAAGGAACCGGTGATATCTAATGTGTATATATATTTAGTTTGCTGTTAACTATTTTATTTAGCGACGGTTAAATAGCTTCTATCTTCGCTGCCTTAGACGTATACTGGGCATCACCTGGCGGGACAGGATCACTAACACAGCAGTTCTAGAGAGAGTTCAACTTCCCAGCTTGTGTACTTTACTGAGACAGCGTCGTCTCCGATGGCTGGGCCATGTTCGCCGGATAGATGATGGACGAATCATGAAGGACATCCTCTATGCAAAGCTTTCGTCTGGTAAGAGACAAATTGGTCGCCCCCAGTTGTGTTTCAAGGATGTCTGCAAGGATTATCTCAGGTGTTTTGGAATTACCGCTTCCAACTGGGAAAATTTTCGACAACTGTGGTTGAGAATGTTTTTTGAACATTGGACTTCACAGTCACTGTAACTTCAGGGGCAAAAAAAAAACAACAAAAAAAAAAAAAACAAAAAAACATATTATAGTCTTCCGAGACTGAAATGCCAATGAACTGTTTTATTTCTCTTAATGTTTGTGATGAGGCTTGATGATTACTATTATCTGCGTTATTCGGACTATTGTCCTCATCTTCATTGTTATCTGTACAACGTTTCGGCCGATATGCCCTCAGGCCTCCTTCAGGTATTTCTTGTCGGAACCTTCTTTTCGGACTCGGGAACCTTTCTGTCGTAATCGGGAGCCATAATAATTAACACAGCTTAACGTCTCCTACCCCAGCTATGATTAGCGGAATAAGAACAGGATACCCCCATGGACTAAATAAAGGGTTAGGTTCAAGGTTCCGTGATGGCTCCCGATTACGACAAGAAGGCTCCCGATTACTACAGGAAGGTTCCCGAGTCCGAAAAGAAGGTTACCGAGTCCGAAAAGAAGGTTCCCGAGTCCGACAAGACCTGAAGAAGCCCGGAGGGCATATCGACCGAACGTTATACAGATAATGAATATGAGGACAATAGTCCGAATAACGCAGATAATAGTAACTGTTTTATTTATACAATATTTATAAATCCAATCTATTAGATTCCACCTGTTGACCCCATGTGTGTTTATCGCCTCTCTCCCCCCCCCCGGGGGGGTATATGGCCTATGTTGAGAAGCGCTGTGCTAGGTGTATGATATCCGGCAATTAGTCTACATGATCCAGCGACTTTTCTTCTGGATTCATAAAAAGATTTATGAATGCACTCACACTGCCGAAATTTTATTCGCCTCAGGACTCAATATGTGCCAATTTGAGAAGCCCGGTGCCTAGGGGTAGGGGTTAGATCCTTGAAGCTAAAACCGATAAGTTTCCCGGTTGTGGAACATCGGGGATTTTACCAAATTTATTACCCGAAAGAATTTTAATCATTTTCGGGATTTCAAAAACAGAAAAAAGAAATTACATTTTTCTTGTAATTACGCAGAAATTTTTCTTGGTTTTCTTTTATACTCTTTCTTTCTTTCTTTCTTTTTCTTCCCCTTTTTTCTTTTTCTATTTGTCTTTTCTTTCTTTTTTCTTTTTCTTTCTTTTTGTCTATTTTTCATTTCTTTCACTCTTTCTTTCATTCATTATTTTTCTTTCTTTCTTTCTTTCGTTTGTTCTTTCTTTCTTTCTTTCTTTCTTTCATTTTCTTCCCCTTTTTCTATTTTTGTTTTCTTTCTTTCTTTCTTTCTTTCTTTCTTTCTTTCTTTCGTTCCTTCTCCTTTTTTCATTCTCAATTTGTCCTTTCTTCCTTTTTTCTTTATTTTTGTCCATTTTCCATTTCTTTCATTCTTTCTTTCGTTTCTTTCTTTCTTTCTTTTTCTTCCTCTTTTTATTCTTTCTCCATTTTTTAATTCTTTCTTTTTCTATATTTTCGTTTTCTTTTATTCTTTTATTCTTTCTTTCTTTCTTTTCTTTCTTTCTTTTTCTTCCTCTATTAATTTTTCTCCATCTTTCACTTCTTTCTTTTTTTCTTTCTCAAATGTTTGGAAGTTGCGGACCGGCTAACATTTTTAGATCGATACACAGACCGGTTTATAAAATGAAAAGAATTTGTTCAATTTCAAATAAAATGTATTTATGCAGGCATGTTAGAATTGCCTTCATTTAATACAGAAATCTATCATCAATCTAAACTAATTCCCAGTCAATGGGAACAGTGAGACAGTTTCTTATTTGTCAATTTGTCAAGGCTTGGCTCGATAGAAGAGTGTGCTACGTATGTTAGGTTTGTTTCAGTAAATGGTAAGGACTTGCACTCAATTGCTACCCTTTGGAGACCAAGGTAGCAGTACTGAAATTTACAAAAAGGAAATTAGGTTTCTATAAAACAATGTAGGCTAAAAATTGGTAAAATAGCCATCGTGGTAAAGAGCAGAAAATGAGTTGATATTTTTAGAAATATATTTCCACTTTTTAGTTTATAATAGAGGCGGCTGCCCAGCGTCACATGGGCAAAGGGGGGGGGGGCGTTAACCCTGGTGTGTTGATTTGTTTAATTTTGAGATTTACAAATGCTGGGCATCTTTAAGTAGAATTCCATTGCTATTTCTATATTTTAATTTTTAAATATCTTTGAATATAATTATCTGGGTTGGAATCCCTCTGAGACAGTGAAAAAGAATCCTCACACTTGGGTCGTCCGAGCGCTTGCCAATGTACCCAGCTGAAAACGGGTACTTAACCCTTTCCAGGGCCGCAGCACACGTCACAGCCGTGCTAGAAACCAAAGAAACCAATCCCACCAAAGATGTACTAATGTTGCATAATCTATGTGATGGCATAGATTATTGGCACCCCCCCTGTATTTCTGCAGGGATGGTCTCTTTCATATCACGGACGGAAAATTACTGACAGTTGAAGTCTCGCACGTCACGTGATTTTGAATTAGTTACTCAGTTCCAACGAGTATTAAGCAAGAAAGATGTTTCTTGCTTAGTTGGACTCAACTCAGCGTTGTGTGTTTGTCAAGAAAAAGAAACTTAGTTAAGTAAAGGTTTTTAAAAGAACAGTATGGTGTTGTTGGTTGAAGATCGGCCAAGAAAGAAAATGAATCAAAATGAACAACCAACAAGATAGAATCTAACATGGTGACCATGACGAGAAAGAATAGAACTTATGATGGACACAGATGGACACAAAAAAGAAAGAAAGTTATGCATCTCATCTCTATCTGTCTACCTCTCTCCTCTCTCTATCAAAAGAACTTTCATTGTGTATATACCCAACATGTGGGTATATAACACAAAACGGACAGCTGAAGGACATCCAAGAGTCATGACTCGGATGTGGCCCAACCCCCTGATAGTGTCATAAGTTAACTGCTGAAACACTTGCCTAAAGGGGATGTTCTGTTTTGAACACCTGCTGTTTACGCTCTCTGCGAGTTTTTTTTCCACTTACTTTGTCATTAATTTTTTTATTTTCGTAGTTTTACTCGGATATAGACACATACATACATACATACATACATACATACATACATACGCATTAACTGTCCTTTATATATATATATATATATATATATACGGTTGTCATACTTTAATCTAAAAAAATCATGTATGACACATGCAGACCGGCAGGTAGTACTCCATGGATCGGCTATGATAAGCATTGGTCGAGATCAGGGGTTATCAAACTACGGCCCGCGTGTCGGATCCGGCCCGCGAAAGCATTTTATCAGGTCCACCGACCTTTCTGCTAATGTTGCGTTCTTTGATAATATTTTGAAAATAAATATGTTGCTTGAATTTGTTTTTGTGCATCTGACGCCACTCATTCATGAATACAACATGGAAAAATGAATTTTGTTTAATATCTTTCTTCTCAGAGCTTTCGTTCTAGCTAGCAAATATTGAACACAATAATGTGGCCCATGCTCGTTATTTTTTCAATTATCCAGCCCACCGTGGAAAAAGTTTGGTGATTCCTGGTCTAGATTATGCACAGAGTTTGGCTTAAATCTTTGACTATCGATTATTGATAGCTTGATGATGTAAATCGATATATATTGGCGGATCATTTCGATTATGATCTGAGGATTCTGATCAGCGGATAGTAAGTATTCGAATCATATTCCTTACTTTAGACAATTACTTCTTATATTTCTCCCGTTTGCCGCTAGGTGGTGTTCCATGTAGTGTAATAAAAGGCAGAAGCGCGAAATTCAAACCCTCTACAATGTAACGCCTACGCCAATTTCTTAAGCGTAGTTTTAACAGATTTGAATTCAGAGTTTTCCTTCACCTAGACTGGTTGCCTAGCCATGGCTAAAGAGCCCATTCTGCCCTGCTATTTACCCATAACTGGAGGGAGAATTGGATTCATACCTTTCCCAAGCGCCATGTGAAATGCAAACAGCTTCGTCCAGGAATTGAACTCGTGTCGACGAGTCCATTTCCTAGGACCACGCGCCTCCATATGTTAAGGGGTATATAACACACATAAGAACAAATGTAAGTCTTGACTTTTCTTCTTTAACCAACAACATCAAGCACATCTATATAATACTGGTGTTCCTGCAAAATACGACCGTTTTCATATTGCAACACCCTCTGGTCAAATGGCCCAAGATTAGATGCAAAAATGTAAATCCTGATTATCTGGTGTTGCTTATCCGCCGAATTCTTATTTCTTATAAGTGTTGTCACCTCTGCTAAATAACGGACCATTCTGTTTTCATCATAAAGAAAGAAAGGGAGAAAAAAGGACATGCTACATAGAAAAAATATAAGAAATAAAGAGAGTAGAGGAAAGATAGAGAGAGGGGGTGAGCGCGCGAAAGCGGTAACATTAATAGGTTTCAATCGAACATTATGAAAAGATGAAAAGAAGAATTGCGCGGCCTAATGATGGTGATGCTGATTGCCACTTCTTCACAGAACAAAGCTATTGGAGTTTTTTTTGTATATATGATGTGCTCTAATTCCCCACCTGGATTTATAGACTAGCCAAGGTCAGCCAATCAACAAGCCATACTGCGTGGCTGATACATTACTTAAACACGGATATTTGTCACAGTCCACTTGCAATCATTGACGAAGGAACTGAGGACTCTTTACCAGAGGACTTTTTTTTTTATATGTCGCAATCTTTTGACAACAGTGAGCACGCAGGTGATTCAGAAGTCTAGCTTTGCTTTTACACGTCCTTTCACATAAATGAAACGTGAGACCTCCTCGGAGTTTATCAGGTTTACCAAATCCAACGATTCGTAGCAGTCCTCAATAATAATGACAAGGATCTTATGCTTGTTTTTGCTGACATCTTTAAAACGTTTCTTGGTTTTGTGTCTGCAAAGAGAGCCAGAAAGAAGGAGAAAAGACATCTGCCCCAGAAAGCATCACAGTTTGTGTGCATTCAGTGCACCAAAGGATGTCACTCAAGAATTGGCCTACAGAGTCTCTTACGCAGATGCAGATAATTTTTTGGACACTACGCCATCGTCCTTAGTGCCAACCATACAAACTATTCATAATACAATGAAATAATGAATAGTACCGTAATAGTAATTTTATATTCATTATTTGTTGATATCAATTATTTTTCATATTATTATTTGCAATCATAATTGTAATAATAAATAGTGCATAAATAACAATAATAAAATACTCTAGGAACCACAAGGTTCCGGATTCGATACCGTCCATCGACAACTCAGCGTATGAGTAGCACAAAGATTTGTGCGGTAAAGTGAGGAGCTGATGGTAAGTGCTTTGGGAGTTTGCCTGCTTCCATCCTAGCAAGATGTCCAGCCCAGTGCATCTGGCTTCGTATGATGCGCATTATATTATATTATAAAACAATTGTTTTTCAAGCTCTATAAAAATTCCTTACAGCTTTCGATATTACTCCAATCTTGCTTCTTTTAACTCTTTAAACCGTTTCCAGAGGCTCTCTTGCCACGCCCAAGCAAAGTATAAAAGACTGATCGTTGGTTCATTATAATTGAGCAGAAGGACTTTGATTACAATTACAATAGGACTTTCATCTGATAGTGACACAGATTTCTTTGACATAGTTGCTGGAGTCCTGCAAGGAGATACGTTAGCACCATATATATTTATAATATGTCAAGTCACAAGAGGTGCTGTCACTTCAGGGGCACAAAAACTATATTATAGTCTTCCGAGACTCTTCCTTCTCCTTCTCATATCCTACCTACTAGATTCACAGGTAAGTGATTCGCTTAATAAGTAAAACGTAAAGTTGTCGGGGTGGCCTAAAGTCGGTATCAGCCAGACAGCGAGGGAGTCTATCCCCTTTTCAATAGCACTAGACCAAGGAGATTTTTTGACGTCTGAGGTGGAGCGCTACACCTACCATCAGCTCCTTACTTTATCACACAGATCCTTGTGCTATTCATACGCTGAGTTGGCGTTGGTCGGTATCGAACCAGGAACCTTGTGGTTCCTAGGAGGACGCTCTAATGACTGAGCTAAACACATTACCTATTATAACCGTTACCTATTATCATTTAGTATTTAGCAGTTAACTTTTACCTTGTACGTAGTACCTTTTATGTGGTACCTTTTACCTCGTACTTTTTTATCTGGTACCTTTTTACCATTCATAGATCACCCTTTTCCTGTTACTTTTTAATTTTTATTTATTTGTCCATTTACTGTAGATGACTGGGCCATTTTCTGTTTCTGTTTTTCTGTATATGACGTTAAACTGCGTTAATCTCCAATTCTGGAGTGGAAGTACCTGTTAAGGTACCATCTATAGGTTAAATAGATCGAAAAATGATTTTAAAGATGTGTTTAAAAATGTTCTCTGTTTCTCTGTTCTCTGTTACGGCATTCACCCTGGGTCGGTTGAGCCGGCTCCATCCAGTGAATTCATAGAAGGAGTAACAAAGGCATATGAAATTCACAAGTGGCCCCCAAACCCCACATGCCTATCCCGGTCAGGGGAATGAGAGGACCTAATACCACTGAGTACCAGACCCATCCACCTGAGGTGACCATACTAGGAATTTAAGTTCCTGAAAGTATGGCTCTGATACTGACTGGGCCATTAAGAGAAAAATCACAAAATTTACTCCGAAAGAATAAACTGAAAATATACATAAGCATTTTTCATCTATACATATAAAGTTGTGTGTATGTATGTCCGGAGGAAATTTCGAAAATAAAGCAATTAATGGCCAAGTACATATATATACACAATCAATATCACCAGATCTTGCTTTTTGAGCAAAAATAATGAAAATTTCATTTATATTCGTGAAGGTAATTAAAAAATTAAATTTAAATAATAACAGACTGGATTTTTTTGGACCATATGACCTTTAGGCACCCCTTTTGCGATCTCGATTCATAAGGACATTTTTTCCATTTACACCGTCAAAATCCGGTTAATTTGTTAACAGACGATGTTTAGAATTAAAAAAAAAATTATAAAACTAACCCTAACCCTAACCTCTAACACTTACCCTAACAAACAACTGGATTTTGACGGTATAAATGAAAAAAAAAATGTCCTTATGAATCGAGATCGCAAAAGGGGTGCCTAAATGTCATATGGTCCTTTTTTTGCGTGTTCAATAAGTGAAATAGAAAACACTGATTTTCCTTTTCAAAGTGTCTGTGTACTTTTTCTGACACTCCACCAGGCTGAATCAAAACACGGTCTTTTTTACGTAGGGATTTTTTTTATGGAGCATCCTGCGAGGATCGAAATCAGGATTAAGTAATAATGTTTCTGCAAGACAAACTTCCCCTTCTCTATCCAGGCGACGCCGGGTAGTCACTTCTATTTTTTTTTTTTAATATAAAACTGAGTTAATCGTAAACAAATACCTGAAACGCATCACCGTAACGTAATGGTTAACAAGCCTATAACTAAGAATAAATGATTTGTATTAAGAATAGTTACTTTGATTTTTAATAGTTAACTAAAGATTATTTTTAGTTACATGAAATTACATGACTGTGCAAACAAATAACCATTATAAAAATACTTTAAACCATATAATTATTAGCATCATATGGGAATACTTGAAATCATACAACTGTGTGCAAATCATTTGAATCAAAATAAGACTATTTGATTAATAAAGAGTTCAAAAATAAGGGGAGCTAATTAAGGAAAAATTTACCCCCACTTAAAAAAAAGAAGTAAAACACAAAAAAACGGAAAAAAAGAAATAAATAAAAAGAAAACAAAAACAAATAAAAGAAAACAAAATCAAAAAATTATTATTGTTAAATCAGACGAGGCAAGTATAAAACGAAAATTATTAAAGCAGAAATTTTATTTCTCATCTCTTTAGGATCAAGTCACGCTGAAAGCGACGGTTCATGCTAGATCACCGCAGTTAAGCAGTGATGAGCCTACTCAGTAGGTAGATGGGTGACCATTTAGGAACTGCAGATACTGTAAGCAATCCAATACTTGATTGCCATCGTACGTAGAAATTTGCAAATGATATGAATATCATATTTTCTGTATTATTTGGATTTTTCGGCCGATGTGCTCTTCGGCCTTCTTCAGGCGTTTCTTGTCGAACCAGTGGCATATGATGTACATTTTACAAAATTCCTGCCGGGATTCCGAATCAGTTCATTCGATTTTGTCTAAAACACGCGTTGTCCTCATCTTTATCTATATATACAAACGTTTCGGTCGAAGTGGCCTCCAGTCTTCTTCAGGTGCTTCTTATCTAACTCTGGAATCTTTTTGTCGAAATCGGGAGCCTTCATGTCATAATCGGGAGCCTTCACAGAACTTCGAACTGAAACCTTTATTCAATCCATCAGGTTATACTGTTCTCATTCCGCTAACCATGACTGGGTACAAGCTTTAAGCTATGTTAAGTATTCTATGTTATCATCGCCCATAGTTAGGATGGAACCTGAAACCTACAGATGATTGTCACTTAGAACTGTATTAACTTAGTCCGTTGCAGCATGTGTCCTACTGGTGGTGGATCGAATAAAGGTTTCGGTTCGAAGTTCAGCGAAGGCACCCGAATACGACATGAAGGTTCCCGAGTTCGACTAGAAGATTCCTGAGATCAACAAGAAATACCTGAAGAAGGCCGGAAACGTAGTGTTCAAAACAATAAAGATGAGGACAAAAGTCCGAAGAATACAAATAATACAAATCATCAAGCCTCATCTCAAAAATTCAATAATACCTTATTTTTTTGAATTCAGGAAACTGTAGTGTGAAATATCGACCATGGCAAGTTTTTAGCATTAATTTGATTAACCATGACTTCAATAAATAAGGGGAGATAAGTAGGGGAAACATTCTCACTTCCCCTTATAAAAGATAACGACAACAAAAAACGTATTACTATTAAATCATTCTAGGCACGTATAAAAGGAAAATTATTAAAAGAGAATTTTTCTTTTTTTTCTTTTCTTTTTCAAATTAGTTAACAATATTTTTAATGTCGTCTTGGGTTAGCGAGCCACAAGTTCCCTACTCCTAGCCTATTTTTTTCCAAAAATACAATTGACTGAACTATATATTTTTTTTAAATTAAAAAAAAAAAAAACAGACAGAAATAAAACCCGTACTATTCAAGGTATTGCTGTATACGCACTTTCGTAAAAAAAAAAAAAAAAGGGATAAAAAAGGCAAATATAAAAGAAAAATTGTTTAAGGAGAATTTTCTTTTCTTTTTTAAATTCGCTAACAATATTTTCGCATGTAATCTTGGGATAACAAGCCGCAAATTCGCTAACAGATTCTCTAACAACATCATATATATATATATATATATATATATATATATATATATATATATATATATATATAATAATTGAGAATAGATAATTTAACCACCCTTCCTATTATGTCCCATGGCGTTAGTCCCCATGGTGAAATGAGTAACGTGCTGGACTGCAACATTATAGTAAGCGAGTTCACAATCCAGTCACGTTATTACATTTAATTTTGGACTAATACCCTTGGAAAAGGTATGAAACCTATAGCATAGTTATTTTTTTATAATATACAATTTCTTTTCTAATATACAACTGACCGAACTACATAAAAGAAATGAAAGGCAGAAATAAAAACTGTACTGTTCAAGGTATTGTAGTATACGCACTCTTGTAAAAAATAAATAGAATATCAAAGAGGCAAGTATAAAAGGAAAATTATTTAAGGAGAATTTTTCTTTTCTTTTCTTAAATTCGCTAATAATATTTTCGCATGTCATCTTGGGCAAGCGAACCACGGCTACTCTTAGCTTAGTTTTTTTTTCGTTCCAAAACTACAATTGGCCGAACTACAAAAACAAAAAAACAAAAAAAAAAACATAAAAAAATAAAAATAAAAATAATAATAATAAATAAATAAAAGATAGAAATAAAAACCGTACTATTCAAGGTATTGCAGTATACGCTCCCTTTTATAAAATAAAATAAAAAATTAAAAAGGCAAATATAAAAGGAAAATCACTTAAGGAGAATTTTTCTTTTATACGCACTTTCATATATATATATATATATATATATATATATATATATATATATATATATATATATAGGCTAAACTTGCAAATCGTCAAAATTAAAACAGAAAATTTTGATGACGATTTGCAACACATCAAACTAAATTTTGAAATTAAAATTAATTTTCGATTAATTAAAAATACTTGATTTTTTTGGGGAGGGGGAGGTAAGTCAGGTTAGTAATTGTTTTATTTCATTTATTTAACAAATCTTGAAATATTTTCTAAACTAAAATAATTATGTGCAGTTTAGAAAATATTTAAAGATTCGTTAAATAAATGAAATAAAACAATTACTAACCTGACTTTAGTTTGATATTGCAAATCGTCGTCAAAATTTTCCGTTTTAATTTTGACGATGATTTGCAAGTTTAGGCTATACATATATATAAAGAATAAGATAGACAGATGAAAAAGAAAAAAAGCCCCTTGTATTTTTTAGAAGATATATATATATATATATATATATATATATATATATATATATATAAGGTAAAATCATTAAATCACGATTTGTAGATAAGCTATTTTTGTTTGTCTTGTTTTGTCGCAGAATTAGTCTTTTTTGGGTTTTTTGTTTTTTGTTTTGTGTACGTTTTTTTTACGCGTTGTTCTTGTTTTTTTTCTTTCTTCCTTTTTTTTTTTTGTTTCGGTTAGTTTTTTTCCCCCTTTCACATTACAACGCAACTTTTGACAACATCTTTTCTGATTTGTGTCTTTGTGTCGTTGAGACCACTGAAACGTTTCCGTCGCATGAACGACCTTTGTCTTTTGAAGTTCGGGGTCTCCGCGGTGTTTTTGTTTCCGGCTGAAGAAAGTGCCGCGATTTCTATGACGTCACCTACACTTCGCTGTGACGATTTGGAGGTCGTCTCTGAATAAACGAGCGCACCAATATGCTTGGCTGTCTTCAAACCCTGTCAGAAGAAAAAAGAAAAGAAAATGAAATGATTCAGTCGAATAAAAAGTCGACAGGGTGTCCACAAAGTCTGGGTACATGGGGATTAACACATACTTTTAATACAAAACAATTTTATTATAACTACTTGTTTGTTAATCCTCTTTAGGGATCTCCCCTTTTTACTATCTTCTCACATTAACCTTTACGAAAACATCTTTGTACAGAACATATGCAATATCTATATATAATGGAGATTCAGTCTTTATTAATCTGTAATCGAAACTATGTCACTACAATTTCTGAAATTTAATAACTTTATTGAGTAGTTATTTTAAAGTCAATATCATTATTACATTAAAATAATGAAAAGCTGTATTATTTATATATGATCTGAACATAGTACGATAGAAATGATGATCCCAGTGGTTTTTAAAACAAGCTTTGATAAATACATACACGGTATGATTGATTTATATATACCGTATTTGACGGCATATAGGTCGCGCTTGTTTTCCAAAATTTTGGCTAAAAAAATTGCCCTAGGTCTTATACATCGTAGGTGAAGTTTGAGACCTCCCGTAGGCCTAGTTCTCTATGATGCTCACTAATCCAGCTTACGCTCAGTACTTTTACCGACCCTAAACTCCATGCATCCTTATTTTATTGCTATGTTTCTGCTTGTGTAATCACAGCTAGACTGTTTTCAACAATATATGCTTAAATACACTAAAAACTTTTTTTCCCCTGAATCTGACCTGCTGAAATGGAGGTGCGTCTTATATGCCCGTGTGTCTTATATGCCGTCAAATATGGTAATTATAATGTTAATAAATGTTTCAATATGATTTCCATCATGTTCAATGCATAACTTGATGCACCTTGCAAAATTCAGGTGAACTCGATTGAATAAGTTACATTGCCATCTCCATGTACCCTGACTTTGTGGAAACCCTGTAGAGTGATTCAGTCAATCAGCAGTTTGTATATTTCATTTATTCAGATTAAGTAGAACAACAAATGGGAATCGAACTTAAAAGGGAAGCGAAGTTTAAACAAGTCTGCAAGTATGTGGCACTTAGTGAGGATTGAACTCACGATTTTCTTCTAAGTCTGTTCATATTCTCTCTCTTCTCTCTCTCTCTCTCTCTCTCTCTTCTTTTTCTCTCCCCCACACTCTCTCTATCCATCTATCAATCTATACAAGGTGTGTCAAAAAGTATCAAGATTTATTGTACTTTTTGACACACCTTGTATTTTGAAAAAATAACGTTCCATTCATTCTTCATTTCTAAAAACAACTTCACATGAAATAAAGAAATTGGCATTACTTTTTGACTGACCCTCGTAGATACAGAATAAATCAGAATATAAAACAAATCCCCTTAACACAGTCCGGAGACCAGATCTAGTATTGATTAACGATAACAACAACAAATAAAAGAAGAGATAAACATTGTTTTAAAAATCTTTTGATGTTGATATAAAAAGATAGTAAAAAGCGAAGATGGCAAAGAAAACATCTATTTATATATATATATAAAAAGGACAGTTAGTGTGTATGCATGTCCGGATGAAACTATGAAAATAAAATAATCAACAACAAATTAAATATATACACACATTAAATATCATCAGTTCTTGTTTTTTGTGCAAAATTTATAAAGATTTGATTTATGTTCGAAGATATTGTAGCGATTGTCATTCCCTGTCAGGATTCACCTATAGGTGGCTGGGATATTTAAACAGTAGCCCGGGAATTCTCAGTCCCTTTTACCTCGGTCCAGCAACCACTAAACATGGTCTAGACGCGTGGTGTTTCTGCCACTAAAGTAGGGGATTTGCCCCCCCCCCAACCAACTATCAGTAAGTGGCTTTTCTATATGTAACTCTTTATCACCTCTTTAAGATTTAGTCCTACATCCTTTGTGTATCTTCATGTATCTGTTTCCATATCTATATAGTACCGTGTCATGTATGTTCTTCTCCATGTGCTCAGACAATAAAGTCTGCATTTGTTATTGTATATAACTTCTTTGTCGGATTATTTCATGTACATATATGTACCCACGTTGGAAGGCTACTCTGAGCCTTCTAAAGTATCATAAGAACACTCTCATCTTATATTATTTAAAAATTAGAATATACATAGAAATAGCATTGGAATTCTACTTTAAAATGTCCCACGTTTGTAAATCTCAAAAGTAAACAAATCAATAGACCAGGATTTTCCCCCTCTACCCAGGCGACGCTGGGTAGCTGCTTCTAGTGTGAAATAAATAAATAAATAAATAAATTAGAGGAATGGAATTCTTACCTGGTCATAGGAGACCATGATCTGTTTCCTTTTCGCCAGTGTTGATATACACTGAAGATCGTTTCTGAGATCTGTTTTACAACCCACCAACATGATGGGCTGGGTCGGGCAATGTTCACGGACTTCTGGATACCACTGCAATGAAGAGAAGATACGGAAAATAAAAGACTTGAAATATATGAGTGATAAAAAAGGGGGTGTACGTTTTTCCTCTTAGTTCTTTTCACACACACATACACGCACACATAAACACACACACTTCTTCATCCCAAAAATTGATTTGGCGAGTTTCGTGTGTGGCGTGCTGATGGCCTAGGGGTAGAGTCTCTGACTCTGCGTTCTGGGTTCTCCGGTTCGATCTCTGTCGGGGGGACATCGTAGGTATACACTGCTGATGAGACCTGATGAGGTTGAAACAGCTATACAGTTTCCACACGTCGCACGCAGTATTCGCCGAGTTTGCTTGTCGTGATTATTTCAAATATAATTATCAAATTCTATCTATGTATATGT
>CM042180.1:28999787-29019787 GCA_023376005.1 Doryteuthis pealeii | reverse complement strand
GCCTGGAATTAAAGAAGGCCAATCAGAATGTAGAGACCCAACCAAAGTAATTAAACGAAAAAGAAATAAAACAATACAAAAATAAAAAACCCAAAAAATAAAAGTAAAATAAAAAAACAAAAACAAAAGGAAGGGAAAACGTCCAAAAATACGTTTGCATTTCCAAATAGATCAATATAATCTCTAAGGTAGACCATCGACATACGATGACCTCAAAAAATGATGTATGGACATGTTTAGGTGTGATTTGAAAGCAAAAGAAAACGTAACGGAAAGAAAAAAAAGATTCATTTCTTTTGAAAAATAACGCTCAGTCGGTTAACCGTATCCCTGGCAAAAGTCTAAGACCCTCTACTACAGGAAGGGTGTACTTATACACCCCCATATATATATATATATATATATATATATATATATATATATATATATATATATATATATAGTGCATTTTCATTGATTTAGATAGATTGATTTCTATTTTAATGTATATATATATATATATATATATATATATATATATGCATATATATATATATATATATATATATATATGTCTGTGTGTGTGTGTGTGTGTGTTAAGGTAAAAGTATCAAATAGACAGGTATGTTCGGGGATAATTCTATTTGTGATCATCAATATCTCCTGTATATCCACAATGCATGCTCATGTTGATGCACACTCATAGATTTATACAAGAAGTTTTACAAATCCCTAAGAGAGCTCAATGATAGTCTCATCAGATAGCCTACTACATAATGACTAAGAAAACAAACTAGAATAGAGAAAATATTTTCTTTTACAAGACCAGTAAAATTTCTCCTCTTTAAAAACACCTAAACCTTGTATATGACTAGCAACGGCTACCCGACGTCGCCTGGGTAGAGGTTTTTAAAATCATCAAATTCATTAAAGGATTAAAAAATAAAACAATTTGAAATGTAAACTTTAAATATGTATTAAAATAAAACAAATATATTATAGATATATAATACCAGTCATGTATTTATTAAAACTTGTTTTAAAAAACAATGAGGACTGTCTAATGTTGCATGTTCAAATTTTGAGTGCATTTATTCTATGTTATGACGATTTTGGATCATGTGACGTAAGCAATGAAAGTAATTTTTGTTACAGACAAAAACCGGATGCGAATCTCCATTATTAATAGATAGATTTCACACAGACCATGTACATTTACATACAATGTAACCGTGAGGAAAAATAATGGAAAAGGGAATAACAAACAATTGTATTCAATTAATATTTCCTTTCTGTTAGTGTTGGTACCTTCACTTCTAAAACCAACAGAATCGAAATAATAGTTGAATGTAATTGTTTGTATTCGTTTTCACTATTCCATTATCCCTCAGTGTTTCTTTCTTCTTAGATTCTTTCTTTCTTTCTTTCTTTCTTTCTTTATTTAACAATCAAACCCACACCCCCCGAGACCCCCTCCACAATCTTATGTTCTCCATCCTCTGATGATGATAATTCTATCACAAGCGCACCTGCCCTTCATTTGCTTTCTTCCCTCAATACAACTCGAACCAGGCCCGCCCGAACCCCCCCACCTCTCTCCCCACCCACCATCGGAATTCAACATTCATTATTTCTATCCATCTGAGATCGATTTAATCAATGGGGGTATAGGGGAGGGGATAAGGAAGGGCCAGGGATCACGACTGATCGAAGCTGAAATTTGAACCTGATAGAAAATAGCAACAGTAGCAGCAGCCCAGTAAAAAAAAACATCTGCTTCCCATTTGGTTAGAGATTGGGATGCAAAGAAGACCGACTTCAATTTCCAATGCCGGGTCGATGATGCTCATTAATAAAAATTCCATATGAAAATCTACCCAAAATTTGTAGTTCATGTTGTGCGGCAGCAGCAGCAACAAGAACAATAGCAGCAGCAGCAGCTACATTTGCAGCAGTAAGAGCAGCAGCGACCGTAACATCATCATCATCATCATCATCATCATCAACAGCAGCAGCAGCAGCAGTAACAACAACAACAACAACAGCAGCAGCTTGTCAGAAAAACCTTTGCTTCCCATTTGGTTACAAATTGTGATGCAGGTAATTTTCACCTTTAGTTGGCTAAATTCCTAGCAAATAAGGCAATTAGAGTAACCTCCCTTGACTTTCACTTTGAAACAAGTTGGTAGCCATTTTGAATGTCTCCGTGCGAAATAAACAAATCTTAGAAACGTTTTTTAGAAAACAATACAACTGCATACTTTAACACAAAAATATCATAAAATGTGTTCTTAATAACAATTAAGTTCATTTCAGATAATGCGCACACACAATTTTATACTAGGAATTTAGCCAACTAAAGGTGAAAATTACCGGGATGCAAAGAATACGGACTTCAATTTCCAATGCTGGGTCGATGATGCTCATTAATAAAAAATCCCGTATGAAAATCTACCCAAAGTTTGTAGTTTATTTTGTGCAACAGGAACAGCAACAATAGCAGCAGCAGCAGCAGCAGCAGCAACAACAGAAAACATCTGCTTCACATTTGGCCAAAAGTTGGGTAGCATGGAATACCGATGTCATTATTTCTAATGCCGGGTCGAGGAGGCTCATTAACAAAAATTCCAGATGAAAATCTACCCGAAGTTTGTAGTTCATTTTGTGCAACAGGAGCTGTAGCAACAGCAACTGCAACAACAGCAACTGCAACAGCAGCAACTGCAGCAGCAACAACAACAACAACAACTACAGAAAAAAAACATCTGCTTCCCATTTGGTCAAAAGTTGGACTGTAAGGAACCGACGTCATTATTTCTAATGCCGGGTCAATGATGCTCAATAACACAAATTCCATACGTAAATCTACCCAAAGTTTGTCGTTCATTTTGTGCAACAACAACAACAACAACACCAGTTCAGAAAAACATCTGCTTTCCAATTGGTCACAGGTTGGGCTGCATGAAATACCTTCTTTATTTCCAGTGCTGGTTCGATGATGCTCATTAACACAAATTCATTATGAAAATCGGGAAAGTGTCTGCAATTCATTTTGTGCAGCAGCAGCCACAACAACAACAATAACAACAACAGCAGCAGCAGCAGCAGCAGCAACCATAGCAATTGCAGCAGCGACAGCTGTTGCAGCAACAACAGCAGCAGTAGTTGCTACAACTACAACAATAGCAGCTGCAACAACAATAATAATAACAACAAGAACAGCACAGAAAAAAATCGGCTTCCAAATTGGCCACAGATTGAGCTGCATGGAATACTAACGTTATTATTTACAATGCCGGGTCAATGATACTCATCAACACAATTGACGGTATTTCAGTATGGAAAATATGAAAAAAAAAACGCTATTTAGAAGATATGTTTATTTATGAATGCCTACGTTCGAACGTTTCGGTTTTTATATACACTGGATATATAAACCATCATCAGGGTAATATTACGGAGTGATGTCATGAAGCTACTTCAAAAATGTTATTTTTAAGGGAGATATGAAATGGTAAAAATTGATGATAAGCAAGTTTTTATATTTTCGTTTTTCTGATAGAGACAAGAAGAAATGGAGCAGAAATGACAAAAAAAAAATCCTCTGCTGAGCTGGAAACGCTATTTTTCTTTCTTATATTACCCCCTCTCTTTCTCTCCTTTTCCCTCTCTCTTTTTCTCTCTTCCTCTCCCCTTTTCTCTAATTTCTCTCTCTCTCCCCCCTCTCTCTCCGATTCTCTTCTCTTTTCTCACACATTCCTTCCTTTTTTTCTCTCTCCCTCTTTCCTTTTCTTTAATTTCTCTCTATATCTATCTATCTATCTATCTATCTATCTATCTCTATTTTCTCACACATTCCTTCCTTTTTTTCTCTCTTCCTCTTTCCTTTTCTCTAATTTCTCTCTCTCTCTATCTATCTATCTATCTATCTCTATTTTCGCACACATTCATTCCTTTCTCTCTTTCTCCCTCCTATTCTTTCAGATTCCTTCCGTTTTCTTTCTCCCTCTTTTTCTTTCTCTCTGTCTCCTTTTCTCACCCTTGTCCTTTCTTTTTCTCTCTTCCTCTCGCCTTTTCTCTAACTCCCCTTCTCTCTCTTTTCTCACTTTATTCATCTCTCCTTTTCTCTCTATGCCCACCCCCTCTCTCTCTCCTTTTCTCAGACACACTTTTCTTTTTCTCTATCTCTCCCTACCTTCCTCTGTCTCCCCTTTTCTCACTTATTCTTTTTCTTTCTTCTTGCCTTCATTCTTCTAAATTCTCTCTCCCTCTCTCTCTCTCACACTTTTCCTCTTCCTATCATTTAACTTTTTTCGGCCTCTCTATTTTTCTCTAACTTCTCTCTTCCTCTCCCTTCTCTTTTCTCACGTATTCCTTCCTTTTTCTCGCTTACTATCCTCTTTCCTCTAACTTCTCTCTACCCCCCTCTCTCTCTACTTTTCTCATAAATACCTTCCTTTTTCTCTCTTTATCTCCCCTTTCCTCTAGCTTCTCTCTCTCTGCACCTCTATCTTTCCTACTCTCTCCTTTTCTCCTCTCTCTCTCTCTCTCTCTCTCTTCCTCTCACTCTCACGCTCTTTCTCTCCCACTCTCCCCTTTTCTCACACTTCTTTTCACTTCCCCCTCGCTTGCAACTCTTCCTTTATTTTTGTTCTTTATCTGACCGTACTTTGAAAACTGAGTACATCCGATGAGTCACGTCTGGACACTTCTTTTAACAGATTTGCCCACTTGAAACGCATAATATGTGGGAATTGCAATGAATCGTTATGTGACCAGTAAATTCGTAAACTATATAGACTGTTGGCTGATATATATATATATATATATATATATATATATATATACATATGTGTGTGTGTATGTGTGTTATGTGTGTGTGTGTGTGTGTGTGTGTGTGGTTTGTTCCCAAGTACTTTCAGCTCCTTCACATGCCATCATCAGGGAAATTGCAAAAATGATATAACATTGGAATGTTCTATTTATTCCGGTGTTCTATTTATGCTGGTGTTTTGTTTTTTCTTTATATATATATATATATATATTGTAATATAGTCCCATTTGTTACGGGGTGGTTACCAGTAAACAATTCCTTTGTCGACTCAAAAATAAAACTTCACGTCTTTCTGGTTTGAGAATGATCAGAACAAAGTAAGAGGTATTTCTTTGTGACCACGTATCTGACTTTTAAAATTATTTACTTTTTATAGAGACGCCGCAAGCACAACACAACAAAACACAACACAACGCAACGCAATACATGCTGGTTGGGTTTTACGGCATGTCAACCCTTGTTGGATTATTTTATACCGAAGACGTTTTTGTTTTATTAATTCTTGATGAGTGCTCAATTTTTATCTTAAACACAATTTTATCTTAAACTCATGTTTTTACTATTTAACCCATAGATGGAACCTTAATAGGTACTACCACTTCGGGTCTGTGTGGACCTGGGAGCAATGGGGATGAAGGGGTACTTGACATTCCTTAGAGCTCCAGAATTGGAACTTCACCATCAGATAGAGCTTAACGTCATACCCAGAACACTAATACCCTCAGTCACCGATTTCTAGCACATAAATGATAAATAGTGTAAGAAAGGGGAAAGCGCGTGGTGTAATGGTTAGAGTCATGGGAAATGGACTCGTCGACCGAGTTCAAATCCTGGTCGTGGTAATTGCATTTCACTTAGCGGAAAGGTATGAATCCTACTCTCCTTCCAGCTATGGCTAAATAGTAGGGCAGACTGGGCTCTTTAACCTTGGTTAGGTAACCGGTCTAGGAGAAGGAAAACTCTGAATCCAAACCTGTTAAACTCCGCTTAAGAAATTGACTTTGTGTCGCATTCTGCTCGCGCGGAGGGGTTGGTAAATATATAGGATAAATATATATATGATAAATAGTGTTGGGGATTGCCATAAGGGCAATAGGGTTGGAACAATCATATAGGTACTAGTGCTTGATGTGACCAGCCGATTGATCGAAGCGGTCCTCTCTGACTATCCGTCTAGCCTAAGTAAGGATCAAAATGGAGTGTTGCATGTCATGGACTGCTTAGTCACCAGGGTTCCATCACGGGTCGCAATCCTCGGCTAACACGTGGCCCCATTAGAGGAGGAGGCTCTTACCCCTCTGCAGAGGTTTAATCGGTGTATTCCATAGCCCCTGCAGACAGTGCTGTTTTAAATTTGAACAATTTAAGATTTAAAAAGAATGGGTTGTATATTATCAAACTTCGTTTTTTTGCGCGTGCGCGTTTTAAATAATTCCTGGAACAAAGAAACGGCAAATAATGCGAATAGAAATGAAGAGAATTGCCGAAGGTTTTAAAATGAGATTTACTTCTGTGTCAACGAGGACCGGTTCCTGTCTGAAGGAGTTTGGAGAGAGGGGGATGGAACGATGCAACTGAGAATGTTTCTAAATCCAGCATTTGCAGGAACCGTGGATTCTGTCTTTGTGAAATCTGATATGTGATATTGTTTGCTGCTGGTGCCATAGGAAAGAGAAAAGGGTCGGGTAAGGGTGGGGGTGAGGCAAAGGGAATGGAAGAATGGTGGTGGTAGTGGTGGTGGCAGTGGGTGTGCTGGTTGGGGTAGTATGACCGGGCAACACTAGCTTAATCCGTTGGAAGACGGAAGTCTCGTGTCAAACAGATTTTGACACAAGTTTGCATTTTCTTTCTTTTCTTTCTTTCTTTCTTTCTTTCTTTCTTTTGTTAACTTCATTATTTCTTTTATTTTCTTTCTTTCTTTCTTTGTTACTTTTGTCTACTTCTTTCTTTCTTTCATGTTCTTTCTTTCTTTTGCTTACTTCTTTTTTTCTTTTTCTTTCTTGCTTTTGTTTGTTTATTTTCTTTATTTTGTTTTCTTCTTTCTTTTTTGTTTTCTTTCTTTTATTATATTTTCTTTTTCTTTCTATTCTTCTTTCCCCTTTCTTTCTTTCTTTCTTTCTTTCTTTCTTTTCTTTCTTTGAATTCCAAAATTCATTGTTTCTTAGCTTATCTTTCTTTTTTTCTTTCTTTCTTTCTTTCTTTTTCCTCCTCAAATTCTTTTTTTGTTGTTGTTTGCTTCCTCGTTTTTTAAGGGCATCTTTCTCTACTTCTACCCATCGCTTCACATTCACTTTGTGCTTTCTTTCTTTCCTTCTTTCTTTCTTTCTTTCTTTCTTCTTTTTTCTTTCTATTATTTATTCGTTTGTTTCTATTCATTCATTCATTCTTCTTTCTTTCTTTCTTTCTTTCTTTCTTTCTTTGATTTCATAAATACATTTTTCTAGATTTTCTTTCGACTTGTATTCTAACTTTCTTTCATTCTTTCTTTCTTTCTTTCTTTCTACATATTTTTATTTCTATCTATCTATTCTTTCTATCTATCTATCTATCTATCTATCTATCTATCTATACTTTCTTTCTTTCTTTTACCCAATTCATCGTTTTCTATACTTTTTTCCTACCTAACTTTTTATATTGTTTCTTTCTTTATCTATCTTTCTTCGACTCCCAACGACGTATTTTCTCACCCCTCTACCATTCTCCATCCTCTCGTACTTCCTTCCCATGCTCTGTTTAGTGCCATTTAATGTCTTTTAAGGATGTTTACACGTGACTCCTCTATGCATGGAACTATTAAAAAGAGAAAAAACAAGTTTTTTACGTGGAAGAACGGGACACGAGACCCCCAAACACTTGAAACACTTATACTGTGTTCTTTCTTGCATGAAGCGAAAAAAAAAAAAAGATAAAAAGAAAAAGAAAAAAAAAAAAAGAAAAAGAAAAAAAGAAAAAGAAAAAAGAAAAGTCAACATAACTTTGTATATATATACATATAAATGCGTGTGAGTGTGAGTGAATATATATATATATATATATATATATATATATATATACGTTTAAATTCGAATAGTTTAAAAACTACCGACTATAGTTTCTCGCCGTAGCGCAAGTCTTCACGGTATTTTCTTCCTACCATCGTTCTGTATTTTATGATATTAAAAATTTTAAAAATAAATTTATCCCAGATATTAAGGAGATTGTGATAGTCTTTTGTTGATCAATCCACCTAAAAATACTGAGTGAAAAATTAGCGTTCTTAGATTGTTTGAAATTATGAAACGCTGAAACATACGGTTCTGAAGCTGATACAAAACATTCTCTTACATTGTGTGTGTGTGTGTGTGTGTGTGTGTGTGTGTGGTGCGATTATATATTCACATTTTCATACACGCTCTCTTTCTCTCTCTATCTCACACACACACACACACACACACACACGTTTCATAATTTCAAACAATCTAAGAACGCTAATTTTTCATTCAGCATTTTTAGGTGGATTGATCAACAAAAGACTCTCCTTATTATCTGTGATAAATTTATTTTCCTTAAAACAAAAGCCCTGAAGAAGATCTACTAAACAGATTGAAACACAGCAGCGTTGGCGAAATAAACATCACTCATTTTATGAACCTGTGCTTTTTCAAATTTTTCAATATATTACACACAAATACACACAACACACACACACACACACACACAGACACACACACCACACACACACACACATATATATACATATATATATATATATAATATATTATATATATAATATATATATAATATATATAATATACTTAAAGATTTTAGTACATTTAAACTTGAATGCTTGCACCCGGCGGAGGGTGTATATGTTTGCTAGTCATTTTAATTAATTTTTGAACAAATCAATAAGTAGATTGATTGAGTCAAATTAATTAGTTGCAAATAAAATTTCATATCATTTTAATTAAGAAAGTTTACAACGAGTCGTGCCAATAGAGTGACACCAAGAATTCCACTTGTGTTAATTTAAGAAACTATCTGCGTGCTTAATAGCAACGACGAGATCACCAGGGAAAATTCTCACGTGATTATAATTTCACTGAAATAGCTGCGTTGGCATCTTCCGTCTACTATAAATGATAGCGTAGTGTCCAATTTCCCCCCAGTGTAACTACGTATCCTGGGCGGGTTGATATGGAATATGAGCTGTTGCCCAAGCAGCAAATCACCCTGTGATCCAAAGGAAAGGGTTGTTGGAATATTTTGATATAAGATGTGCTCTAATTCCCCACTTTGATTTATAGACTAGCCAAGGTCACATGAGTTGTTCATGCAGCCAATCACTAACCATACTGCGCGGAAGACACACTATTTACCCCCCTCTCACTAGTCATAATTACAATTACCAATACTCATGAAGGACTTATACGATTACCAGAGTAACCAAAGGATTCATTATCGAAGGATTCTTTACCAGGGATCCAATTCCACTGGACAAGCACTCCTGCTTTTAGGCCAAAGGATGGCCCATAAAAACTTACCAAATGTAAGAAACCAATGCAATTTGGCTGCGGAAGTATCGCAGGAGTTGCTGGGTAACACTGGAGTTCAGCATCACATCACCGTAAGGAACTCCGGTTCTGGGTTTGTTTTCAGGGTTTATAGTTTGTTTGTTTAGAAACAAAGTGTAGCCTTATCAGTGCTACTGTACGGCTGCACTACTTGCACGCTTAACGAAGCGCTTAGAGAAAAAGCTACATGTAAGGTTCTTTGTAATATTCACTGTCTCTAAATGAGAACATGTAGCATTTCGTATGTTTTTAATTTCAATGTAAGTTGTTAATTAAGAAATAATGGTACATTATTTTCTTTCTTTCTTTATTTGGAGTTTTCTTTCTTTCTTTTTATTCCTTTTCTTTTCTTTTTTTTGGTTTTAATTTCTTTCCTTTTTCTTCTTCCTTTCTTTCTTTTGATTTTAGTTAATTTTATTTTTTAATCCTTTCTTTCTTTCTTTCTTCTTTCTTTGGAGTTTAGTTTCTTTCTTTTTTTTTTCTTTCTTTCGTTTTAGTTCTTTCTTTCTTTATTTCTTTCTTTAATTTTAGTAATTTATGTCTTTCTGGCCTTCTTCTTTCTTCTTTATTTAGTTAATTTATTTTTAATTCCTTTCTTTCTTTTTCTTTCGTTTCTTTCTTTCTTTCTTTCTTTTTTTTTCTTTGGATTAGTTTCTTTCTTTTTTTTCTTTTTGGTTTTAGTTTCTTCTTTCTTTCTTTCTTTCTTCATTTTACAGTTAATTTATGTCTTTCTTTCGTCTTTCTTCTGTCATTTTAGGAATTATTTTTAATGCCTTTCTGTTCTTTCTTTTTTTCTTTCTTTCTTTCTTTTCTTGAGTTTAGTTCTTTCTTTTTTTCTTCTGTGGTTTTAGTTTCTTTCTTTCTTTTCTTCTTTCTTCTTTCTTTCTTTCTTTCTTTCTTCTTTGGATTTATTAATTTTATTTTTTAATTTCCTTTCTTTCTTTCTTTCTTGGAGTTTTTTCTTTCCTTTCTTTCTTGCTTTTGTTTCTTTCTTCTTTTTCTTCTTTCTTTCTTTAGTTCTTTCTTTCTGTTGGTTTAATTTCTTTCTTTTTTTCTTTTTTTTCTTTCTTTCTTTCTTTCTTTCCTTTCTTTCTTTCTTTCTTTCTTTGGTTTTAATTTCTTCGCGTTCTTTCTTTTTTTGTTTAATTTCCTTTCTTTCTTTCTTTCTTTCTTTCTTTGGTTTTAATTTCTTTCTTTCTTGCTGGCTGCGTTTTCTTTCTTTAATTTTTTAGATTTAATTTCCTTCTTTCTTTTTTTATCTTTTTTTATGTACTCCTTGAACAACAGTTTCCTTAACCCCAATCTCTCTCTCTCTCTCTCTCTCTCTCTCTCCCACTCAATCCCACCCCACCCACTTCTGATCCATCCTTATGCAGACTTCCCCTAAACAATTACCGGAAGTGACGCAATTATCTCTACTGTAACAATTTATCAAAAGAGCTAAATTATTATTTGCGTTAATTGATATTGTTTCCTTGTTTCGATTTAATTAAAGTCAAAATTGAAAAGAAAGAAAACAACCAATGAGAAAACAGATAGACATCTACGTCACTGTTACGTCACTGTTGCCGCAAATTTGATGCAAAGCAAATATCTCGCTTACAGCGACGCCACAGTCCAGCGTTAGCCACTGTCTGCACAGATATATATATATAATTAGCTACTGGCAAAATGAGCTAATGCGTTTTTGACAAAATGACTTTGAGCCCCCCCCCCCCTACAGAAAATAAATTTACCAAAAATCAGGAATTATCGGATTTAATTGAAGTTCAGTGTTTATTTATCAATGATGATCTTTATAATGCATTATTGTATTTATTTCAAAACTTTCTCATTTTTTTCAGGTCGCTTAATTTTAACCCCGCCGTTGGGGCGTAACATTTTTTCAAGTTGTCTTATACTACTAATTACAATATAAATAAAGAGATAAAAGACCGAAGTTATTAATAAAAACAAAACAAATTTTTTTTTATGGTGGCTTTTCTATGAGAAAATAAGTACCGAAAATCGAAAAATAAAATGTAAAAAAATAATAGATAATTAATTTTTGGAGATTTTTTCTTTTACTCATTCGATTAATATTTAATTATAAAAGAAAAATATACATCGATATTTTTTCTGTTATAAAAGGGGGGGGCGTACATTTTCAATCGAGTTTTTCTTTCAAAAAAGTATACTTTGATGCAATGAAATAAGGTTTGCATTAAATAGATATTATTCTAGAATCTAAAATTATAACATTTTAAACTTAACATCAGATTTTTTCACATTTTAAATTAATTTTATATATTAATTTTTCATAGCAAAAATACTATATTAAAGTTTTGAAATAAAATAACTGATGCATTATAAAATCATTAATTGTTAAATCAATACTGAAAATCGGATAATTACCTGATTTTTGGTAAATCTTTTTGCAATCGCGAATGTTACAGTAAAATTGTAAACAAGCATCGAAAAAGAGACTGAATGGCGGTCGCGTCGAAATTAACCAAAACAAATCCCTTTAAATGTATTAAAAATAAACTGCATATGTAATGTTATTTTTCTTTTTTTAATGATGGTCATTATGTTACTACTTATCTATTTAGATAAAGTTTGACCTTAAATAATAGATTTAATTATTTTTAATTCGCTTTTAAAACTCGTAGAAGCTGATTTTTCTGCCAGTCCCTAATATATATATATATATATATTTAAATGCCCATTGGCAGAATGTATCTCCAATAACAATATATACATCGGTTAACGACAACTACCCTTCCAGGCGTCTTACGATACACCTTTCATACACTAGCTCAATAGCCCACATTTAAAAACACACTCTTGTCCCAATACTAAATTCCGAAAAATACTCAACGACAACACCACCATTTTAGAAACACAAATATGTAAACAACTAAAGATTTTAGAAGCATTGCATATTAGACACAAAAATCCAAAACTAAACAAAATAAACTTTGATAATAACACCAATGTTCTAAAATGCCTATAATTACATTAACAATTTATATAATGATAATAATATTAACAATAATAATGATACTAGAAACAATGATAATAACAAGAATAATAATAACACTAATAATAACAACATCCTTGATTATCCCCTGAAGGATTATAAAGGTATAAAAAGTTAAGCAACAATCAGAGCAAAACTGAATTCAAAACGTGGTAAAATCCGCATAAAAATTGACCTTGTGTCATATCCTACTCGTGCGGAGGAGTTGGTAAATACACACAGAGGTAAAGAATATAAGTTTTTGCTGGTCGGCTATTATTGGTGTGTCCAGGTGTTGGAGTCCAAAGGAAAACGTTGCTTACATATATACCAACCCCGCAGCACGAGTAAGATGTGACACGAGGTCAATTTCTAAGATGGGTTATATTGTTTGACTGGTTGATTCGGCCGAAAACGTTGTATGGATAACAATAAAGATGAGGACAATATTCCGAATAATCCAAATAATACTATATTCGGATCATTTTGAGCTAGGGCGGCTTGAAGTATTGATTGGTTGATTTTGACGATGGTTGAACACTAACATCGTGCTATCAATATATATATATCGTCGTTCTCCAAGTTCAGCATTATTGATCCACGTTCTATTTTTGGCGGGAAGGGCAATGAGAAAAGGGCGGGAAAATGAGCGTTAATTGAATAAAATAGTAAAAGCCGACAGAGGTCTTGTAAATAAAGAATTATTTTTAATTTGATAATTGTAAATATCTTCCGTGTAGTTACAGCGCTTTGAAAATGAAATGAGCTGGCCGGAAGCAAGTGGGGGTGGTGGCGTAGGTGGGAGTGGCGGGTTGTTGGTTAGAAGCACAAATATGTCGGCTGATAGAGAGGCGCAAAAGAAAAACAGGAAGTGACGTAGGTGCGTTTCTGATTAGGCTCAAATTGAAAAACATTATTTTTCGTTCTTGTAATCAATTTTGTTTCTGATAATTAAAAATGGTTCTTCCGTTTAGGATAAATATTCCAGCTTTGAAAAATTGGCATAACTTTTAGAAGAACTAAAGTATAACTTTCACTTTATTTCTGACGTGAACTATATATAAAATCCACCTTTCACAAACCACTTATCAATGTCAAGCAACAACCACCAAACATACGTAAAATCCTAACTTCATCATAAAAAAAGAAAAAAATCTACACAAAATCATCTACATACGCAACAAACCCAGATGTCTCGTATGTAAACATCTAGTATCATATTCCCCATTCACAATACTACATACCATCATCAAGATCCATCCTTCATCTCACCTGTTATTATATACCCTACCTAAGAACATTAATACGTATATCCCAATCCTCATAAATAGGGAAGTATTATGCTGACTGAGTAGTCTAATACCACTATCAGTGGTTTATCTTTTCTTCACGTCGCTGGCAAGTATTGCATTTTTGTTAATGTTATAAAGATTCCATTTCATTTCCAACCTCCGTTTGTTTACTATTTCTCTGAATGTTTGAGATGAGGCTTGATAATTAGTATTATCTGTGTTATTCGGACTATTGTCCTCATCTTCATTATTATCTGTACAAGGTTTCGGCCGATATGTCATCCGGCCCTCTTCAGGTATTTCTTCTCGGACTCGGGAACCTTCTTTTCGGACTCAGGAACCTTCTTCGTTTGTTTATTTCTCATTTAGTAACCTTTGTTAGTTTACAACACTTGTGACAGTTCCAACATCATCTACTACATCTTATGCCCCAAATACAACGACAGCGGATACACAAAGAGACCCAAACAGACTTACATTTAACAACAACAAACTAACTATTCGATAAGGGTCCCAATATGCACCTATAGCGAAATACTACAACAAACCAGGACATCCATTTTTTTTACTCCTTTAATAAATTTGATGATTTTACTTACTTATGATAAAAACCCTCTGACATTGAATTTTTATCCGACCCAAGGCAATATCTTTCAAAAATAAATTTTTACACCGCCCAGAGGGTGTTTTCTTCTTCTTTTTTGTTGCTAGTAGCAATAAAAGAGTTTAAGAAGAAGATTAAAAACATTTGGATATTTCTGTGTGACAATCTTTCGAACCACTACCCTCGAGTAGGTGCGGTATGACCTAGATTTATACACACCGCTTATCGTGAGAGTGTCTCTCACTGGGAACAGATGGGGGTTATAAACTTCCGTGCGCATTGTTGCAAGTGTTTAAATACGCAAATCTGATCCCAGGCGCTTGACAGACACATTAAAGGATGTCCTGATAAATCAACTTCTTCATTTACATTTAATATTTCCTTAATATTTCGGGATGAAATATCCCTTTAAATGAAGACATCGGAAACTGAAATACGATGTGACTCAGAACGTAAGAATATTGATACATTCAAAAACTAAAACAAACACACAAGTATTGATTAATACAAGCAGCCGTGAATATACGAAGTCTTCCGATGAAGGGATATTTCACCCCGAATGAAAGTACCAAGAATGGATTTAAAAAATCTTAAGTACTAAAGCTGAGTGAATCAATGATTCATTATGAAATTATAATGAAAAAATTAAAGAAGGAAATATATATATATATATATATATATATATATATATATATATATATATAGAGAGAGAGAGAGAGAGAGAGAAATAGAGAGAGAGAGTGTGTGTGATATATATATATATATATATATATATATATATATATATACAGAGAGAGAGAGAGAGAGAGAGAGAGAGAGAGAGAGAGAGAGAGAGAGAGAGAGAGAGAGAGAGAGAGAGAGAGTTAAATCAAGATTATTATACTTTTTACATATTGATGCATTTGCATTTTCAATAGCTTTTAAGTAAACATATCAAACGTTGTAATAATTAAATTATCATACTATGGTATATCCACAGGTCCTGCTAATGACGAAATAATTGTGGAATTCCTTGACAAAGTAACAGAGTACATAGATACTACACTCTAATCGTACGCAACATTTTGTCGAGTATTATGAAAGTGTTAACATATTATATATAGAATATTATTTCCCAATCATTTCTGTTTAAAAAGAAAAAAAGAAGAAAAAAAGAAAAGAAAGAAAAAAAAATAGAAAAAAGATGGAAAGATAAAAAAGGGTTGCCTAGGGCGTAGAGATCCTTGTCAAAGATCACGTCCTTCAAACGAATCGTACTGAGATCATGTTTCATGATACAGCGACGCCTGGTGGCATAATCCTGAACCTATGGCGTTGGTTGTTTCCCTTTTCTTTTTAGCCCAGTCGTTGTTTACATAATCAACGAATGGAGCTTTACGAAACGCCACCCTAAAAAAACGACTGAATATGTCATCTGAATTATATATATATATATATATATATATATATATATATATATATATATATAATATGTGTGTGTGTGTGTGTGTGTGTGTGGGAAGAAATGGAAGTGAATCCGACGGTATGTAGTATATTAAGAAAATTGAAAAAACACAGGTTTAAATAAGTTGAGTGGTAAGTTTATTGACCGACGCTGCAGTGTTTCGATCTATTAACTAGATCTTCTTCAGGGTATTTGTTGATATAAGGAAAGGTAATAAAACATTTTTATCACAGAATAACGAGAAAAACTGCGATAATCGTTGTTTATCAGCTTGTTCAAAATTTGAAGAAAGAACGCTGTAAAGGTGGACGGTTTGAAATATGACATCAAATATTCTCTTTTACGGTGTGAGTATGAGTGTGTGTGAGTGTGTGTATCGAAAAAAGACATTGTGCATTTTTTATATCACACACACAACTTTGAGATTTGTTTCGATGTCGTTAATCGCAAAAAAAAAAAAAATTATACACACACACTCAACCACACACAAAAAAAACATATAAAAAATACGCAGGAAGATTAATCTTTCCCTCGCCACAAAACTTACCCACCTACCTACTTCCCCCTTCTATAAAACACTTGTATGATCCTAATGATTCAATAAAAGCTGAAGAAGCTGAATCCATATTCCAGCGAAATATACTACACATTTTTGTCTGAGTTTTGTTCTTTCGTTCCTTATTTTACCTCAGATATATATATATATATATATATATATATATATATATATATAATAGTTTGTTCATTATCTATCTATCTATCTATCTATCTATGTTTAGCAGACTGTGTGTAGACTTTCTGTTCGTAATGTGATTCCAGACCCCACTCAGTCTTTCCCAGTCGTGCAGCTTATTCAACAAATCTACCTACAAATGTAACTTAGTTGTGTTCCTCTTTTAAACTCGTTTTATCTTCCGTATTTTTTCGTTAATGGATTTTCCGCAGATTTCTTCTTCTTCTTTCTTCCTTTCTGTTTCTTCCTTTCTTTTTCTTTCTTTCTTTCTTTCTTTTTCTTTCTATTTCTTTTAAAGTTTTCACGCATGCCTGTCGGTATTCATTCGCCATTATTTTCACAGTAAAAGTCAAGATGTCGGCTTCTCACACCGGAAGTCGACTGCAAGCAAACGAAATGTCCAGATGTTATGCCGGCAAGATGAAACAAAACCTTCTGCTAACGAAGAACTAGTGAGAAAACCACAGAAAACGTCAAACTTTTTCATTGTCCTTTCGTACTCTTAAAAATAAATCAACGTAAAAAGAAAAAAAAAGATTTAAAAAATTAGAAAGTAGGGGTTTCAATTACCGGAAGTAGGAGGCGCATTAGTCAGCATTTCGAATGGAAGAAAAATGGGGTCGCCAAACTGTGATCTACGGACCAAGTACGGTTCGCCGATGTATTTCATCCAACAGCAACTTTAAACAATCCTAGTAATAGATTGCTTATGTAATGATGAATCCAGATTATCTATCTATCTATCTATCTATCTATCTATCTATCCGCCTGTCTGCCTCTCTGTATGTCTCTCCATATCATTTAAGTTTCAAATTTTTTACACTTATAAAATATATTATCCATCTATCTATCTATCTATCTATCTATCTATCTATCTATCTATCTATTTCAGGCTGTTCATATCTATCTGCCTTAGTCTTATCATATCTATCTATCTATCTATCTATCTATTTCAGTCTGTTCATCTCTCTCTCTCTCTCTCTCTCTCTCTCTCTCTCTCTCTCTCTCTCTCTCTCTCTCTCTCTCTCTCTCTAATATATATATATATATATATATATATATATATATACCAGTTTGATCGTGTCTATCCATCTCATATAGATATATAGATAAAAAGTTCTGATCAGACTGAGATCAATAGAGAGAGAGAGAGAGAGAGAGAGAGAGAGAGAGAGAGAGAGAGAGAGAGAGAGAGAGGGTAAGTATATAATATATATATATATATATATATATATAGAGAGAGAGGGGGGGAGAGATGAATATGCAGAAATATATATTAACCGACTGAGATAGATATAATTAGACTTAAATATAATTACACAGAATATATATATATATATATGATTAGACTCTCTCTCTCTCTCTCTCTCTCTCTCTCTCTCTCTCTATATATATATATATATATATAGAGAGAGAGAGAGAGAGAGAGTGAGAGAGAGAGAAAGAGATTGATTGATAGATCGATTGATTGATTGATTGATTGATAGGAATAGATATAGATTAATATTAGCAGAGATAGATAGATAGATCGATATCTATTGATAGATATAACCAAACTGAAATAGATGGATACATAGATATCCAGATATATTGATATGATCTTACTGAGATAGATAGATAGATAGATAATTATCAGATGGTGATCGAAAGATATAATCAGATATATATATATATATATATATATATATATACAGAGAGAGAGAGAGAGAGAGAGAGAGAGAGAGAGAGAGAGAGAGAGAGAGAGAGAGAGAGAGAGAGATGTGAATCATGCAAGAATAAACGCAATTCAATTTTTTGCGTTACCAGCCGAGGACGCGCCCGAAAAATTTCCGCGGCAAAAATTAAGTGGTTTTTCGTATCTCTACGAAAAGAGGAAAGAGCCAACGCCGAGGAAGCGGTTACCAATTGAAATGGAAGCGACATTTTTCGATTTTGCGTTGATTGGCAGAACAGACGGAGCCGAATGCTGGTGAATTTGGAGATACAGCCGTCGTCTCGTGCGTCAGGGTGCTCTCTCTTCTCTCTCTCTCTCTCTCTCTCTCTTCTCTCTCTCTTGCATTTGTTATCCGAATGTCGTATGTCGTTAGGACAGAAGGATTGAGATATGAGAAACCTCGTGACTTGGTTTGGCCTTTCCCGCTTGACATACTCATATGTACACGCACGCACGCACACACAAACACACACACATTTATTCAAATATGTTGTTTTCTGATGGAAAAATGAAAAGTGCTCGATTATAGGTGATATGAAATAATATACAATTAAAAAGCGTTTTCTACCTGTGGTTTCAATGCAGTGTATAACCTCTTATCTTCAGGATTAGACGATTTCCTGAAGATTTATTAGTATTTCACACACACACACACACACACACACACACACACACACATATATATATATATATATATATATATATATATATATCAACCTGTTCATATCTATTTGTCTCAGTCCAACCATATATGTCTATATTAGTCTGATCATATCAATCTATCTATTTATATATCTATATTAGTCGGATCATATCTATCTATCTATCTATCTATCTATCTATCTATCTACCTATCTATCTGCGTTTCACTTCGCAGCTTGTAGTCTGGAAAACTAATCTAGGAGAAGGAAAACTCATCACGTTCAAACTCAAGCACCGTTTCTTGCTACTTGTGCCATATAACCCTATACAACCTGCCACATGTTACTTGCAGTGAGGAAATGGGCAGCACCAAGTTACTCCCCCGTTCCTATGAAAGACACCGTAAAGGGGAAATTTCTCGACACGGTGACCCGATAAAGGAAATAGGACCACAACACAGGAACATATTTCAAATAATTTGATAGATGACACATAAAAATGACGAGTAGGGGGCACATCTATGCGTTCCTAAGTCGTTTTGCACGATTGCGATCTAGCGTTCCTCTCTACTGGGGCGAAAAATATGGGGCACCCGTTTTCACAGAGAATGCAAATAACGTAAAAGTCATAGATTGTTTGGATGAAGACAACCGTAACGGTTGTCTTCACCCAAACAATCAATGTTGTTCAATTCAATAAAGAAATGTTTTACTATCTTGAGATTAAAAGTGACATGGAGGTTTTAGATCTCAATCAGAGCAATCCTGATATACAGACCTATAGATAGAGTTTAACGTCATTCCCAGGACATGTAGACCCTCAACCACTGCCTTCTAGCACACATATGATAAAAAGGATTGGGGAAATCATATAGGTGCTAGGGCTTGACGTGACCAGCCAATTGATCGCACTCGTTTAGCCCAAGAAAGAGCCAAAGTGGAGTATTGCAAGTCATGGACTGCTCAACCACCTGGGTTCTATCCTTAAGCATCACGGGTCGCCAACAGGTGGGGGAGTCTTACCCCTTTGCAGAGGTGCAGTCAGTGCATTCTAACACCCCAGCCGAAAGGGAGGTTCAAGATAAAGTCACATTACCAAGTGAGTGTAATAGTTAGAGTCGTGGGAAATAAACACGTCCACCCAAGTCCAAATCCTGGTCAGGGCTGTTTGCATGTTACATAGCGCTAATACCATTGGGAAAGGT
>CM042180.1:28982287-28994787 GCA_023376005.1 Doryteuthis pealeii | reverse complement strand
TGACGGTGTAAATGGAAAAAATATCCCCACGAATCGAGATCGCAAAAGGGGTACCTAAAGGTCATATGGTCCAGTCATTTTATAATTTAAGATAAAGGTAGAGATCTCATTAAACTTGTGGCATATAAAAATAGACTGCAATGAAGAATAATAATTGATTAGAATAATTTCATTTATGTCTTGGGTATGATGTTAAACTCTCTGATGGTGAGGTTCCAGTTCTGGAGGTCTGCGGGGAGTGTGGATCACCCCTTACCATTGCTAACAGGTACTCTGACCCAGAGTGGTAGTACTTGTTAGGGTCCCATCTATGAGTTAAATAGAAAAATGTGTTTATAAAAAAATTGAGTATCCATTAAGAATGATTTTTTATTTAAAAACTTGAATAAAATAATGATGAATAAAATTATGATTGTTTCTTGTTTTTTTGTTTTTTGTTTTACGGCATATCAACCTCGGTGGGAAACAAGAAACAAACATAATTTTATTTATTTCGTTATTGTCATGAACTACAGTGGTTAAATGACATAAATACTAATAGTACCATGTACTCGTTTACCTCATTTCGGGAAAGAAGCCGCCTTCTTTACAGGTACCAGATACTTTTTACAATATATTTACCAACCCCTCCGCACGAGCAGGATGTGACACAAGGTCAATTTCTTAAGCGGAGTTCAACAGGTTTGAATTCAGAGTTTTCCTTCTACTAGACCGGTTGCCTAACCAAGGTTAAAGAGCCCAGTCTGTCCTACTATCTATCGCTAGCTGGAGGGAGAGTAGAATTCATACATTTCCCAAGGGTATTAGCGCTAAGTGAAATGCAATTACCACACCCAGGATTTGAACTCGGGGCGACGAGTCCATTTCTCATGACTTTAACCATTACACTACACGCTTCCATTACATACTTTTTACAATATTACAATTTTTAAGGGGTCCCACTTTTCGTCATATATCTCCAGTACGTAAACGTTGAGCCACCCCCCTCCCAGATGATGACGATTTCTCGGTAATTTTCACCTTTAGTTGTTAAAATTCCTTGGATAAATTGAGCATGCGCATTATCTGAAATGAACTTAATTGTTATTAAGAACACATTTTATGATATTTTTGTGTTAAAGTATGCAGTTGTATTGTTTTCTAAAAAACGTTTCTAAGATTTGTTTATTTCGCACGGAGACATTCAAAATAGCTACCGGCTTAGTTCAAAGTGAAAGTCAAGGGAGGTTACTCTAATTGCCTTAATTGCTAGGAATTTTAACAACTAAATGTGAAAATTACCGATTTCTCTAGGTGGTCATATATGTAGGTCTCTCAACGTGTCCATGCCCAGAATCGTATCTGCTGACGTCTACATACATGTAGATATTTTTACAATATCACAATTTTTAAGGGGCCCCACTTTTCGTCATAAATGTCCAGTACGTAAACTTTGAGCCCCCCCCCCTAGATGATGACGATTTCTCTAGGTGGCCACAGATGTAGGTCTCTCAACGTGTCCATTCCCAGAATCGTATCTGCTTACGTCTACATACATGTAGATATTTATTAAGTCGTGTTACAAATACAATTATTACTGAGGCGTATATAATCTATACCATACGTATCGCTTCAGAGGCTTTTTCTATCTCCGTACACGGAAGAATTCTTGTTGTTCTGAGGGGGGAAGGAAGGGCGGGGGCGTGAATCGAACCTATCCCAAATCGCAGCGCATCGACAGGCACAGTTCTTTGACCGCGCGCAAGTCTGGTGTTCATCCTTCGTATAAGACGTTTTGGGTTATTAGTATTAGTCGTATTTTTAGTAGTATTTATTAGATATTTTGTTGTTGTTGTAGTAGTAGTAGTAGTAGTAATAGAAATAGTAGTAGTTTTACCATAATGATGTGTAGGGAAAGAAGAAGAAGAAGAAGAAGAAGAAGAAGAAGAAGAAGAAGAAGAAGAATGAAGAAGAGGGGGAAATAGATATTACTCGTATTTTTAGTAGTATTTATTATATATTTTTGTAGTAGTAGTAGTAGTAGTAGTTTTACGAGAATGATGTGAAAGAAAAAAGGAGGAGGAGAAGAAGGAGGAGGAGGAAGAGGAGGGTGAGGAGGAAGTGTGTGTGTGTGGGGGGGGAATAAGTGCTGTTGCTTTTCTTTGTTAAAATGAGGGCTTGGTCATCTTGCCGGAAAAAAGTATATGTAGGTCCTAGATTGTTTACTGAGCGTGAATGGTTTTTCTCCCCCCCCATTTTTGTTTGTTTATTTATTTGTTTGTTTGTTTCATTACATCTTAAGGGCTTTCTATCTATCTATCTATCTATCTATCTATGTCAGTCTGTTAATATCTATCTATATATCTCGGTCTATTCCCTCCCTCTCCCTCTCCCTCTCCCCCCTCTCTCTCTATATATATATATATGCGTGTGTGTGTATGTATAGGTCTGTTCATATCTATCTATCTATCTATCAATATCTGTTCATGTCTATCTATCTATGTATGTATCTATCTATGTATGTATCTATCTATCTCACTCTGTTCATATCTATCTATACATCTCGGTTTATTCACCCCTCTCTCTCTCTCTCTCTCTCTCTCTCTCTATATATATATATATATATTATATATATATATATATATATATATGGGTCTGTTCATATCTATCTATCTATCTCTGTTTATGTCTCTATATCTATGTATCTATCTATATATCTCAGTCTATTCCTCTCTCTCCCTCTCTCTCTTTCCCTGCATTATAATATATATATATATATATATATTATTGTTATAGGTGATATAACCTATGGACATAAATGGAATGCGTCGACGGCTACTATAAGTACCAGGAACAATTGTGGCCTGACACGAAGCAAATGCGAGTCAGCTCGTAACTGTATTGGTCGGACGCAATTTCCACTTTCTTGCTGTAAATTTCTACTCCTTTTGTTCAATACATTTGTATACATTGTTACCAGTCGTTTGTCTTATTTTTTACCCTTAAAACCCCACAACAATTATATACATGGGTCTGTTCATATTCATGTATCTCTATTCATATCTATCTATCTATCTATCTATCTAAAAGCTCCCGGAAGCCCAGGTCATTAGCGCATTTAAAATCATGCAATATGTCATACATCACTTAGAAATAAAGGTTTACATGATATATAGTGTGGTTAATTTGCATAATGGTTACGACTCTTTCGATATTTTGCCTTCTCCCTTACGTGGGCAAGGAAGAACTGGGGGGGGGGGACAAAGAATGAAGAAAGAAAGAAAGAAAGAAAGGAAGAAAGGAAGGAAACAAGGAATAGGGAAGAAACAAGAATAGGGAAGTAAACAAAAAAGAAGAAATAGATGAAGAAAAGGATGAAGGGATGAAGGAAGGAATGAAAAGAAAGAAGGAAAGAAAGGAATGAAAGAAGGAATGAATGAACGAAATCAAAGAAGGAAGGAGAAATGAAGGAAGGAATGAAGGAATGAAAGGAAGGATTCGAGGAATGAAAGCATGAAGGAAGGAATCAATGAAGGAGTGAAGGAATGGAGGAAGAAAGGAATGAAGGAATGAGTGAAATAAGGGAGGGAATGAAAGAAGGAAGGAAGGAAGGAAGGAAGGAAATGAATGAATGAATGAAGGAAGGGATGAAGGAAGGAAGATATGAAAGAATATAGTCAACGACAATAAAAAGTTGTATGTTTATACCACGTGACTATTTAAATAATGGTTCCCTTTCTTTATTTAATGGCATACCAACATGCGTGTGTTATTTATTGCCAAAGCTATCCTTGTAGAAGAATAGTAGTAATAATATTTAAGCCACAGCTGGGCAGTATCTAAATAAGGAATTGTCTGCGAATTGATAACAACAAAAGGAAAAAAGATAAAAAGACAGAATTACCAATATTCTGCTTTTCAAAAGGAAGCTAAAAATACATGTTTATTTCAGTCACACGAACAAAATAAAAACCTATTAAATATTCATTTCACTTTAATGGGGGACATCGTGAATTGTAAATTACAAGGGGGGTAGTTTTTCCCGCTCAAAATTTGCATCTTGTTTTTGGCTTAAAGTCAAATTACATTGAAAGCACCAGCTAAGGGTTGCTCCTACTCCTTCCCATTATGTTTAAATTTCAACCTTACAAGTTTATTACTCATGTATTGGTCGACCCTTGATTTATGGTCATAAAGTCATTAATTTATAATTCATTGCTATTGAAGTCAGTCAGTCTACTGTTGGTTTGAATAACAGCAACTAGCTAAGCCCAACTGAAGCAGTGTCCAAGACAGTTGGTATTTATAGAAATCAAGAATAGTCCATTCATGCTTTTGGGTGATTCCATTCCCTGAGTTCTGATTGGCTACTTGGTTTCTATGATATTGTGGAGTTTTATAAATACCCTGTCATTCTGCAGTGGAATTGCGACGTGACGGGATTGTATTAAGTTACAACCGCTTGTTGCCGTGTCTTACCAATTCGATGCATGAATGGACTATTCTTGATTTTCATAAATACCAACTGTCTTGGACACTGCTTCAGTTGGGCTTAGCTAGTTGCTGTTATTCAAACCAACAGTAGACTAACTGACTTCAGTATGGCGCTGCGAATAGGATGGGATTGTATTCAGTTACGACCGCTAGTTCCCAATTCGACGGTAATTGGAACTTAGCTTGATTATTCTTCAATTGCCATTACTCCCATGTCTACTCTGAACCAAAGTGGTAGAACCTGTTAGAGTCTCATCTATGAATGAATAAAACAAAACGACTTCGGTATAAAAATAACACAAGAGTTATGCCATAAACACATGCCATAAAATCCAACCAACCAACCAACCAACCAACCAACCAACCTTAAATATTTACTGTACCTACCAATAAAATTAAAATTGAAATTAAAATTAATTAAAATACAAACTACAACAATAAATGTGAATCTGGGCAGGTTACAATTTATGGTGTCATAAATTGTTCACAGACCCTGTAGTTGAATTCAAGGGGGCTAGTGGAAAATTACGTGACTGTTGGTGACCCTGACCCCTAGAGGTGCGGACCTCGCGCGTCACGAGAAACACTGACTAGCTAGTTTAGAGAATCAGATGCAACCGGACATTGAAGCATAACAGACGTGCTGCTGCAAGGTTGATCTCTCATTCGCGCGGAAGAACATGGGCTAATTAAAAGCTTGAACTACTGTCTTGTAGTTCATTTAATTAATTGCAATGACTAAAATAGCCCAAACGAAGCCCTTGGGTAAGAAGAAGAAATAAAAAAAAAACAGGAATATAGCAACTAGACAACAAGATGACGGCCAGAGAAGAAGAGGAAACAACCAGACGATAGTAATGAAGTTAGCAATAAGCAAGTAAGATCTCTCCACCAAGTAAGTCTCTGTCACTCTCTGTCACCCCCTCTCTCTCTCTCTCTCTCTCTCTCCTCTGTCTCTCTGTCTGTCTCTCTCTCTCCAAGAACTCTCTGAAGTCACTCTCTCATGTATATATCCAATGAGGGTATATAACACGTGGTTCAAAGTTAACTGAACTGAAAAAATGTAAAAAGTTAGCAAGAAGCAAGTAAGATCTTCCAACCAAGTAGATCTCTAATCTCTGTAACACACACTCTCTCTCTTTCTTTCTCTCTCTCTCTCTCTCTCTCTCTGTCTCTGTCTCTCGCTCTCTCTCTCTTGTATATACCCAATCAGAGTATATAACAAGCATAGTACTTACATGGGTTTCGTTTGGTTGTTGGGTTATTTAATGCCGAAGACCTTTTATTTCATTTATTCTTGATAGGTACTCAATTTTCTAAACACATTTTAAACTCATTTTTTCTATCGAACCCATAGAAGAAACCCTAACAGATACTACCACTCCGAGTCAGAGTGGACCAGGGAGAAATGGTGATCAAGAGGTAGTCTACTCTCTCTCTCTCTCTCTCTCTCTCTCTCTCTCTCTCGTGTACGCTTTTTTTCTTTCTCTCTGTCTTTGTTTCTTTATCTCGCCGCGTTTGAGCTCATACGCAGCACGATATTTTGACACGGCGAGACGGGTTCAAATCTTGGACGCCGTTGTTTGCATTTCACATAATGTTACTACCCTTGGGAAAGGTACAAATCTAACTTTTCTCCCTGCAGCTATGGGTAAATAGAGTAGACTGGGCTCTTTAACTTTGGTATGGAAACCAGTCTTGGAGAAGAAAAACTCCTGTTACCTCCACTTTTCCCCAACGAAAAGAAAATTGAACGTACTCGAGGTAGGTATTGGTCGGATCGAGAACTTTTCGCTTTTCAGCTACACCTCGTTCAAATACCTGTACAGAGGAACGAATCATTCACACCTACCCCCTCTCTCTCTCTTTCTTTCTTTCTCCCTTTCCTTCTTTCTTTATCTCACACTCCACGCGTGATCTCGTACGCACCACGCATGCGCTGAGTCGAACCAGGAAATCGAACGTCACGCACAGAAGTCAGCAAGTAATTCGGATTGATTAATCGGGTCAATCTCGCAAGCCCTATAACCGATTCACGCGATCCGATCGACACCCCCCCTCCACCCCCCACCGCCATCGCTGCCACCGACGTGTTCGATTTTGTTTATTGGGTTTCGATTTTCAGTTCGAATTTCTCCGTTGTTTAGCACCTCGGCAAAGAAAACTGATCGCCTAATGACAACAACAAAAGCAGCAGCAGCAGCAACGGCATTACCATCTCTCTCTCTATCTCTATCTCTATATCTCAGTCTGTTCATTATCTATCTATCTATCTATCGCAGACTGTTAATATCTAATCTATCTATCTATATATATATATCTATCTATCTCAAACTGATAATATATAATCTATCTATCTATCTATCTCAAACTGATGATATCTATCTATCTATCTATCTATCTATCTATCTTATTCTGTTCATTATCTCTCTCTCTCTCCCTCTCTCTCTCTCTCTCTCTCTCTCTCTATATATATATATATATATATATATATATATATATATATATCAGTCTGTTCATTATCAATCTATCTATCTATGTCTGTTCATTATCTCTCTATCTCTCTCTATCTCTCTCTCTCTATCTATCTATCTATGTCTGTTCATTATCTATCTATCTATCTATCTATCTATCTCAGTCTGTTCATTATCTATCTATCTATCTATCTATCTATCTATCTGTTCATTATCTATCTATCTATCTATCTATCTATCACAACAACAACAACAGCAGCAGCACTACAACTACGACTATCACTACGACGACTGCTACTCGTGGTGGTTGGTGGCGGTGATCGGGGGGGGGATGATGGCGTATGTGCACGGGCACGCGCCTGTGTACAGTGGGGGGTCTGGTAGGTGAAGTCAAATCTTTGAAACGTAATCTGCCATTGGTGGCATAGTAAAAAAAGTAATAAAAAAGAAAAAGAAAAGTTTTGCAACTATTGGCATGTTTTCCTTTTTCTAATGGGAACTGGTTCTGACGTCATAATTTGATTAGCAGTTCCTGGTGATTTAATTCTATCTATCTATCTATCCAAGTGTCTTCCTATCTATCTATCTTTTGCTCAGTCGATAGAGTGTCCGACTAGGAAGCACAAGGTTCCTGGTTCGATACCGTACCTCGTCAACTCAGCGTATGAGTAGCACAGGGATCTGTGCGGATACCGACTTTAGGATACCTCGACGACTTTACTTATATATATATATATATATATATATATATATATATATATATATATATCCTGTAAAAAAGGGGATGGAGCACTCTATATCGGCCTTTACACACATACAGATGTGTGTATTGAAACAGTTAAAATCCCCTTCGCATTCTGTGGGTGACGATGGCCTAGCGGTTAAGCTGACGACTCATGCTGAATTTTATTTGAGTTCTATCCCGGCTGTAGGTAGCTCACAAAATGTCTAGCCACACTGAAGAGACTTAATAAGTCGAAACACGTGTCTGTAGATGACTATATATATATATATATATATTATATATATATATATTCCAGTCTGTCCATTATCTATCTATCTATCTATCTATCTATCTATCTATCTATCTATCTATCTATCTATCTATCTATCTATCCCCCTTCAGGCCGGTTTGACACAAGAGCGTTTTAATGTGGAGAGACACACGGAGCTCATGTAGTGGATAATGCAAAAAATGTCTAGTGTTGGCGACATTTCCCTTCTAGGGCGCCTCATGCACCGGACAATAAACCTGTTCTTGCCCCTTGTAGACGAGAGGGCTATTACTGCCTGGGTTCACGCGATTTAATTCATCTAACTCGTCCAGAAGCTGAACCTCCTGGACTCTAGTCCGAAACTGAGTAAGGAGAAAAGTATGGCAAACAGAAAGACGAGTTAAAAGAAATTTTATTTTGTTTTAGTTTCGTTTGGTTTACTTTACTGCATATCAACCTCAGTGGGTCATTTAATGCCGAAAAAATTTTAAAATAAAATTCATTCACAATAGATACTCAATTCTTTTTATAAACTCATGTTTCTATTTAACCCATAAATGGGAACCTAACAGGTACTACCACTCTGGGTCAGAGTGGACCTGGGAGCAATGGTGATGAAGGGGCGCTCCACAGTCACCAGACCTCCACTGGAACCTCACCATCAGATAGAGTTTAACGTCATACCCAGGACATTAAGACCCTCAGGCACCGCCTTCTAGCACTCATATGATCAAAAGAGTTGAGGGCTTGCCATAAAGGCAATAGGGTTGGGGCAATCATATAGGTGCTAGGGCTCAACATGATTGTTAAAAGAAAGATAACGATGGACTGGTAATAAGAAGGGAAAGGGTAAAAAGGATAACCAAGGTAATAAGAAGGAAAAGGATCTGGTTAAAATAAATTGAAATATGAGACTGGTGGTTAGAAGAAAGATGGTAAAAAGAACGGGTTATTCTAGAATGGTAAAATGTCAAATAAAAGGGATGGTAAGAACGTATGGATGGTAAAGAAAGAGACAATGTGGGGAAAAAAGAGATTCCAAATGAGTTTTGAATTAAAAGAAAAGGGGTGGGGTGAAGAAGAAGAAGAAGAAGAAGAAGAAGAAGAAGAAGAAGAAGAAGAAGAAGAAGAAGAAGAAGAAGAAGATTGGAGATGGAGGGGAAGAAGAAGTAATTTAATTATTTCCTTCCAGATTGACTTTAATTTTTCTTTCTTTCTTTAAATAAAAATAAAAATTGATAACGTTGTAGGAGAAAAAGAAGACAAATGACTAAGAAGACCGCCAAGACGAAGTCTATGAAAAAGAAGATGACCACGACGACGACGACGTAGAAGAAGAAGAAGAAGAAGAAGAAGAAGAAGAAGAAGAAGAAGAAAATTGGAGGTGATGGAGGAGAGGAAAAAGTTATATAATCATTTCTTTCCAGATTGGCCTTAATTTTTCTTTCTTTTTTTTTCTTTCTGCCTTCTTTCTTTCTTTCTTTCTTTCTTTCTTTCTTTCATTCTTTCTTTCTTTCATCTTCTCCTTCATTCATCCTCTTCTTCCTTCCTCCCTTCTTCCCATCCCTTCCTTTTGTCTTCCCTTTCTTCCTTGCCTCATTTCACCAGTAATTCTAAGACTTCCCAAAATCAAACATTTCACCGCGGTTCTTCCCCAGCAGACCCACTCCCCCCCCCAACGTCTGAATCAACCAACCACCCGACCGCCTTCAGCTACCCACCCACCACCCTCTCCGTTTCGCAATTAATTAACGACTGATTGGTTGATTTAATGAACGTGACGAGAACGCTCTCAAAAGCTTTCTTGTTTTTTTCTTGTTTTTTGTTTTGTTTTATTTCCCGCTCTTTTTATTTATTTTTATTTTTTATTTTTTGGAAAATTTTATCTTATTTTATTTATTCATTTATTTTATTTTATTTTATTTTTTGTTTTATATTTTGTTTTGATTTTTTTTGTTTTATTTTCTATTTCATTTTTATTTTTTGTTTTATTTTTTTGTTATATTCTTATTCTATGTATTTTATTTTAAAATATTTTTGTGGTAGCGAAAGATTTTATTCATTCATTTCTTTTTTTAATTTTTTTCTTTATTTTCTTATAATATTTTGTTTTATTTTCTATTTCATTTTTATTTTTTCATTATATTTTTTATTATTTTTTATTATATTTTTTATTATATTTTTTAATTGTCTTTTGTTTTTGAGGTAACGAAAGATTGTATTTATTTATTTGTTTTATTCTATTTTTTGCTTTATTTTTTATTATACTTTTTGTTTTATTTTCTATTTTATTTTTAATTTTGTATTATATTTTTATTATATTTTATAATGTTTTTTAAAAATATTTTTTGTTTCTGTGGTAACGAAAGATTTTATTTATTCATTTATTTTTTTTTAAATTTTTGTTTTATTTTCTTATTATATTTTTTGTTTTATTTTCTATTTATTGTTTTATTTTTTGTTTTATTTTTTTGATTTCATTTATTTTATTTTTTGTTTTTATTTTTTTATTTTATTTCTTGTTTTATTTTCTATTTTATTTTTATTTTTTGTTTTGTTTCTTATTCTATTTAAAAATTTTTTTATGGCAACGAAATATTTTATTTATTCGTTTATTTTACTTTGTTCTTTGGTTTTATTTTCTCTTTTTTTTGTCTCTTTTTATTCTATTTTTTATTCTATTTTTCATTTTTTGTGCTAGCGAAGGATTTTGTGTTCAGGGTCAGGGACGTTTCACGGACTGTCGATGCAGCGTGTTGGACGCAAGAGAATTTGGAATTGAAAAGGTTAATGGAAGAGGACATTTAAGGAATCCAAGAAAAAATAAAGAGCGAAATGCGAAAGAAAATGTAATGATGTCGAACCCCGAGACTCATGGGAATTTGATGATGACGGTGATGGTGATTGTGGTTGTGATGGTTTTCCGGCAGCGGAAAGTGTTTACAATAATAATATTGATAAAAGTAATTATCTCGATTTTATACGAGGGGCCTTTTAACCTGACCCGAGTTCATGTAGCAAGATTTAATGTTGGTAATAAAAATCCGGGTGCGGTTGTTGTTGTTGTTGTTGTTGTTGTTGTTGTTGTTGTTGTTCTTCTCCTTCTTCTTCTTCTTCTTCTTCTTCGTCGTTTACAAATATATTCTTCTTCTTCTTTCTTTCTTTCTTTTTTTCTTTCTTTCGTTAACTTTTACTTGATTCTTTCTTTCTTTTTTTTTCTTTGACCATTCTCTACTTACATCTTGCCTCTCTTTTTTCTTTCTTTTTTCTTTGTTTCTTAATTTATTTATTTCTTCTTTCTTTCTTTCTTTCTTTCTTTCTTTCCTCTTTCCTTCCTAATTCTTTTCATTCATTCTTTTATCTCTTCTCTTTCTTTCGTTTTTTCTTTCTTTCGTTTTTTCTTTCTTTCTTTCCTTCTTTCTTTTGTGTGTGTGTGTGTGTGTGTGTGTGTGTGTGTGTGCATATATATATAAATGTGTGTGTGTGCATATATAATATATATATATATATATATATATATATATATAATATATATATAATTTCGTTTCCGTTAATAATCCACACTGAATGTTACTCGGTTTAGCGCTGTCTTTTTTATGTTTTATTTTATCTTCCGATGTTGTTCCTTATTAATTTATTAATATTGAATTACTCGATGAATAAATCGATAAAGGTATCATCGACAATCTCTAAAAGAGATATAAAGACAGGGGGAAGATGCATACAGAGAGAGAGCGCGCGAGAGAGAAGTAGACAGATAAATAGTAAGAGATGCATACAAAGAGAGAGAGAGAAATAGAGAGAGAGAGAGAGAGAGAGAGAGAGAGAGAGAGAGAGGGGGGGGGAGGAAGAAGAAGAAGAAGGAGAGAGAGAGTGTGTGTGAGAGAGAGAAATAGAGAGTGGCATGCATATAAAACGATAGATAGAAATAGACATAATGAGAGACACACAAGAGAGAGAGAGAGAGAGAGAGAGAGAGAGAGAGAGAGAGAGAGAGAGAGAGAGAGGGGGGGAACTTCTGTAGATGAGATATTACTACCTAGGTATGTGAACTCGTCTACTAATATCCGAGGCTTAACGTCTAGTGTAGAGATCTCTCCATTTTGTTTAAAACACATGAACTCCATTTTATCTGTGTCCATATCGAGGCCAGTACCTTGCTGCCTTCTCTAGGCGGTAATGATTCAGCCTATAATTAGCGACTCTTAAGTGGCTATAATCAACATTCAAATCTTCAATGGTGTTGTATACGGGATCATACAGTATTCAGTATACTAGTACATTTAAACTACAGGTGCGCCAGACATAGAGTAACTTGCAACAGTGCTAAAACCTTGAGGTAGACGGTTCGCGTAATGGTTCCGTATTCCTTGCAGTCTCAGGTTTATTTACCACGTACCCTACTTGTACAGGTTAGGCACAAGGCCCTATTAACGTGGGACCACCCAAAAGCCGAAGCTCATGGATGGTAGGCACAAAAAATGCGTCGATCCCGTCGGAATTCCCCCTCGAGGGGGGTGCCTCAGGTACTGGGCAATAAACCCAGCCCTGCCCCTTT
>CM042180.1:28962287-28977287 GCA_023376005.1 Doryteuthis pealeii | reverse complement strand
ATTGTATTCCTTGATTTGCCCCAGATTCGTCTTTTCTTTCTTTCTTTCTTTCTTTCTTTCCTGCCTTTCTGAAAGAAGACAAAAAGAAAATTGACAAGCCAGCTAACTCAAGATTGAAGAAAAAGAAAACTAACCCCAATGAAAAAAGACCCAGAATACGCTAATCATAGAAAACAACTCCATACCACCACCACTCAAATTAACAATAACAGAAAGAAGAGAAGAAGAAAGAAGAAGAAGAAGAGAAGGAAAAAGAAGAGATTGGAGGAGTAAGAGAAGAAAAGGCAGATGAAGATAGAGGAGGGGAGGGGGAGGAAAGGTGACAAAAGCAATTGTGGTTCGGAGCAAATTGATACACATATTGTCACGAGCTCGTATCGAAATATTCTTACTATCATCAATGTAAATAATGACAGCACCAGCTACACGAACGATCTCCAGCCGCAAAAATCTACTCGCGAGAGCTTAAGATACGACCCATATCTAAGCATCTCCATTAAACGCACGTGCACCCGTTCGACTGTCCACTCAACATAGTCGGTTTAATTTGCCGACATACGCCCAGCACAGTCCACCTGTACAAATTACTCCCCTAGAGCTCGCCGCAACACAGAGCGCGACTTGAACGTGCCCATATAATCTGAAGCGCTCATAAACGTGAACTGCATAAGCAGACAGTAACGACATTTGCGACTGCTATCTCGAACGAATTACTATGCATTTCACCCGGACGCTCCATTCAACGCCACATCATCGAGTCCGAGTCAACGATCGGTCGACTCGATTACTCTGCAGCCTACACATCAGGTACATAGATTCACAGCTTCAGGACATAGTCCTACAGCCGAAAGATCACTCACCTAGTTCGACATCCCACGACGCTCACCTCCCTATCCAGCATGCTACGCTATCGAGAGATTATAGAGCCGCTGATCGGCCAATCTTACTCTGCGTAATGAGATAGATGTCATCTGCTAAATTCGGTCCGGCTATCCGTGCTGTTATACGGACGAACAACTAGTCCTGGCAGGAAGGCACTCAGCTCAGTCTGACTCTGACAATCTTATAGTAATAACGCACGACGCAATCATACATCTCATCCACTAATGTGACCAACGATGGAAACCCGCTAATGATCTCAGCGCATAAGTATCCGTCATAGCAGGCTATCCGGATCATAAACGCCATCGACTCCGTGTAGCACTCTGATCATGAACCCGGAATAATCTCTGAAGCATCGTCATACGACATGTATGCAGTGCACTTCTGTATACCAAAGATCGCTCACACCACGACATCCACCACAGAACTAAAAAGCCAAGACCAACTGGCACAACTCAACATCAGCGTCCTATCGCAAGGCGAGCGGGCACCTTTTTTTAATTTACCTGATGCTCTATCTAAACATAATATAAATATATATAAATGATTCACATGCTCAATAGATACAGAGAACATACGTAACTGCCACTTAGTTCAGTTGGTGCACTCTCAAACAAGAATATGAAGAGGCAACAAGATGAAAGGAAACAATAAATAAAGAAGTGTGCCGAATCTCAGGAGGGTACAGCGTCGTCATATACAGTATATAGCTACGGATCCCCACCTATCAGACTCAGCTTGCACTCCCCCTACTATTACCACCGATTCTCTTGTGAACTCTATCCTAGCTATCAGCGGTCATGTACACACACACACAGCTTCAATATGACGGCGCCTGTCTACGACTCCGCCTCTACGTATCTGCTCGCGCTCATTCCTCTAGCGGCTCCTACATTCGCGGTCTCGTGACTCCACTACCACGCGTGATCACTCAGCGAGATTGTCCACCCGCACTCGTCTAAATCGCCCAGAGTCACGCACCACGCGCTCGCGATCCAGGAGCTAGTGACCCACTAGATCTCCATCACAGATTAGGGTATCTAGGTATACAAGATAGGCTGAAGCTGAACAGTCTCTAGGAGACTATCTAGCTCGAGCTCTGAATTACCACATCTTAGCCCTCTCATATGAGGCGCTCTCTCGCGCCCCATGCTTCTGACACATTCATAGACTGGCGCCTGATAATACGTCAAATCAGTATGCCGCGCGAGTGCATCCCGACGCGACACCACTTTCACTATATACATATGTATCGCTCGCGATATCTCTTCCCGAATCGGGAAATGAGACACTCCCCCCCTCAAGAGTCTCTCTCTCTCTCTCTCTTCTCTCTCTCATCTAACTTTTCAGGTATCTTACCGATGTTTTAATCTCTCTCTCCTCTCTCTGATATTAAATAGTCTTATATACAGACCCCACACAACACCATATATATATATATTATATACTATATATATATATATATACTATATATATATTCTCTTCTCTCTCTCCTATCTCCTCTCTCCTCTGTCTCTGCCCATGTCTCGATAGAAATTATATTAAATTCCCTTTGATATATATATATATATAATTATATTATATATATATATATATATATATATATTCTTCTCTCTCTTTCTCTCTTTCCTCTCTCTTACTCCCTATCTCTCAATAAATGATATTCAAATTTCTCTAACACACACACACACACACAACACACACATATATATATATAAATATATATATATATATATATATATATACCGAGAATTATATATATATATATATATATATATATATTTAGAGAATTGATACCATTATACGAGAGCAGAGAGAGAGAGAAGAGAGAGAAGGTGAGAGAAGATGAGAGAGAGAGAGAGAGAGAGAGAGAGAGATAATATTTATATATATATATATCATATCATTATATTAAAGTAAAGGGCATTTAAATTGACTGGTAAGTTTGTGAAGATTCTTATCGGATCGTCTATATCCTTCTTATATCCACAATTCATGTCAATGCAGATGCAAACCTATAGATTATATTAAGGATTATTTCAAAATCCCTAAGAGACCTCAATGTAAAAGGGTTAATACAATTAATTATATACACAGCGATATTACACTCAACAGACCGTCATGAAAATCTCACATTCGCCATTTGGCTTAATATTGAAACTCTCTCTCTCTCTCTCTCTCTCTCTCTCTTTCTCTCTTTCTCTCATTCCCTCTCGTGTTATATATATATATTATATATTATATAATATAATATATATATATAATAAAAGTCGTCACCAGACAGCGAAGGAGTCTATCCTTCTTTCACTAGCGCTAGACTAAGTAGATTGTTTTGGTGTCCGAGCCGCTACGCCACACCTACGATCAGGTCTTCACTTTATTGCACAGGTCTCTGTGCTACTCATTCGCTGAGTTGGTGGGGGCCTGTATCAAACCCGGAATCTTTTGGTTCCTAGTTCGATACCGGCCCTTGTCAACTCGTGGCATAGCTTGGGTCCTTACCGACTGATATATATATATAATGTCATATATTGTCAATTGATGTTAAATCGTTGGTAGCTAATTTCAAACCTTCTCCCTCTCTCTGTCATTTGTTTCACCATCTTTCTCTTTCTAAAGCCCTCTCTTTTTCTATTTTCCTTCTCTCTCTCTTCTCTCTTCTCTCTCTCTCTCTCTCTCTCTCTCTCTCTCTCTTCTTCTTTCTCTCTCTCCCCTTCGGTCCATTCCTCTATTTACCCGGTTGTCAATCCCGTCATCAAATGCCACCCGGTCCCCACACACCGTCTTTCCTGTCCCTTCGACCACCCCCACAAGTTACGGCTTCATCACCCATCACTCATCGCTATTAAAGGACAATTATTGGGCGATTACATTGATAAGACCCCCTCGCTCCCCTCCTCACCCAACCCATCTTTCCCAATCTGTGGTCCACCCATCTTTTCTGCGTCAGCGTCTCATCAGATGTGACCTGAGCACCCTGACTTCCGTCCTTGGCTTTTGTCAACGCCAACACGTATCATTTAAATGGTAGCGCCCCCCACTAAAAAGCGTGCGATTTAAGCAGAAGTGTGTATGGGGGGGTTAGCCGCGAAAAGGGGGTGCAAATGCGGAAAAGGAGCAAAACGGGTGCGCCTGGGTGAGGAATGAAATATGAGAAATCGAAATTGATTGACAGGTGGTTTGATAATGATTGTGCGGGAGGGGGGATGTCCGTGGTGGGATTGTCCGGGGTGGGGATTTATGGGAAGTGGGGGATTTCGGGGGATTGTGCAGGTGGGAGCTTAGAAAGAGTTCATTTTGCTAAGATCTGTCATTTGGTTTCTAGATACCCGCTCATAGGCTTTTTTCCCCAGTTGCATTCTTTTTTGTTTACCCAATTTCTGTCATTCTTTTTTTCTTTCCTTCTTTCATACTTACTTTCTTTCTTTTTCTTTCTTTTTTTCCTTCCCCAAATGCTTTCTTACCCAAAATGCTTTCTTTCTTTTTTTTTTTCTTTTTTTTTTTTTTCTTTTCCTTTCTTTCCCCAAATGACATCTTTCTTTCTTTCTTTCTTTTCTTTCTTTTACATTGCGCTCGGTTGTTTCCTTTTTTTTCTTCCCCCGACCGGGAGAAAATCAGTGACCCCCAGTTTTGGGGGGAAATAATTCAACCGAGTGTCTGGGACGAAATAGGGAGCTGGGCCCCTTAAATGATCTTAGTAATGTTTAATAGCTTTAACCTGGTTTAAAAAATGAAGGAAAGAATGAAAGAAAAATACAGGAAGAAAGAAAGAAAGAAATAAGAAGAGGAAGAGATAAAGAATGAAAAAGAAAGAAAGAAATAGAGGCAAAAAGAAAGAAATTAATATTTCTAGATACCCGCTCATAGGTGAGGTTTCATTTCTGGATTGATTCATTCTATCGGCATGTCAACGTGTGTAGGGTTATTCTATACCTATTAGGTAAGTGCGGTTGTTTCTGTGACGCTATTCACTCTCGGTCGGTTGAGTCAGCTCTATCCAACGAATTTTCCGGTTGTGAATTCATGGAAGGAGTAACAAGGAAACAGGAAATTTACAAGCTGTCCCCAAACCCTGTATGCATATCCCAGTCAGTGGAAGGTGTTGCTCTTGTTTGCAGCAGATTTTCCACAGACACAACGACATGTCTAAGGTTATTTTATGCTTATTAGTGAAGTGCGGTCGTTTCTGTGACGCCATTCACCCTGGGTCGGTTGAACCGGCTCTATCCAATTTATTCACCTGTAGAATAACAACGGAATAGGAAATTCACGAGCGGTCCCCAAACTCTGCATGCAAATCCCGGTCAGGGGAAAGGAGACGCCCTTATTTGCCTCAGATTTTACACAGACGCAGTGAAAAGTGCGCCAAGAGCCGTTGATTCCTGACGATGATGGAGATGTCCTTTGGATTTTCGCCAGAGCCCCTTTGGCCGGGTTGTGGCATTAATATTACTGTGTGGCAGGAATTGAATCCAGTTGACCGTGTCCGTTAGCTGGAAGGAGAATAGTTGGATGCATACCATTAAATAATGGTACTATTTAGTCCATAGCTAGGGTGTTCCATAGCTTTCCCAAGGGTATTAATCCGAAGGTGAACGTAATAGCGCGACTAGAGTTCGAACCGGCTTACTACAATGCTGGTGTACAACACGTTAGCCACTACGCTACTAGGTCTCCCACTAGCGAAGAAAACTATAGAATTTGGAGTCATTTAATGCTGAATCAAATTATTTTGATATTCGGTTTACTTACAGTACCTGCTGTTTCTTAAATGGTCACCCATCTAAGTATTGAACAGGTTCATCGCTGTTTAACTTCGGGGATCTAGCGGGAAACGGTGCTTTCACCATAGATACATAGAGGGAAAGAGAGGGAGACAGACAGACAGACAGAGCAGCACGTTAGCCAATACACCATTAGGTCCCCCCAGTAAAAAACATTATAGAATTTTGGGTCATTCAATACTAAATCAAGTCATTTTGATATTTGATTTACCTACAGTACCTGTTGTTGGTTAAATGGTCTCCCATCTAAGTATTGAACAGTCTCATCGCTGCTTAACTTTGGTGATCTAACGGGAACCGGTGCTTTCATTATAGATAGATAGATAGATAGATAGATAGAGAGAGAGAGAGAGAGAGAGAGAGAGAGAGAGAGAGAGAGAGAGACAGATTTTATATATATATATATATATATATATATATATATATATATATATAGAGAGAGAGAGAGAGAGAGAGAGAGAGAGAGAAAGACAGACAGGCAGAGAGGATCGAGATCGTGAGAGAAAAAAGAGGGTATAAACAGGAGAGAATTGAAAAAACAAAAAAAACAAACGACAACAGGAATGAATTTAAAAGAAGGATTCTTGAATCGACAAAATAAAAGTAAAAAAAACGACACGCTCTCTTTAAATACAATAAATAAATAAATAAATAAATAAACAAACAAAATGGCGGGTAGGCGTGTTTAGAAACTGCAGATAAAACTATTTCTAAAGAAAAACTCAACTGAAAGAATTTAAAAAAAATCAGGATGATGGAGTAATGAAAACAAAACAAAATCTACTAAAAAAATGAAGAAAAAAAAATGACGGTCGCAAGATTAAAAGGAAGTGACGTCATCGTCATCCAGATTACTTCCGTTGTATTTGTACAGTAAAAAGAATTGCTTCGGATTCATTTAGTGCGCATGCGTGTGGGTGGATACGTATCACGTGTCTGTGTTTACCCGTAAAAAAAGATTTTATCATCTTTCAGTAACCCGGTTCTAAAGATCTATATTTGCTATGTATATACATATACACAACCCCTCCATCACGGTCAGAGTGTGACACAAGGCCAATTTTAAAGCAGAGTACAGCTGGTTTAGCTAAGTCGGTAGAGCCTCCGCCTAGGAACCAGTAACATGGTTCTATAGATATATATTAGCTAAGTACCTGTATCTACACAACACCTCCGCCACGTCCAGGATGTGGCACAAGGTCAATTTTTAAGCAGGGTACAGCTGGTTTAGTATCCGCCTAGGAACCAGAAGGTCCCAAGTTCGATACTGGACCTTGCCAACTCAGCGCATGAGTAGCATAGCTTGGATCTCTGTAGTAAAGTCTGCAGCTGATGGTTTTTCGGGTTTCGATCAAAATTCACTTAGACACATAGTATTCCATTTAAAATCATTATGAATATATAGTTAAATAAAACAATAGAAAATAGAATATCAGGCATACAAACAAGAGATGTGTTGAAAATAATCCAAACATACCGTCCGGAAGAAGCTTTCTTATTTGAATGCCTGATATTTTATTTGTATTGGAAATATTGTGTGCGTAAGCGAATTTTGATCGAAACGCGTGTTGACGGGTAACCATTATAAATTTCATCCACACCAAAGTATCTATCTTTTCAACATATCTGTCGGATTCATTTCCATTTTTCTCACTTTATATTGTTATCTAAAAGGAAGTTTTGTAAATACGTGTCGACATATAACTCCGAAACGGTAGGACACTCAGATTTGAAATCTTGCATACACCTTAAAATCATTCTAACTACGAAACACACCAAATTTGATTATTAATTTTACTGATTAAGAGTGTATATTATATATACACTAAAGGTAGTCGTAGTAGAGGATGAACAAGAAAAAAAATGCTTCTTTTAGGAAAATATATTTATACATAAATTCATCTAAAGTATCGAAATTTTCGTGAAAATTTGACAAGAAATTTGATTTTTTAGAAAATTCAAATATTTTTATGTAATAATGATACTGGTTATAAATTAAACACTCATTGATAAACGTACTTAATTTCTGAAATAACTGTGACGTAGGCAGTGACGTAGTTTCTGTTACAGACATATTGTTCGCCGAATTTGCTGGTCGTGGTCATTCAATTGTATATAATTCTCTCTCTCTCTCTCTCTCTCTCTCTCTCTCTCTCTCTCTCTCTCTCTCTATATATATATATATATATATATATATATATATATATTCAGCTGCTCAAAAAGATATATATATTTCCACACACACACACACACACACATATATATATATATATATATATATATATATATATATATATATATATATATCGTTCTTTTGAGCAGCTGAATAGAGAACATGCTAAAGGCAGTCGTAGAGAATGAACAAGAAAAATGATTTGCTACTTTGATCTTCAAAAGGATCTCACAATTTTGTCCGAAGAAAGTTGATCGAGAGAATAGAAAATGTAAAACTCCTTGATGTTCAGACAGGTCAGCGGATTTCGTGTGTTGCTTTAACTTATCTGAGATCTTATACAATTAGAAGGCAATGGTTCCCAAAAGCGCGTCGCGACTCCCCAGTGAACCACGACATATGGCTATATGTGTTGTGACAATATTTACGCAAAACCTTTGAGTTAAGGATGAGAGTAAGGATACATGTTATTAGAATGGAATTTGTTTATGTATTTTTTAAAAAATTACCTCAAAATTAAAGACCCGAGGTTACAGTGGGGTAATTCCATGTCAAATCATCGAGAAAAAAAGTTAAATTGTCATCCACCCCCTTCAATTATTCTGAAATTTCGCCCAGTTGTTGACAATGTTAAAGTTAGACAATCCTCAAAATTTGAGCTTCCAATTCCAAAAATTGACTGTCGATCTTTGCTCTCCAAATTTGGTGGGGTTTATTGATGATGGAGTCTCCCGTCGATCGACATATGAGTGTTCATACAATGAACATCCACAAAATGATTTGTTTATAGTGATGATGGCTTGTGTTGGACCATCCACACTTTTTGGCACAGTCGATAGGAAAGAATTGGTTCATCAAGGGTTGCCACAAACCCAATCAACGACCGACCTCAGGAATTTTGAATTCAGAGTTATCCTAGATTGGTTACCTACCCAAGGCTGAAGAGCCCAGTCTGCCCAACTATATAAGCACATAGCTGGAGGGAGAATATATGGATTCATACCTTTCCCAAGGGTATTAGCGCTATGTGAAATCCCAACAGCTTCGAATTTAGGAATTGAACTCGAATCGACGAGTCCATTTTCCATGACTCTAACCACTAGCCCACGCGCCTCCATTGATAGCAGGTAGTTAAGGGTGAAGGAACTACATCTGTATTGCCTACAAGATATGTTGCCTTCCTTTTCAGGCTTAGTAGGCAGCACAGTTGTTGTTCCTTTACCCCCAAATCTGTTAGGTTCACAGAAGTCGCCATTTTTCGCGACCCCGCCCCAAATTTGGAGAGCTAAAAATTGACATACCTCGGCCAGTTTTTGTCTTATTTTAACAGTCCACACCTGAACAAAATTTCGCAAAAAATTGAAGAGAGTGGTTGACATAGCCTGGTTGATTTGATACATAATTACCCAGTGGTCTGAAAATTGTGTTTATACATACAACAATAAATATGAGGAAAACAGCCCGAAATATCAAAATTATTCATATCAAGCCTTATTTAATAAATACAGATAAATAGACTCGTCCGGGATTTGAACTCGATTCGCCGTGTGAATTTTCTACGACGATAACCGTTACACGACACGCAGCAAATTTTACCATGTTATTTGTTTTTTAACCATCTGTCAATTATCGTGTGGTTTGAGCTTCTTGAAGATTTTAAGGTTCCATAGAAACGTGTTCTACCGTAAACTTTTACCGTGTTGTTGTTTTTCAAAACATCTGTTAATTTTCTAACTTGAAATATTATTTTCTGGATCGTGTTTGTTTTGATGCATCGTTTTTATCAGCAGTCACGTTCTTTGATCTTGTTATGAAAAAGTAATAAGACACTCTTGAACTTCCTCGAATGTAGAAGCGGTGTTTAGTAAAGTCTTATACCTTAAAAAAATAAGGCCGTTAAGCGATAGATGGGTATAAAATGTTTTATGGAGAATCAACTATATCATTAACTTGCTGTTAATTATTGCTCTCAAATACGAAGAATTTAGGCACTCTTTATATTTTGAAAATAGTAACTAAAATGCACCACAATCGCTAAAAAAATACTCGAGACTTATGAGTCTCGAGTATCGGGAAATTATCGGCGAAAGAAGCGTCTCGGGTTAGTAAATTTAGTTTTAGTGATAGAACGCAAATACTCGGGATTGTAAAAAGAAAGTTCAGAATGTTTATCCTGTGAATACTCGGGATATACAAGGAAGAGGTTAAAAAAAGACCATTTAGCGATAGATAGGTTTAAAAAATGCTAGTATGGTTTAATAATACACTCACTAGAGTTCCTATAATTGTATTCTCCCTAGGGTCCCTATAATATTATTTTTCTTTGAGATCCTATAAAGATCTGGGCTCCTATAATTCTAGCCTCGCAGATCCATGGCTACTGAATAGCGAGTTCGATCATCGCTTGATGCTCCATACTTGTGACCTTGTGTCATACCTTACCGGTGGTGTACAGGTTAGGTAACTACCTACCCTTGAGAAAAGTATGAATCCAACTATTTTTCGTCTAGCCATGGGTAACTAGTTGGCCAGGCTGGGCTCTTTAATTTTGATATGGCAACTGCTCTAGGAGAAGGAAAATCCTGAATTCAAATATGTTTAGTTGGAGGCACGTGGTCTAATGGTTAGAGTAACAGGAAATGGACTCGTCGACCAAGGTTCAAACGAAGCTACAGTTCACATAGCGCTAATAACCTTGAGAAAGGTATGGATCCAACTACTCTCCCTCCAGCTATGGGTAAATAGTTGGGTAGACTGGGCTCTTTAAACTTGGTTAGGCAACCAGTCTAGGAAAAGGAAAAGTTTGCATTCAAACCTGTTAAACTCCGCTTGGGGTGGTCACTGATATAATAGTAATTAGTGATCTATTTCTATAGATAGATAGATTGATTGATTGATAGATGGATAGATACAAATAGACTGAGATAAATAGATAAGTAGAAAGAAAGAAAGAAAGAAAGAAAGAAACAAACAAACAAACAGATTGAGATTTCCATTACACTCGTCTTTCATAGTTAAATTTTCCAAATTTAACAATTTAGTTAAAATAGGAAGTAAAGAATAAAATTACAGTTATTTCTTCTTGTTAATGGATTTCTTTTAAGTTTTTATATCAAATTTAGACTCCAATGAAACATTGACCATGTTCCACATCCTGTTTGTGGCGGAGGGGTTGGGTATTTACTTACGTAAGATACCCCACTATTCTAGATGTCAATTTTCATAAGTATAAGTAATATTCATAGAAGGTATATAAAACCTGCACCTCCCCTGGACCCCCAATTTGGTTTGCCCCTTCCACTCGGCCCCTGTCGGGGGTAGTACCCACCAGCCTTGCCCTGGATACTAGGTAATAGTAATGGTAATGCCCTGAAGCTATGTCCTACTATGGTTACATCTGCAGAAGATTGTTTACTGGAAGCATTGTCTCAGCTATATATATATATATATATATATATATATATATATATATGGATTTCTTTAGAGGTCATAATCTAATAATCCGATCGTCATAATTCCGGCTTCAGCTCGGATTATCTCTTGTGACGGATGATAAGATTAAGCTTCTTGGCTAAGATTAGGAGCCACTTTTCCGCGAGATAGCACGTCCACAGGAAAAGTCCGAGTCCGGATCGCTTTAGTCACGGCAAGCCATGATCAGACTGGAACGAATACGCAAGAACAAGATCAACTTTCGAGTAACATTAAAGCTCTTTAAGACACTGGTCGTCTCTACGTTGCTTTTAGTCGTGTCGGATGAGGCTTCAGAATCCGCCGACTATACCTCTGAAGAGAAATAAGTCCCCTCCACAAAGATGCAACCTGTTAGCCTTAGGTGGCCACCCGTATACTTACGGATGGAATCCTGGGGTCTGAGCAGTATATGACCTGCAACACTTCACTTTGGTTCTTACTTCGGCTATACGAACAGTCGGAGAGACCACCTCCGATCAATCGCAAGCTCTAGCACCTATATGATTGTCTCGACCCTATTCTCCTAATGACAAGCCTTTGTATCATATATGTGCTAGACGGCAGTGGCTGAGAGCCTTAATGTCCTGGGTATGACGCTAAGCATTGTGTTTATATTGGTTTGGTGGTTGGTTTAAAGGCTATCACAATGCAAGTGTAAAGAAAAATGAGCTAACTCTGTTGTTGCTTGTTTACCTTTGATTTATTCTTAATATTTCGGGATAAAGATCCCTTCGCCAGAAGATTTCTGAAAGCTAAGTTCTGGAGCTGTTACCTTGTTGCTAAGATTTGTCCACACACACACACACACACACACACACACACACACACACACACACACACACATATATATATATATATATATATATATATTGACAATGTAAGTTGATGGATCCTCATACGTCGAAATTGATGGGAAAATCAATCATATATATATATATATTGATAATGTGTTAGGGTGCAAGGAATTAAAGGTTTATTTCTAGATTATGCAATAACTCACCATTTCTTTTTTTTTCATTTTCACGGTAATATGATCCGATGAAGATTATCCGTCGTAGATCATTTTCACGCAGATGTTTTTACGAAAAGGATAATCCATTTTAATCTGTTTTAATCGTAATCTTCCCGAAAAGTGTTTTGACTTACCTGAAAAACATAAAGAAAATTACATTCAATTAAACAGAAACAGTGAATTATATATACTAAGAAGAATAAGTGCCCTCTGGGCATAAATATTTAAGCTTTGATATAATAGAATATATTAAATTAGAAAGACTAACGAAATTAGATAACATATATATATATATCTTATTATTGGGAACGTTTTTCATTACATTAGAAGAATCTGAATATATATATATATATATATATATATATATATATATATATATATATATATATATACCCTCTGAAGAACACTGCTATTGTTGTGGAAGACTGGGAGAAAGCTAGCTTGTAATAGACCTGGCTGGAGAGCCACCATCTACCGGTCAGTGGAAGAATTTGAGTCCAACCGAATTAAACACCAAAAATTGAAGCGGGCTATTAGAAAGTGTAATTTTTAGCCCAGCAACATTCAAAGTGGAGAAGTTCCAACATTTATTTTATTTGGAAAAGTATGTCTCTCCAGGGCTGGCCTGGTGAGTCATCTAATAAAACACAAGGATATAGTGTCAAATGCTACTGGCACCCAACTATGAGAAAAAAACAGGAAATGGTCTTACTCGAACACGAGTTGACAGACAATACACACACATACACACACACACATAATTTTTAATAATATTGTGTGTTTTCATACTCTTTTATCTATCTATCTATTTATCTCTCTCTCTCTCTCTCTCTCTCTCTCTCTCTATATATATATATATATATATATATATATATATATATATTACCACGTACACCACGTGTACGGGTTAGGCACAAGGCCTTATTAATGTGGGACCACCCACAAACCGAAGCTCATAGGTGCCTCAGGCACGGGGCAATAAACCCAGTCTCGCCCCTTTAAATCGGGGTGGGGGGCAGGTATTGCCTTGGGGTGGCCCCATGGGATCAACGATGTTAACTTGTAAGATGCAGGGCCAAAACCACTGGACCCCCGTGGTTGGCCGGGTCGGCATATACATATATATATATATATATATATATATATATATATATGTGTGTGTGTGTGTGTGTGTGTGTGTGTGTGTGTGTGTGTGTATAAAGTTTGGGGTTAGGTCGTTTTTATACAGGTATTCAATCGAACAAGTACTTCATTAAAAAATATTCTGTTTCCTTTCTCTTGTAGGGAAACAAGAGAATGTATGGGTGGTTCTAGCGATTGTAAAAATTATCCACACTTTCGTTTCTCGGTTCGATGATATTCGATCATTCTCAGGTAATTTTTCAAAACTAATAAACATTCATTTTTCAAAATTGCAGCGTTCCTTTGATCTTTTAAAAAAAAGATAGAAAGCCTCGATTCAGAAATGCAGCGTTTCAAAAAAACAAAAAAACGAAAAAAACTAAAAAAAAAAAAAACAAACAAAAAAACAAAAACAAAAACAAACAAACAAGAAACAAGAAATACGTTATACGAGCGACAGCTGTAGATCATCATTTTCTAGCGATGATGAAAAGAAAAGAAAAACCTATATTTCTCCCGAGAATGGTCGAAAGTGCTGGAACGGAAAAATTAAAGACAATTTTGATGTTCCTTAAACCTTGTCTCATAAGAAGAAAAGGAAAAAAAAATTAACGAGAATTAATAAAACACACTTCTTGTCTATCAATTTAATAGAAAAGAAAATTCGTCACCGAAACACACACACACACACACACACACACACACACACACACACACACACACGTCGCAGGGAATGAACACAGCGAACCCAGTTCAAATCCTGGACGAGGCTGTTTGAATTTCGCGTAGTGCTGTCGCACTTAGGAAAGGTAGGGGTTTTAACTGAATTGATTAAATAACAACATGGAAATCCGGAAAGGTTTGTTCACCCATCTAAGTATTCATCGCTTCTTAACTTTGATGATTTTGCCGGGACCGGTACTTTCAAAGGGATTTGACCATAAGCCCTAGTTTTACTAGGAGAGAGTCTACTAGCCTCCCCCGATAACCGTGTTACTACTGGAGGCGTCCCTATGTTGTAGAGTATTGTTATTACTTGTCGAACCGTGTGAATTGTGATGAAAATAAAATAGAAATAATAAATAATGAAAGAAAATACAAGTGCAAATTAAGTTTCCCCCACCTCACTTTGGCTTCACACGGTGTGTGTTAACTTCTCACAACCATTTTAGTCAATACTACTCAGCATGACGTCGGAAGGGAAATTTAATTTTACAGAAAAAATAAATCAATCTTGAAAATGAGAAACAAAGAAAATGCTAAACAAGTGAAAATGGAATTGGGGGAAAAATGAAAAAGAAAAAATTAAAAAGAAAAAAGAAAGAAAAAAGTGATGGGACAAAAAGAAAAACAAACGAAAAAACATTCTTTTTTTTTTTTTTTTTTTTATGCTCGAAAGTAGCAACTACTTATAACGTCAATTTGCGACATTTAATGGTTGGGTTAAAATGCAAATAAAGAAATTCGGTGAGGAGGAGGAGGAAGAGGAGGAAGAGGAAAAGGAAACAAAGAAGAAGAAGAAGAAGAAGAAGAAGAAGAAGAAGAAGAAGAAG
>CM042180.1:28957287-28959787 GCA_023376005.1 Doryteuthis pealeii | reverse complement strand
GAAGAATATACAAAAATGTGCATAGAAAGCTTACTTACAGCAGCCGATAACAACAGCTGCAACATATGGACAAAGAGAAAAACCACAAAAACAAGAAAACACAAATGGGAAGAAAAACAATTATATGGATACTTCAAACGAAAAATTGGGGAGGTTGCACATGAATGGTTAAGGAGAGGAAACCTCTAAAAGAAACTGAGTCACTCATAATTGCTGCACAAAACAATTCCATAAGAACAAATTATAATAAAGAAAAAATTGATGACACAACAGAACAGCAAATGTAGGGTTTGAGGTGACAGAAATTGGATCATAAACCATGTATTAAGTGAACGTAGTTAACTAGCACAACGAAGCTAAGTACGACTGGGTTGGAAAGGGGATCCACTAGGAATTATGCAAAAATTACATTTTGATCGTACAATAAAATGAAATATGCGTAAACCAGAATTTGTTCTTGAGAAGGAAACGCAATTCTCTGGTAGATAAAGACGGATCACCTTATCCTAACTAAAAGACCAGACCTAGAATTGATTAACAAGAAAAAGAGAACTTGTAGATTTAGCAGTTTCAGCAGATCACAGGGTGTAGATGAAAGAAAACGAAAAGATGGATAAATACCTGGACCTTGCCAGAGAATTGAAAAAGCTGTGGAATATGAAAGTGATACCAATTGTAATTGGTGCATTAGGAACAGTGCAAAAAAAAACTTGGGAAAAAGACTGGAGGATCTAGAAATCAGAGGAAGAATTGAGACCATCCAGAATTGCCGCAATCGGCTAGAATACTCAGGAGACTTGTCGTCACTCAGACTTCAGTGAAATACCATCAGCTAACGCTGATGTGAAAACTCAAAAGGAGTGAAAATAATAATGATTTGCAGTTCCATTACAGGGAACGAAAACGAAAAGATGGACAAATACCTGGACCTTGCCAGAGAATTGAAAAAATTGTGGAATATGAAGGTGAAAGTGATACCAATTGTGGCTGGTGCACTCGGAATGGTCCCCAAGCGTTCAGAAAACAGACTTAATGAATTGAAAAATCAGAGGAAAAATTTAAACTAACCAGATAACAACATTGTTAAAATCGGCTAGAATACGTAGAATATTCTGGGAGACTTAACACTTATTGTCACTCAGACACCAGTGAAAGATCATGAGCTAACGCTGGTGTGAAAAACTTGCTAGTAGTGAAAAAATCAAATGGCAATTAAAATGCTCCATACATCATAAGCAGAGCAATATTAAACTCATTTTCATATTACTCGAGTTTCATGAAGGTCATCTCTAAGCAAAATTGAATACGCCGGCTGCACCTCGCCCAAAATATAAAATCCCCCCAAAGGGGCCACCTGTTTGCCGTGAGCGACGACCCGTAATGCTTAAGGATGGAATCCTGGGGGCTGAGTAATCCCTGACATGCAACACTCCATTTTGGCCCTTCCTTAGACGGGCGGTCGGAGAGGCTTCCTTCGATCAATCAGCTGGTCCCATCGAGTCCTAGCACCTATATGATTGTCCAAACTCTATTGCCCTTATGACAAACCCCAACATTTAAAAAAAAATGTTTTAGAAGGTGGTGGCTGAGGGTCTTAATGTCCCGGGTATGACGTTAAACTGCATCTGGAGATAAAGTTCCAATTCTGGAACTCTGGGAAATGTGGAGTACCCTTTGATCTCCATTACTCCCAGGTCCACCCTGGCCTGGAGTGGTAGTACCGGTGAGGGTCCTATCTATAGTTTAAATTACATCGAAAAATGAGTATTAAAAATGTGTTGGCAAAAAATTGAGTTCGAAGAAAAAAAGTTGAATACCTAACAAGATTCGACACATGGCGTAGTGGATATAGGTGTTGGTTAATATTGTTCTAAGTGTCAGTTATCTCTAGGCTGCAGGTTCAATCCTGGTCAAGGGCGACAGAAACATAGAATAATAGTTAACATATATTAATAATTATACCCAGTCATGGTTAGCGTAGATTGAATAAAGATTTGTGTTCAAAGTTCCCGATTACGACAAGAAGATTCCCGAGTTAGTGAAGGCTCCCGAATCCGATTGGAAACACCCGAAGATAACCATAGAGCACATCAACCGAAGTTGTACAGATAACAATAAAGATGAGAACAATAGTCCGAATAATCCAAATGATACAAATTACCAGGACTCATCTCCAAAATTCAGAGAAAAAACCCACCAAACCAACACCACAATAATTTCAAATCCTTCAGCTCAAATCATAGTGCGAACCATATTTTAAACAGTTTTCGTTTCAAGCTGTTTCAAGGTCGTAAGTAAGTCGTCGTTAGGGGTGGCCTAATGTCGGCATCAGCCAGGGAGCGAGAGAGTCTATCCCATTTTCACTAGCGCTAGACCATGGAGATTATTTTAGCATCTGAGGTGGAGCAACACACTTACCATCAGCTACTCACTTTACCGTACAGATCCCAGTGCTACCCATATGCTGAGTTGGCGAGGGCCGGTATCGAACAATGAATCT
>CM042180.1:28942287-28947287 GCA_023376005.1 Doryteuthis pealeii | reverse complement strand
CGGTATCAGCCATACAACGAAGGAGTCTATCCCCTTTTCACTAGCGCTAGACCGGGAAGATTGTCTTTGTACCTGAGGTAAAGCGCCACAGCTACCATCAACTCCTTACTTTACCAAAAATCCAAGCCGTGTTACTCTATACATATATATAAAAGGTTGGCTGATTGGTTGGTTGGATTTTACGGCATGTCAACCCTTGTTGGGTTATTTTATGCCGAAGACATTTTGTTTTATTCATTCTTGATGGGTACCAAATTTTATTTTCAACTCAATTTTTGAAACACATTTTTAAAAAACTCATTGTTTGTATTCAATCCATTGATTGAACCCTAACAGGTACTACCACCCAGGGTCAGAGTGCACCTGGGAGTAATGGTAATGAAGGGGTACTCCATATTCCCCAGAGTTCCAGAATTGGAACTTCACCATCAGATAGTTTAACGTCATACCCAGGACATCATATATATACATATATTTACCAACCCCTCCGGGCGAACAGGATGTGACAAAAGGTCAATTTCTTTAGCGGAGTTCAACAGGTTTGAATTCAGAGTTTTCCTTCTCCTAGAACGGTTGCTTAACTAAGTCTAAAGAGCCTACTCTACCCTACTATCTATCCATCGCTGGAGGGAGAGTAGGATTCATACCTTTCCCAAGGGTATTAGCGCTAAGTGAAATGCAATTAACACATCCAGGATTTGAACTCGGGGCGACGAGTCCATTTCCCATGGCTTTAACCATTACACCATGTGCTTTTATCATATATATAAGGTACGGCTATACTTTACGTATAAGGCAAAAGCCGGTATCGAAACCGGAACCTTATGGTTCCTTGGCGGATGTATTGTACACTATAATAAATAAATACAGCTCTTACACACGTAATCGAGCACTTTATTTTCAATTTTCTAATACTAAAAAATGTCTAACAATATATATATATATATATATATATATATATATATATATATATATATATATTGTTAGTCATTTTTTACTTCTCATATTGTCGTGTAGCAAGTCACCAAAAGTGGAATATAGCTGAATTCAAAACAAACGAAAAATCTGGTAAAAACAGCTAGTGTAATGGTTAGAATCCCCGCCTGTCAGCCTGACAGTTAGGGTTCGAATCACACACAGTGCAGTTTTCCTGTCTATAACTCTGCTGATGAGGCATAATAGGCCGAAATGTACATACAGAGATTGACTTTTTCTCGATTTGTTTAGCCTTACATTTGAACAGATATGCCCGCTTAATTCATTAATTATCAATTAGTTAATTTTCAAAATTAGGTATGACTTCAATTTAGCACATATTCCCCCCCCCCTCAAAAATATATATAAGGGGTCGGTATCGAAACCGGAACCTTATGGTTCATTGGCGGATGCTCTACCGAAATGAATAATCCTAGTAATACTAGAAGAGAAGAAACCATTATCACCCGGCTATACATTGGCCACACTAGATTATCCCACTCCTTCATTTTAAAAGAAGAACCTCCACCTAAATGTTCATGTGGAAACCGATACACAATAAAACATATTCTGATTGAATGCACACACACCTCTCCCACATTTGAAGAAAGTTCTACATGTTGACAGCATGGACAAACTATTTGGAAAAATAGATCCCAAGAGATATTAAACTTTTTGAAAAGAAGGATGTAAGTTCATAAACCTACAAAAATCACCCACTCACTCTCTTGGTGTTAAAATTCTCAACAAAAAACTTGATTACAGCAAATAAACCCCTGTACATTTTTGAATACCTAATTACCAATAGAAGTATTCAGCATAAAATAACCCAAGGGGTTGACATGCCAAAACCCAACCAACCAAACCAAACCAACGAAATGAATAAATAAATAAAGTTTATTCTGTTTACACATATGCGTGTTAATTTCGTATTTGGAGGATTTTATCTCTCGGAGATAACGACTAACTTCTCTCAAGGCTGAAATTATTTCTAAATTATACAAGTTTTAAGATAACTCCTATTTAAATTCAATTTGCAAGCTCTCTACAAAAATTAACCCTTGATTACGGCCAAGTCATTCTAAAAGCACTTGTTCCCGCAAGTTCAACGAACTTAAGTAGTGTCGTCATCACTAGATGCAATTTAACTTCCTACCCAGTTCAGTAAATACCTCAACCACAGCCTTCTAGCACATATATGATAAAAATGAAAATTCGTCAAAGGAGACTCTACAGTCATCTTTATCGACAGTAGTAGGGTACCTATTTCTCGCATAAATCCCCAAATGGGTTAGGATGGGGTTCTTTAACATTGGTAGGCAACTCATCTACGACAAGAAAACAATCCGATATATAACTTACGCTGCATAGCGGCTTTACCTCATCCCAAGGAAACGTTAGGGGAGTAAAACCCTGATATATATATATATATTACAATATAGGTACAAGAGATAATCTACACGAGTTTCACCATAAGGATCTTCAGGGTTAAATCCACTGAATTAATCGAGACACTGATTAATTGCAATTAATCAGTATTTCGATTAATTCAGTGGATTTAACCCTGAAGATCCTTATGGTTAAACATGAATAGGTTATCTCTTGTACTTATATTGTAATAAATGTGCTCTACTAATGTATTGAGCACTTTGTATTTGTTATATTGCTGACTTAACTTCCTGAATTTTGCACCATCTAACCATCGTGACCATATTCACCGGTAAGTCACCTTTTCCATTATATATATATATATATATATATATATATATATATATATAGTTATAGACAGATAACCTACTTAAGTGTCAACAGAAATGGATCATCAGGATTAATTGTAATGAATTAATCAAAACAATTGATTAATTAAGCACAATCAGGGAAGTGAATAATACAATTACAGCCTCACACAAAAAATTCAGCCGTTAAAAAACCCAGGTCTACAGCAAAAAACGTACGCTAGTATCATTCAAAAGTCAATTGTCAAAATATCAAACAATTTGGCTGATATTATTAAAACTGCTGGTTACAACTGTCAAATAACACATGGTGTTACAATATCCACCTCTCTCTCTCTCTCCTCTCTCTCTCTCTCTCTCTCTCTCTATATATATATATATATATATATATATATACTTATTATCCTCCATTTCCTTACTTTTAACTAATATATATATATATATATATATATATATATATATATATATATATATATATATATATATATAATCAGTAAAGAAAAATCGATCATTTTGCAGTTATAGATCTATTTCTATCGACAGGTATCAGTGTATAGCAATGTATATCATCAGACCGCTGACTTTATTTTTCCAATAAAGTCAGCGGTCTGATGATACCCATAGGTATACACTGACACCTGTGGATAGAAATAGATCTAAAACCACAAAAAAAAAAACATTTTTAAGCCTTCTTTATCAATTATATCGCCCTGATCAATAATATTGAAAATCGAGCCCTCAACAGCTCTAACATTCTGCTGTTGGAAGTAAGGTCCAACTTAGAATTATTTGGTTATATATATATATATATATATATGTATATAAGTCATCCACTGACACCGTGTTTCGACGTTTCACGTCTCATAAGTGTGGCTAAACACAGCAACTCCCTCCGACCAGGAGCGAAACACGACTGACTTTTCATGAGTCCAATTCGTTAACTTCAAGGCCATTGACAGCTGCCATTAAGGAGCGGTGTTTTAACTATCAAATACATACATTTGTTTATATATTTTATGATCACAAGAGAGATCAAGTATGTGAACAACAGATGATCACTGCTTTATGCTGCCGGTGAAAGTTAATTAAAGTCGCCCCTAGAGAGCTCTACCGGGTTTTGGGAGCATATTATTATTATTATTATTATTATTATTATTATTATTATTATTATTATTATTATTATTTTCACTGCTTTTGAGTTTTTCACATCAGCGTTAGCTGTTGGTAATTCACTGGAGTTTGAGTAACAATAAGTCTCCAGGACTCTTCTTAGTATTCTAGCCGATTGCAGCAATGCAGTATTCTGGATGGTCTCAATGCTTCCTCTGATTTCCAAATCCTCCAGTCTTTTTTTCCTAGTTTTTGGGACCGTTCCAAGTGCACCAACTACAATTGGTATTACTTTCAACCTCATATTCCACAGCTTTTTCAATTCTCTGGCAAGGTCCGGGTATTTGTCCATCTATTCGTTTTCCTTCAGCTTCACCCTGTGATCTGTTGGAACTGCAAAGTTGGCACGTTCTCTTTTTTGTTGTTTGTTGTTGTTGTTGTTATTATTATTATTTACTCCTTTTTTATTATTATTATATTATTATTATTATTATTATTACATGGCCTTGTAATAAAATACCCATGTAATATATCTGTTCTTATCTATCATCTCTCTCTCTCTCTCTCTCTCTCTCTCTCTCTCTCTCTCTCTCTCTCAAATTAATGACTGACCTTTTTCAAATGTCTCTTCTCCTTCAGCTAAAAGACAAGATGGCGGACAGCTACACCAGTACTGTCTCTTTTCTACTCGTAATGACTCGTCTCTGCTCATTAAGAGCCAAATCTCGCTCGATTGAAGTTTGATAAACGCCGCTCGAAGCAAACCCGTTTCACCTAAGCAATCATAAAAGCACAACTGTTGCTGTCGTCTGCTTCTTCCATTTACCTTCACATTGTATCGCCATTTTTTATTACTTCTTTTTTTTAAAAAGTTCTTTTATTTATTTGTTTTTTTCGGTTGTTTATTTATTTATTTATTATTTTTTATTTTTTTATTCTACAAGTCCTTTTTTTATTTTTTTAATTTTATTTCATTTATTTATTTATTTTATTTATTTGTTTTTTTTCGTTTATTTATTAGTTTATTTATTTTATTTTTTACTCTTTTATCTTAAAAGTCAGTTTATTTATTTATCTTATTTTATTTCATTTCATTTTATTTATTTTATTTTTATTTATTTATTTTTATCTATTTATTTTATTTTATTTATGTATTTTAATTTTTTAATTCTTTTTTCT
>CM042180.1:28934787-28937287 GCA_023376005.1 Doryteuthis pealeii | reverse complement strand
AAAAAATAAATAGTAGGGTTCGTGTTTGCAGAGTGCAGAAGGAAATAAATAAATAAATGAATAAAGAGAGAGAGAGAGAGAGAGAGAGAGAGAGAGAGAGAGAGAGAGAGAGAGAGAGAGAGAGAGAGTGGAAGTATCACCAACTCAGCGTATGAGTAGCACAGGGATCTGTGCGGTAATGTAGAGAGCTGATGGTAGGTGTGACGCGCCGTCTCAGACACCAAAACAATCTCCTTGGTCTAGTGCTTCTGAAAAGTGGATAGACTTCCTCGTGGTCTGACTGATACCCACTTTAGACCGCCTCGATTTTTTCTTTCACATTATTATCGGTTAAGTCAATGTTGCGACAATGGAAACCGGGATAGAAGAAAATCCCGAAAGGAAAAAGTGATATGGCTCGGCTGCGCATTGGCCATATAAGACTTACACACTCTTTTATGCTTAAACGTGAGGACCAACCACAGTACAGGGCATGCCAAGCACGCTACACTATCAAAAGAAATAATATGAGGGATCTGTTTGAGAATAGCATTTTGTCCTTCGTGAGAGAAGTAGAAATGTGTCGAAAATTGTGAATTGGATGGGAAATACATCTACAGAATTTACACCAGTAAAGGGAACTTGAGAGCCAACTTTTGCCTCAGGTTTATTTTACCACTAGCAGTGGCTACCCAGCGTCGCCTGGATAGAGGGGTATTTTTTAAGTTAGTCCCACAGATCCATTACTACTGAATCGTGAGTTGAATCCTCGTGGAATGCCCCATTTAAATACCTATGCAAAAAAAAGACCTTGCATTGATCCAGCAACTCTGAAAAGAAATGTTAATGTCTACTATCTAAAATATCAAATGGAAAAAAAAAAATTCCATGCTATTATCATTAAATTTTACTTTTTAATTATCTTCACGAATATAAATCAAATCTCTATTATTTTTGGTCAAAAAACAATTCCTGATGATATTTATTGTGTATATATACTTAATTGTTAATTGTTTTATTTTCGAAGTTTCCTCCGGACACACAACTGCGCTTTATATGTATAGATTAAACAAACTAATCGAAACCAAATCAAACCAAATGAAGTTAACGAAAATTATTTGTACCAATTTGAAGACATTAAGAACTTTAAGAATAGAAACTTTTGTCAAAATGACTTGTTTTGGCATTAAATAACCCGAAAAGATTTGATATGCCGTTAAAGAAACAAATCAAACCAAAACTTTCTTTGTACTGACTGACCCCTTTTTTTTGACCAAATACAAACGTGGAATTGAGGTCGCTTAGCTGGCAAAATTGTGAAGGTCGCTGATGATACTACTACACCAAAGCTTTCATCGTGTTAAAGAAGTTTTCAAAATTTAAGAAATGAGTATGAACTTACCTGACGTATCCCAGACGGACATTTCTATTTTGTATGTGTCGGAAACATCGTAAGTGGCGTTGTATGTATTAAATCCAGTAGGTGTATACGCCTGAAAAGAGAAAATAATTATAATAATTAGACATGGCTACGAAGAGAAAACCTAAAACGAGAAACTGAATTGTTTTTAATAGGAGCATTAAATAACTAATAATGTCAAAGGAAATATTTTGCCCTGTCGGATGGGGCAGAAGAATAGCAAAGGGTTAACACCAATAGCAAGGGGTAAAGGAATAAAATCCCTCCGTAATGTGGCCATCGGTTGGTCGTGAGTGGCGACCTATGATTCTTAAGGACGGAATCCTGGAGTCTGAGCAGTCCATTATATGCAACACTCCACTTTGGCCTTTAGGTTAGACATGTGATCGGAAAGGTCTCCTCCGATTAATCGGCTGATCACGTCAAGCCCTAGCATCTATATGATTGTCCCACCCCTATTACCTTTATGGCAAACCACTAACCCTTTTTAATATAACTTTTTATTATAAATAGGCTATAAGGTCTTAGCGCTCTTAGTGACATTAAACTGCATCTAATGATGAAGTTCTAATTCTGGAACTCTGGGGAGTGTGAAATACCCCTTCATCACCATTACTCCCAGGTTCACTCTGACCCGGAGTGGTATCTATGGGTTAAATAGAAAAACATGAGTTTTAAAAATGTTTAAAAAATGAGTTAAAAATTGAGTACCCTTTAAGAATGAATAAAACAAAAACGTCTTCGGCATAAAATAGCCCAATGGGTTTACATGCCGTAACTAAAACCAAACAACTTTGTATCTGCGAATATTTTATAGAGTACCACAACTTGGATCTCTGTGGTAAATTAGAGAATTGATGGTAGATGTCGAATACCCATCTAGAAGAAATAAAACAAAAATATCTTCGGTATAAAATAACCCAATGGGTTAACATGCCGTAAAACCAACCAACCAACAACCAACCAACCAACCAATCTTATATATATGTCATCATTGGCATTTCAGTCTCGGAAGACTGATAAAGTGTTTATGTGCCCCTGAAGTTACAGCGCCTCCTGTGACTGTGAAGTCCGATGTTTGAAAAACATTCTCGACCACAG
>CM042180.1:28894787-28927287 GCA_023376005.1 Doryteuthis pealeii | reverse complement strand
GACTAAGCTTAGTGGATGCAGAAAACTAGAAGACGGGGACCTAGTAAACATCGAATTTACTAGTCATGGTCTACTAGCCTTGTATATCGATAGCAATGTAGAGGAATCTCAATAAAACTGGTCATCCATACCGGAAAGAGGTTAAGCCTCATACCGAAATTGTAAACCGATTGACGGAATCCAGACACAAGAAAGAGAAAGGCAAGACGATTCATTTAAAAAAAAATGTGTCTTCCTCACTATTTACTTGTCTTAGCTCTTACGAAACTTTCTCGTATGATGGGAGAATTCAAAGTTCACTATTCAACTCAGATATGTGGACGGGCAGATTCTCTACCCCCACGAAAAAAGCACGTCCGGATATGTTTGGCCTGTGCGAGTAACCACAGAAATTGAACTCACCACGTCCTCGTCGTGAGGAGTGACTCGTAGTTGAAATAATATTGAATATAGAAATTCCAAACAGGCAGTGCTGAATGGGAGTAGCCCGGATGTAAATAATTACTGATTATTTAAGGCCTACCCTCCTAGACCGGGTTAAGAAAACCGTAGTCGGATCTTGCTGTCAAGAAGAGAGGCGTGTGTAGTACTACTGGATGATTGTTGCATATAGAAGATGTTGGCAGTTGGGAGAGCGGTGCATACTACCTGAAGAGACTAGAGACCAGTGAACATTTGCTCCGGACTTGATTGCGTGACCCTTTGTAGTAGAAGATTGGGGAAACTGAGTGTAGATCCCCCCCTTCTTGTTACATAATATGAGTCCTTCTGATCAATTATAATGAAATAACCATCAGGTTTTTTTGTACTTTCCTTGGGTGTGGTAGAAAAAGCCTCTGTGAGTTGCTTAACACTTTCCTTACTAAATTTCCATTATGGCTGTTCAAAATTTTCTTGCTATTATTTACATGTATGATAGAATATTTGAATGTTCACTATCTATTCACTTCAGAACTCGTTCTATTCAAATAATGTCTTATTATTATTGTAATCTGAGTCCTTCTGCTCAATTATAATGAACTAACCATTAGTTTTTCTATGTTGCTTGGGTATGGCAAGAGAGCCACTGTGAGCTGTTTAACTCTTTGCTTACTAAATTTTCCCTCATGACTGTACTAAATTTTCTTGGTATTATTTACCTGCTTGATGTGATAGTTTAATATCTATTCACCTCAGAACTCAATCTATTCAAATCAAGTCCTATTATTATTGTAATCTGAATCCTTCTACTCAGTTATAATGAACTAACCACCAGTATGCGTTGGATCATTGCTTGGGTGTGGTGGGAGAGCCGATGTGAGCAGTTTAAAGTAGGCAATAAGTTAAAGGATTAAACAAGTCGGATTTTTAAATAAGTTTAGAGTATTTTTCGGTTCGTCCAAATCTTTGAGAAAACTTGGAGAGCACACTTTGAAGACTAAATAGAACCAAAATATATATTAATCATTTCAAAAAATTAAATAAAAATTATTTGGAAATTATCTAGACAATCTTATAAAGCATCCGCCAATAAACATCAAGGTTCAATAACGGCCCTCGCTAACTCAGCATATGAGTAGCACAGATTGGATCTGTGCGGTATAATGAAGAGCCGGTGGTAGGTTTAGCGCTCCATATCAGAAGCAAATAATCTCGCGCTGGTTAAAAGGGGATAGACTCCATCGCTATCCAGCTGATACCGACAATAAGACTTTACTTAGTACACCTAAAAATTCACCTTATTTCTTCCACATCCCATAGAATTTGCCAGTCTCATTGAACTATAATTCTGGGTCTGGAGAACGACACAAAAGCTTTGATATGCAACCAGTCTAGGAGAAGAAAAACTCAGAATTTGAGTACACTTAAAAATTCAGCTTATTTCTTCCGGCCCCCGTAGAATTCACCAGTCTCATGGAACTATAGATCTGGGTTTGAAGTACGGCATAAATGGCTTGATTGGCAACCAGTCTAGGAGAAGAAAAACTCAGAATTTAATATGTCACTTGGTACGCTTAAAAATTCACCTTATTTCTTCCACACCCCATAGAATTCGTCAGTCTCATGGGTCTGGAGTTCGGCACAAAAGCCTTGACAGGCAACCAGTTTAGAAGAAAAATCGGAATATTTGGTATATAAGGTGTGCTACAATTCCCCACCTGGATTTATAGACTAGCTGTGGTTATGTGGTTTATTCCTTCGCCAATCACTAGCCATACTGGGTGGCTGATACACTACTTAAACACTGATACTGGCCATAGTTCTACTAAAACTCATTGAGGAATGATTTACAATATTTCAGGACTCTTTACCAGAAGAACCAAAGGATTCCTTATCAGAGGATTATCAAGGATCCAATTCCACTGGACAAGCGCCCTTGCTTAAAGGCCTAAAGGATGGACCATAAGATTGTAACAGAACCAACTTCAGAAAGGCTTCAGAATTTACCTTGTGTCACATCTTGCTCATGGTGGTGGTGGTGGTGTGGTGGTGGTGATGGTGGATAAATACACACACATACAAAAAAACAAACAAAACAAAAAAAAACACAAAAACACCGAAGGAATTTAGAAATTTTGGATTTTGGATTACAAGATAAGATACTGGTGCTGGTAATAAGGCCTCTGGGGTGTTCAGGTAACCACACCTCCCAGAAAGAAACAGGGGTAAAAAAGAAAAAGGGCGGTAGCTGTCTCTCGACATTAGCAAGATTTTCATCAAACCTACAAAGAGTAATTGGTGTTATATACAAGCACACACACACACACACACACACACACACACACGTATATATATATATATATATATATATATATATATATATATATATATATATATATATATATAGGCATGCGTGTATGTATATACGTATGTATCATCTGCTCATTATATATCACCATTCTATACATATGCACATACACTAGTATATATACATACACACACATATATATATGTGTTTGATGTCTGTTTGATGTCTGTTCATTATCTATCTATTTATCTATCTCAGTTTACTCAGACAAATATATTTAACATCTCTTCATTACATATTTTCAATCACCACTCTATGTATACTTTTGCTCATACACTAATATATATGCATACACACACATATATATGAGTATTAACCCTTGACGGATTTTTAGAAAATAATTTTTATTTTTGTATTTAAATTTGTATTTTTCTATTTTTGTTTTTTCTTGTGTATAAAGCAAAAAGTATGAATGATTGTAATATTTTTGGAATAATGTGAAATTTAAATTTGTTGGGAATTATATGACGTCTAGATCCTTATCTAAACGATTATCTGAACACAGATATCATATTAAACGAGGTTTTCTAAACAACGCCCTAGCTAAACATATTTTAGATAATAACCATACCTTTGATTTTAAAGGTGCCAAAATATTAACTCACATACACAATAGAACACTACGTAGAATTATGGAATCTTGCGTTATTCTCACCCACCAAACCATCCCCCAAAGACAAGGCTTTTTTAATATCCCCTTATTTAGCGACACTTGTACTCAGAAATCATAAAATCCCCTTCACATAACCATTTCCGACATATACTTTCCAACAAATATAAATTTCATATTATCCCAAAACCATACAATCATTCATACTTTTTGCTTTATAATAAGAAAAAACAAAAATAGAAAAATACAAATTTAAATACAAAAATAAAAGCACACATATATATATATATAATTTGTGTGTGTGTGTGTGTGTGTGTGTGTGTGGTTATCATCTATCTATTTATATATATCTATCTATCTATCTATCTATCTCAGTTTGCTCGTTATCTCTCTTTCTCTCTCTCTCTCCCTATCTCTTCCTCTCTCTTCTCTCTCTCTCTCTCTTCTCGCTATATATATATATATATATATATATATATATATATATAGAGAGAGAGAGAGAGAGAGAGAGAGAGAGAGGAGCTCCCAGAGGCAATGAATGATAGGGAAAGTTGGCGGAGATTGTCATGGATATTCGGCTGCCTGGCAACATGATGATGATGATAATATTACAGACATATAAATATAGTTATCATCTCTTCATTATATATTTTCTATCACCACTCTATGTATACATGTACGCATACACTAATATATATGCATATACACACACACATATATATGTGTGTGTGGTTATTATCTATCTATCTATTTCAGTTTCCTCTTTCTCTCTCTCTCTCTCTCTCTCTCTCTCTCTCTCTATATATATATATATATATATATATATATATATATATATATATATATCAGTCTGTTCATTGTATATTTTTCTATCACCTCTATCCTTACATATGCACATACACACACACGCACGCACGCACACACACACACACACACACACACACACACACACACACACATATATATATATATAATATATATATATATAGGGTATATATTCTCACTCTGTAAGGTGATATATATATATATATATATATATATATATTCTTTGCAATTTATATATATATATATATATATATATATATATATATATATATATATATATAAAAGTGCAAAGAATAATTTTGAAACCGAAGGAGCTTGATAGACTTCCAGCTCAAAGAGTTATTTTTCTTGATGCAAAACTCGGAAAAAACAAAAATGGTAAATGGTGCTTATAGATTAACGACGGCAGGTGCATATCGTTTGGTGTATTTTTAAATGTGCCGGTTACTCCATTAACGTCCGACCCGTGTATACACCCTGGCCCTTTGCCGAACGGAGGATTTATCATATAACAAATAGACAAATACCCCAAATACCTTCCTGGAAAAGTCGGAAGATGAATATATGTTGTCGGTTTTTTAAAATTTTATTGGATCTTTGAGTGTCAAAATAGAGAAAATGGATCCTTATTGAAATAACGAAGAAAAAGTAGAAGACAACGAAGACTATGAAGAAGAATACGAAGAAGAAGAAAGGCGAGAAGAAGACTACGAAGAAGGGAGAGAAGAAGAAGAAGGGCGAGAAGAAGAAAGAAGAAGAAGAAGGGCGAAGAAGAAGAAGAAGAAGAAGAAGAAGAAGAAGAAGAAGAAGAAGAAGAAGAAGAATGAACGTGAAGCTGGTGATATGTGAAGCAGATGAATTCATCTTTCCTTCCAACTTATTCCCTCTCTTTCCGTTCTTCTTACTTCCTTCTCTCTATCACTTTCTCTTCTTTCTCTCTTATTAACTTTCTCTTTCTATCCAACTTATTCTCTCTCTCTTCATTTACTTCTTTCTTTCGCTCACATCATAACTTTCTATAATACATAATTCTCAGGATACTAGTTGGATTATGGCAAGTCCCCAACCCCTTTTATTATATATGTGCTAGAAGGCGGTGGTTGAGGTTCTTAATGTTCTGGCTATGAAGTTCAGATTCTGGAACTCTAGGGAATGTGGAGTGCCCTTTCATTACCATTACTCTCATGTCCACTCTGACCTAGAATGGTAGTACCTATTAGGGCCCCATCTATGGATTAAACAGAAAAATGAGTCAAAAATGATATTAGAAAAATATGAGTTTAAAATTTTGAGTACTCGTCAATAATAAAACAAGAATGTCTTCGGCATAAAATGACCTAATGTGTTACATGCCGTAAAATCCAACCACCAACCAACCAGCCAAACCAAGTGGAGTCGATCAGGGAGTCCTAAAAAAGCACTTCATACTCCTCAGGACTCAGACTATGAAGGGGTACTCCACATTCCCTAGAGTTCCAGAATTGGAACTTCACCATCGGATAGAGTTTAACGTCATACACAGAACATTAAAAACCGCAGCCACCGCCTCCAAGCACATATATAATAAAAGGGTTGGGTATTTCATTAGTACCCTGAGAATTATGTATTATAGAAATTTATGGAGAAGGTGAAAAAAAAAGAATAAGTTGGAAGGGAAAAGAAAGAGAATAAGAGAGAATTAAGTAATGGCAATAAAGGGGTACTCCACATTTCCCAGCGCTCCAAGGAATTTAACGTCATACCAAGGGTACTGTCTTCTAGCACATATATAATAAAAAGGGTTGGGGCTTGTCAAAACTCCACTAGTACTCTGAAAAGTTTTTAGTATAGAAAGTGGAGCTTCACCATCAGATGCCGTTTATTTATCAGAACTCAGAGTATGAAGTGCTGATCCACTCCAGTAGTTGGTTGGTTGGCTGGCTGGTTGGATTTTACGGCATGTCAACACATTGGGCCATTTCATACCGAAGACGTTTGTGTTTTATTCATTCTTGATGGATACTCTTTTTCTTAAACTCATTTTTTCTAAACACATTTTTTTTTAAAATCAGTTTTTCTATTCAAACCATAGATGGGACCCTAACAGGTATTACCACTCCGGATAAGAGTGGACCTGGAGTAATGGTAATAAATTGGTACTCCACATTCCCCAGAGCTCCAGGATTCGAACTTCACCATCAGATAGAGTTTAACGTCATACCAAGGGCACTGCCTTCAAGCGTATATGATAAAAAGGGTTGGGGCTCCAATAGTACCCTGCAAAAAAAATATATATATACAAGGTGTGTCATAAATTTATTCAGAGGGAAGGTGTATTTACCAAGATAGAAATGAACAATGAATGGGACGTTAATTTTTTTCAGACAACAAGGTGTGGCAAAAAGTGCAAAAAATCTCGATACTTTTTGACACACCTTGTATATGTATATATATGAGGACTGATTCTGTATTCGTCATATATATATATATATATATATATATATATATATATATATATATATATATGTGTGTGTGTGTGTGTGTGTGTGTGACATACAGAAATAGATAATAATAATAATAATAATAATAATGAGAGAAGAAGAAGAAGAAGATGCCGTTTATTTATTTATCTATTTATTTATTTTACCCAAGAGACCCTTTATAGGTAGGGTCTAGCTCTTTCACGCTGGATGCAGTTGTTATATTCTAAGCCCCGCCGACAGGTCTTCATTAAGAGGTACACGTGCTTAAGATTTGGCAAACCTTATAGATAAGAGGTGATAAAATAAATCAAGATGATGCTTAAGGAAGTCCTTACGGAGATTTATCGGTATATTGGGACTTCAGGTTTGGGATGCTACCCTCTTTGAAAATTCGAAATGGTAATGAAGATGGGGTGGGGGTATAAGTTCCTGGAAAAGGGACCAAAAGATATAAATTACTTTTTATGTAGACATTCAATAAGCTTTTTCTTAGTTTGGCGCAAAGTTTGAAGTATAGGGCACCCAGTGAGAATCGAACTCACTTGTTGTAATTTACTAAGCTTAGTTATGTTTGGCATATTCGTCATATATATATATATATATATATATATATATATATATAGAGTAAAGAAAAAATGGAAGTGAATCCGACGGTATGTAATATTGTAAAAAATTGAAAAACACAAGTTTCATAAACGAATAATGTTTATTTCGCCTACGTTACAGTGTTTCGGTCTGTTTATATAGACCTTCGTTGATTTAAGGAAAAATAAATTATTACTGAAAACAAAGCCTCGCAGACTTTTTCTTTTTGTTTTCAGTAATAATTCATTTTTCCTTAAATCAAAGGAAGCCCTGGTGAAGATCTATATAAACAGACAGAAACTAAACTAAACCAACCAATAAAAAACAAAGACAGAACACCATTTAAATCTATTATTTTATTTCATTTTTATTATATATTTCTAATTTTTTTTTAATATACCAATTTGAATCTCACTACCTATGAATCTTACTATATATATATATATATATATATATATAGATAGATAGAGAGAGAGAGAGAGAGAGAGAGAGAGAGATAGAGAGATATATATAAAGAGAGAGAGAGAGAGAGAGAGAGAGAGAGAGAGAGAGAGAAATAAATAAATATTTTGGTTTATATTTTGTATTTATTGACGTAGTAACAAGTTTGCTACCATTGGTTTCTTACTGTGTGAGCTTAATTTTTTTAAAGCTGAGCAATCATCAGGCAACGAAAAAGATTTTTGAAATGATACAAATGATATAAATATTGTCAAATTAGTTGCGTTTGATTAACTGTTGCGTGTGCTACGTATAATGTTGGACGCGCCGACCTGTTCGTACGTGTGCGTATGTTGGCATGCACGCATACATGAACGCACGTATATATATATATATATATATATATATATATATATATATATATATATCACCCCGCACAATCCCCAATATTTTGATCTCTCCGCCTCCACTTTCCATGATAGATGTCCTCTGACCAACCAAATCCTCGCAAACTATTCCCTTCCCATGAAATAATCACCAAACTCTCCCACACCCACTCACATTCTCTACTATAAATACAAATGTATGTACAATGCTTTAATAAACTTACTGAAGAAATATCGCTTAACGCGGAACGAAATATATCTCCACATCTATTTGTTTGTGCTATTATTTTTTTCTCCGTTTTTTCCTTTATCCTTACCACATTCTGTTGGATTTCCTCCAACCCTCCTATCTTCATATATATATATATATATATTATATATATATATATATATATATATATATATATAATCCGCTAAGACTTTAGTGAGACACACACACACACACACACACACATATATATATATATATATATATATATATGAGGTAAAATAAGGAACGAAAGAATAAACTCAGACAAAAATGTGTTGTATATTTCGCTGGAATATTAGATTCCGCTTCCTCAGCTTTTATTGAATCATTAGGATCATACAAGCATGGTGTTCTGTCTTTGTTTTTATTGGTTGGTTTTAGTTTATGTTAATCTATTTGAATGATTATATATATATCATTCTGTTGGATTCATTCCAATCCCATTTTCCTCATATATATATATATATATATATATATATATATATATACACATATATACACACACACACACACAGACATATATATATATATATATATATATATATATATATATATATATATATATATATCGAAGACAAACAGAATCGTACATATATAAGCACAAAGATGAATATAGTAAGTGATGAATTTTCGGGGACACACTAGAATCTCTAGACGAAGAGAGACGAATGGTCTTTCCCATAAATCAACAGTTAAACCGTCAATTCGAATGTCGGCCATCATTTTTGGGCAACGGACAGGAACACAGGGTGATTTGGCGCTGGCCATCTCCGGCTGACAGACGACAATAGTTTCTAGTCGGGATGAGACAATTACGATCAGTTTCATCTCCGCTATGTAGAGAAGAAGAAAGAAAGAAAAAGAAGAAAGAAAGAAAGAAAGAAAGAAAGAAAGAAGTAGACTACGAAGAAGAAGACGAAGAACAAGAAGAGCAAGAATAAGAACAAGAAGAACAAGAACAAGAAGGAAACGAAAGAAGGAAAGAAGACTACGAAGAAGACTACGAAGAAGACTACGAAGAAGAAGAAGAAGAAGAAGAAGAAGAAGAAGAAGAAGAAGAAGAAGAAGAAGAAAAGCTGATCAGTGTCCAGGTCGTAAAATTGGAATTGAATTTTATTAGCTACATAACAAAACCGACCCAAGTCTTAGCGGATTGTATTTTCGATTAGAAATCTCCGAAGTTGGGGACATTTCGTTGCACTATCCTCCCCCCACCATGAAAGTTAAATTCGGTCACGTGGTGAATATATAAAATGGTGTGGAGGAATGATCTATAAAACCTTCCACCATTCTCACAGTGAATTAAGGTTCATTTATGAGTGGAGTGGATAATTACCTCTTCAATCTTTCTGAAATTTTGTCCAAGTATGGATTATGATAAAGTTAGACAATCCACAAAATTTGAGCTTCCTATTACAAATATTGAAGGAGTTATGTCGATATTTAGCTCTCCAAATTTGAGGGGGGGGGGGCGAAAACTGGTGACTTTTTGTAACTTATTCTTGTTTGTAAAATGAGTTCTAGAGCTCCCCTACACCTAAGAATTGGTTTATAAAAGCATTTTTACCCAAGAATCTGAAAATGCTATCAAAAATATCTTAATGTTAACCAATTTTAGGTTATCAATGATTTTTTATTTTTTCAAAGCAAATCAATATCCCGATGTGGCACTGCATCTACGACAACACATTTTTCTATAATAATAGAATATTTGATATTATTTGTTCCCAAAAGATAGTTTGTTATTTGCTCATAAAGAAAGAAAGAAAGAAAAAGAGTAAGGGAAAGATGGAGAGAAGAGGTGAGCGCGCGGAAGCGTTAATGCTTATCTGTTTTAATCGAACATCATGAAAAGATAAAAAGAAGGAAAGAAAGAAAAATAGTGAGAAAGGGTTAAATCAAGTTATTACTTTATATATATATATATATATATATATATATATATATATATATATATCAATCCCTCCGAGTTTCAGATTTTTTCTTCTCCTAGACAGTTTACCTAGCCAAGGTTAAAAAGCCCAGTCTACTCTACTATTTACCCATAGCTGGAGGGAGAATAGTTGGATGATTTGATTTATATATTGGGAAGATATTTAAAAATTCAAATTTGAAAAGTAACAGAAGGGAAAGTCATTTGCATGTTATTTTGTTTATCTTTTTTCATTTTTTTTCGCTTTGAAATATAATATTGATTGATTGAATTAATTGCATCTTTTATATCTTTTGTTTAAATTCTTTACATTGTAACTCATTGAATGGAAATTTCTTACTATATTGTTATATATTTCCGTGGGGATTTTTATGGGGCAACCAGCGAGGATCTCATTCGGGGTAAGTAATAATGGATCTGCGAGACTAACTTTTAAAAAATTCCCCTCTACCCAGGCGACGCCTGTTAGCCACTTCTAGTATATATATGTATATATATATATATATATGGTAAATGATAAAAACGAATCACTGTAAAGCTAGTCTCTGAAAGTTCAGACGAAAACCAAACCTTTTCAAATCTGAACATTTCTCCCAGGGTTCTCTTGTTTCCCCCCGACCCCCCTCACTCTAAAATATTGATGGGTGTAACGGAAAGCAGACTTGATGAGTGTCATAAAGATGGATTCGTTCGTGTTTTTTGGTTGGGGACGGGGAGGGGGGTAGATTCGACTCGTTGTGCGTGCATTGGGGGCACGTGCCGACTCGAAGAAAAAAGAAAAAAGAAAAGAAAAAAAAAAGCCCTTCACCTTCACCTCTCTTCGTTTTGGGGGTTGGATAACGTACACAAGCAGAGAGTATCAGCAGATGGGCCTTCTATACCCGACTGTCGCTTCTCGGGTATCTTATCACCCCATTTTTCGCAGTCTAGCACAACCCGATAAACTTGATGGGTCTGCGAGTTATAATTTAAAGAAAACAACATTTTTATTTTTATTTTTAAAGTTTTTTTTATACCCTCGAAATTTTGTATTTTATTTTTCTTCTTTAAAATATTCATCTTTGGGTTTGTTTGTTGTTTTTTTTTGTTTTTTGGCGGGTTGGAACAGCTGTTTAAAAATTTCATTTTGTATCTTCTATGTATAAATTAAAATTCAATTTTCTTTACCGTCTTTTGGGTTTATGGTTGGCAGCCTACGACAGACGATGGAGTAGTGTCAAAGTTTTTTCCACCTTTTTTATTTTTCATATTTTTCTTTTTTCCCCTCTCTTTGAACTACATAGCCTTGGCGGGTTCATATGGAGGATAAACTGTTGCCCATGCAGCAAATCCCTCCTCCCCACACTGCCGCTGTGGTCCAAAGGAAAGATAAAGTACCAATGCGGTTTGTGTTTATATTTTCTAAAAAAAAACAACTTTCATTTATTTTCATTAGAAACTATGTTTTTAATTCACTAATGTATTTAATTATCCTTACATAAGCGTTCTATCAAATTATATACTAGAAGCGGCAACCCAGCATTGACTAGGTTGAGTGGCGGAAACCTGGTGTATTAATTTGTTTAATTTTGAGATTTACAAATGCAGGACATTTTAAAGAAGAATTTAAATGCTATTCTATGTATATTTTAATTTTTAAATATTTTCGAATATTAATCAGATCTTTGTACTTTTTGCTCAAAAAGCAGTAATTGGTGATATTTAATATATATATATATATATATATATATATATAATATAATAATATATATATCATATATATATATATATATATATTATATATATATATATTGGTGAGAATATGTGCTGCTGATGAGGTATAATATGCCGAAACATACATACAGAGATCGACTTTTTCTCGATTTGTTTACGCCTTACATTTAAACAGATATGCACGCCTAATTCATTAATTATCAACTAATTAATTTTCAAATTAGGTATGACTTCAATTAAGCATATATTCTCACGAAAATTGTCGGCTATCGACATCTCAAACATACTGTTTGTTTACTTTCATATATATATATATATATATATATATATATATATATATATATATATATATATATATATATTTACTTTGTTGTAATTGTTTTATACTCGTAGTTTCATCCAGTTATACATACATACACACACATATACACCAACTGCCATTTATATATCTATAGATATCTCATTTCTCTTTTTTAAATCTTTTGTCTCTTTTTGAAACACTTTAAGAAAAATAAAAAAATAAAAATAAAAATGAATGTCTCAAAAAAAATTTATTTTCTTCTTTAAGAAGAGAAATTCTTCTTAAAAAGTTTAAAATAACGGGTGCAAGAAAAATAAAACATTTATTGCAAAAACACGGACATAAAATGAGGGTCCAGTTTATTTTATGGTAGGAATTTACGAGGAAATAGTTAAGGATTACCCCTCTTCTTAACACAAAAAAAAATCAACATTTTGTCTCTCTTTTTTTCAAACTTCATTGTTTCTTCTTAACTTATCTCTTGCGCGCTTTCAGCATTTGTTCCCTTTTATTAGTATTTACTTAACTCTTTGCCTACCAAATTTTCCCCAAGGCTTTACCAAATTTTCCATTCAACTGATTCCCTATTGCAAAAAGATCAAATACCAGTCTCAGAGTTGGTTCACAGACAAAACAAAAGATGGTAGGATGTTTCATCAGTATTTACCTCGTACCCCACTTGTATGGGTTAGGCACAAGACCCTATTAACCGGGGACCACCCACAAACCGAAGCTCATGGGTGGCGGGTGAAAGATTGCATTGATCCCGTCGGCATTCCTCTTCAAGGGGGCCCCTCAGGCACTGGGCAATAAACCCAGCCCTGTCCCTTTAAATCGAGGGGGCAGGTGTTGTCTGGGGGGGATGGTCCCATAGGATCAACGCTATTAACTTGTAAAGATCTAGGGCCGAAGCCACCGGACCTCCACTGGCAGGGGTGTTCACGTAGTGATTTTTCAGTGCAAACAAGTGACACTGCGAGATTCACTGCCAGTGGCTTACGATAGGATGGCAATGGTGGGAGAGCCGTTGTGGGCAGTTTAAAGTAGGCAAAGAGTTAATATCTCATTTCAAGTTTGTTCCCTTGCGTTCGTATCTGTGTAACGTACACTGCCAGATACTTCCCTTTATTAAAAAAATAAAAAATAAATTAGCCTTCTTATGAAAGTTATACCTAAAACTATTGCTTATATATGAAAATAAAACAATAAAATCAATATATTAATACGCTAATACATCCTACGTGTGCCACGCCCTGTCATCACCTGTTTTCACCTCATAAAAAAACATTTTTTCTTTGTCCTCTTCTCCTTAGTATTCTTTTTTCTTTTCTTTCTTTTGATTTTCCTTTCTTCTTCTTCTTCTTCTTCTTCTTCTTCTTCTTCTTCTTCTTCTTCTTCTTCTTCTTCTTCTTCTTCTAGCTACTTATTCTACCTCCTCTCCTACATTTTTCTTCAGAATCTTTTTTTTAAAGATCTGTATTTATGTTATTATAAAAATCTTCATTTTTCTTATCTTTTTCCGTCCTCTCAAAAATGTCCCGGCATTCCCTTCTACTGACACTCCCCCCTCATTCCCCCAATCCACGCGAATACAATTTATGCCCTATACGGCATGCGCTACTTCCGCTTCCGGTAATTTTGGCGCCTTTTGCAACGAAACGCACGGTTGACCTTAAAGCCTAGTCGGTGTTGGTCTCCGGTGGGACTGACAAAAAATACTTCCAAGAGAAATGGGCGGTACACAGTCTTCTTCCGGTCACGTGGCACGGGCAATATGAAAGACAGACTTACAGATGGATATGTTTTTTTCTTATCAGGATGGACGTATTATATATATATATATATATAATATATATATATATATATATATATGGGTGTCCCTAAAGTCTCTTTACAACGTTAAAATATTACAAGAGCAAATGAACCGTCAAATACGTGGAAATTATAACAAAATTAAGACTGCATATTGAAGTTTATTTGCCTCATTTAATACATTTCTACATGGGAACCAAGTTGCACGAAGCATATCTAGACGGTACTCGATTTCTTGTCATGCTCGCTGTAGCATGGCCTCATCAATGGTCACTGTGGAATTAATGATCTTTTGCTTTAGGTCAGTGATGTCCCGCATCTTTGTTCGATATACGATATCTTTAGCATAACCCCAAAGAAAGAAGTCCAGAGGAGTGAAATCTGGAGAACGAGGTAAAGAGACTTTATGAACACCCTGTGTTATACGATATCTTTAGCATAACCCCAAAGAAAGAAGTCCAGGGAAGTGATATCTGGAGATCGAGGTAAAGAGACACCCTATATATATATATATATATATATATATATATATATATATATATATATATATATATATAGTGTGAGGTATCCAAAACTTGATAGTAAGGGATGATTCTATATGTTATTTCGCACGTATTATTATTGAATGATCCAGTATGTATAAATACAGTGAATCGTTAAATCACTATAGAGGGCTCAATGTATAATAATCTTTTTAGATTATATACAGAGCAATATTTATCTTTGAAAGGAAGGAAAAACTCAACACCGTTATTCCATAATAAATTTATTTCGACCAAAATTGGGGCCCCAATTTTGGTCGAAATAAATTTATCATGGAATAACGGTGTTGAGTTTTTCCTTCCTTTCAAAGATATATATATATATATATATATATATATATATATATATATAAGTCAGTAAAGTCGTCGGGGCGGCCTAATGTTGATATGAGCCATACAGCGAGGGAGTATATCCTCTTTTCACCTGCGCTAGACCAAGGAGATTGTTTTTTGCGTCTGAGGTGGAGCGTCACACCTACCATCAGCTCCTTACTTTACCACACGGATCCCTGTGCTACCCATACACTGGGTTGGCGAGGGTCGGTATCGAACTAGGAATATTGTGATTTCTAGCCGAACGCTCTACCGACTGAGCAAACCCGGTCCATATATACATATATTGAGAGAGAGAGAGAGAGAGAGAGAGAGAGAGAGAGAGAGAGAGAGAGAGAGAGAGAGAGAGAGAGTATGCTGAGACATATTTGAGCAAAGTAAAAATCAAGTCTTTTTGGTATTCCATTTCTTACAGTAGCTGCTGTTGCTTAGATGGCCACCCATGTAAGCGCTGAACATATTCTCCAAAGCAAAGTACAAAGCCTGATAGTAAGTTCATTATAATTGAACTGAAGGATAATAATAATAATAATAATAATAATAATAATAATAATAATAATATAGGACTTTATTTGAATAGAATGAGTTCTGAGGTGAATAGATGATAAACTGAAATATCCCATCATACAGGTAAAAAATAGCCTGAAAAGTTGGTACAGCCGAGGGGTAAATTTGGTAGGGAAAATGTTAGTAATGAAAAAACAAACTCTATGTAAGCATAGTTTTGCTACAAAGCTACAAACTGCCACCATAGTCCTTATTTTAAATTGAACAGCAGTAGCTCTCTTACTGGAACTGCGCTGGGAATCTGAAAGTGTTTCTATGTATACCACATCAACTGAATGTATATTTGTTTCTATATCAAGTGTTTCTATGTATACCACATCAACTGTTTCTATATATACCGCATCAAATGAACTGTTTCAATGTTTCTATGGTTTCTATATATCATCAAGTGTTTCTATGTATACCACATCAACTGTTTCTATATATACCACATCAAGTGTGTATTCTATGTATACCATCAACTGTTTCTATATATACCGCATCAAGTTTTCTATGTATACCACATCAACTGTTTCTATATATCATCTATACCGCATCAAGTTTCTATGTATACTGCATCAAGTGTTTCTATGTATACCACATCAACTGTTCTTATATACCACATCAAGTGTTTCTATGTATACATCAATGTATATCAAGTGTTTCTATGTATCCACATCAACTGTGTTTCTATGTATACCACATCAACATCAAGTGTTTCTATGTATACCACATCAACTGTTTCTATATATACCGCATCAAGTGTTTCTATGTATACCACATCAACTGTTTCTATATACCACATCAACTGTTTCTATGTATACCGCATCAAGTGTTTCTATGTATACCACATCAACTGTTTCCTGTTTCCCACATCAAGTGTTTCTATGTATACCACATCAACTGATCTATACCGCATCAAGTGTTTCTATGATACCACATCAAGTGTTTCTATATATACCGCATCAACTGTTTCTATGTATACCACATCAATCTACGTATACTACCAAGCAAAGTACAAAAGCTGATGGTTAGTTCATTATAAATAAGAATAAGGACTCAGATTACAATAATAATAGAACTTTATTTGAATAGAATGAGTTCTGAGGTAAATAGATAGTAAACTTTGAAGTATCTTATAATACAAGTAAAAAAAATACCAAGAATTTTAGTAGGTAAATAGTTAAACCGTTCATCACGGCTCTCCAACCACACCAAATGAAGATACAATGATGGTTAGTTCATTATAATTGAGCAAAAGGACACAGACTTCAATAATAATACGACTTTATTTAAATAGAATGAGTTCTGAGGTGACTAGATAGTAAACTTTGAAATATCCCATCATACCGGTAAAAGATACCAAGAAAATTTGCTACAGTAGCGAGGGACAATTTGGTAGGCAAAGATCTACTAATACTTCTAATTGGATGATTCTATAGTGTATAAAGTAGATTAAATCAACCCTTTGACCATTTACAGAGAATAGATGAACAGGATCTTCCCTGTTTGTAATATATATGAATTTAATTATTTTCTTACTTTAAACCGCTCTCGGTGGCTGCGATCCTACCGTAGGCCACTGATGTTTAGTTCCTTATAATTGAGTAGAAGGACTGAGATTACAATATTAATTGGACTTAATTTGAATAGAATGAGTTCTGATGTGAATAGATAGTGAACTATGATATATTCCATCCTGCAGGTAAAGTTAAGCCGCTAACAACGGCTCCCAGCCACAACCAAGTAAAGTATAAAACTGATGGTTAGTTCATTATAATTGAGCAGAAGGAATCAAATTACAACAATAGGACTATTGTGAATAAATAGTGAACTTTGAAATATTCCATCATACAGGTAAAAAAAATACAAGGAAATTTGATATAACTGGGGGAAATTTGGTAGACAAAATGTTAGTAATGACAAAAACCTAGAGGTAATTTTCACCTTTAGTTGTGAAAATTCCTAGCAAATAAGGCAATTAGAGTAACCTCTAATTAAGTAAGCCGGTGGCTATTTGAAAGTCTCCGTGCGAAATAAACAAATCTTAGAAACTTTTTCGAAAACAATACAACTGCATGTTTTAACACAAAAATATCATAAAATGTGTTCTTAATAATAATTAAGTTCATTTCAGATAATTTTATGCTAAAGCCAACTGACTTTCACTTTGAAACAAGACGGTAGCCATTTTGAATGTGTCCGTGCGAAATATACAAATCTTAGAATCGTTTCAAAAACAATACAACTGCATGCTTTAACACAAAAATATAATAAAATTCGTTCTTAATAACAATTAAGTTCATTTCAGATAATGCGCTCGCACAATTTTATGCTAGGAATTTTAACAACTAAAGGTGAAAATTACCAACCTATATGTAAGCATAGCTAGCTTAGCTACAAAGCTGCAAATAGCCACCAGTAATCCTTATTTTAAAATGAATAGCGGCAGCTCTCTTACCGGGAACTGTTTCTATGTATGCCTCATTCAAGCAAAAAACAAAAACTGATGTTTAGTTTATTATAACTGAACAGAAGGACTCAGATTACAATAATAATAGGACTTTATTTGAATAGAATGAGTTCTGAGGTGAATAAGAGTGAACTTTGAAATATCCCATTATACAGGTAAAAAATAGCAAGAAAATTTGGTAGAGTCGTGAGGGAAAGAGTTAATCAGTGATCTCGCAGGAACCGGTGGTTTCACAGTCACTTGTCCAAAAGCATGCAAATATTGATTAATAATATTCCGATTGGATTTTAGTAAGGAACTTCCGGTCCAATGACTGGCACAAGGTTCAGCGATTCGGGGGTGATTGATATTCTAACAAGCAAAGATACTAAAGCTTTTGCTTTTGCAAGCTTCTGTGTCAGTAGAGGGCGCGTCGGTATTTTTTTTCATTTTCTTTCTTTCTTTCTTTCTTTCTTTTTTTATTTATTTATTTATTTTGGCGTATTTCCGGTCCAATGACTGGCACAAGGTTCAATGCTTTTGGATCGATTGATATTCTAATAAGTAAAGACACTAAAGCTATTGGTTTTGTAAGCTTCTCTACCAACAGAGGGCGCGTCAGTATGTTTTTTTTTATCTTGCTTTGTTTTATTGTATTTATTTATTGTATTTATTTTGGCGTATTGGCATTTCATAACAAAACAACTGCAAAATCTGCAAAAACTGGGACATGCTTATTCTATGGAAACACATAAATGATAAATATACAACGAGCAATTTTTTTCTTTTTTCCTTATTCTATTCATATCTATCTCTCGATTTATTTCATACTGCCCATCCTTCCCTTCCTTTCTTACTTTCTAATTCTGTTCATCTATCTATCTATCTATCTATCTATCTATCTATCTATCTATCTATCTATCTATCTATGTTCATATACATCTGAATTTGTTCTACCTATCTCTCTCTCTCTCTCTCTCTCTCTCTCTCTATCTATCTATCTATCTATCTACCTCAACCTGTTCATATCTATCAATCAATCTGCCTATCAATTTATCTATCAGCTAAACCAGCCTCTCTCTCTCTCTCTCTCTCTCTCTCTCTCTTCTCTCTCTATATATATATATATATATATATATATATATATATATATATATGAATTTGTTCTTATCTATATCTATCTATCTATCTATCTATGTTCTTATCTGTCTTTCCATTTCAGTTTCTATCTATCTATCTATCTATCTATCTATCTATCTATCTATCTATCTATCTATCTCAGTCTGTTCTTATCTATCTAAAAAGAATCAGGACATTAGCCTCATAAAAATGCCACAGATCTCGTTTCCTTTCATTTCGTTTGAATTTTTCCAAGACGTAAAGTTGTAAAGACATGTCTCAACATTAACATTTCATTGACCTTTTTTTTATCAATGGCATCAAAGACATTGCTCAAATAGCAATGACGTCTTTAGATCCTAACGACAAAGTGTAAAACTTGGCTAATTCCATTGAATACCGGACATTTTTTTTGGCAACGTATGAATTAAGCTTATCTTATTCTAACCTCACATACTTTATCTCAAGATCTTAATAGAATGCCTTGGTTGGTTGGATTTGACGGTATGTCAACTCTTGATGGGTTATTTTATGCCGAAGACATTTTATTTTATTCATTCTTGATAGGTATTCAAAAATTGTTTGAAAACTCATTATAAACACATTTTTCTAAACTCATTTTTTTCATCTAACCATAAATGGGACCTTAACAGGAACTACCACTCCGGGCCTCAGTGGATCTGAGAGTAATGGCACTGAAGAGGTACCTCAGACTCCCCAGAGTGTAATAGAAGGTAGAGGATCGTACATCTGTTTTTTTCTGTGATGCTGCTTCCAGAATTTGTTCAAGGCAGCACACAACATTCTTGTATAACCTCCAACTAGCTTTTTTTCTCTGTTTCGTTAGAGTCCATGTTGTTCTGCCGTACAGTAGTGCTGATACGGCTACGGCTTGGGGAGCACTAGATAAGACAGTGCTACAATGGGCAACGTATGAATTAAGATTATCTTATTCTGACTTCACATACTTTATCTCAAGATCTTAATAGAATGCCTAGGCCGGTTGGTTGGATTTTACGGCATTTCAACTCTTGTTGGGTTATTATATGCTAAAGACGTTTTGTTTTATGCATTCTTGATGGGTTTTCAAAATTGTTTTAAAACACATTTTAAACATATTTTTCTAAACTCATTTTTTTTTATCTAACCCATTGATGAGATCCTTACAGGTACTACCACTCCAGGCCCGAGTGGACCTGGTAGTAATGGCACTGAAGATGTACCCCACACTCCCCAGAGGGTAATAGAAATACATCTGTTTTCTTCTGGGATGTTGCTTCCAGAATTTGTTCAAGACACCACATAACATATTTGTGTAGCTCCCATCTAGCTTTTTTTTCTCTAAGCGTTTCGTTAGAGTCCATGTCGTGCTGCCGTATAGTAGTACTGATACGGATACGGCTTGGGGAGCACTAGATAAGACAGTTCTACAATGTGACATTACGATATGGAATGAATAAAGATGATCTATTTTTAACAGAGACAAAAAGACAAATGAAATTGTTAGAGTCCATGTCGTACCGCCGTACAGTAGCACTGATACGGCTACGGTTAGGGGAGCTCTAGATAAGACAATGGGCAACGTATGAATTAAGCTTATCTCATTTTGACCTCACATACTTTACCTAAAGATCTTGGAGGCGCGTAGTGTAATGGTTAGAGTCGTAGGAAATGGACTCGTCGACCCGAATTCAAATCCTAGACGAGGCTGTCTACATTTCACATAGCGCTAATACACTTGGGAAGGGCATAAATCTACCTACTTTCCCTCCAGCTATGGGTAAATTGGAGAGCAAACTGAGCTTTTTAACTTTGGTTAGGCAACCAGTTTATGAGAAGGAAAACTCTGAATGCAAACCTGTTAAACTCCACCTAAAAATTGACCTTGTGTCACATCCTACTCGTGTGGAGGAGTTGGGTAATATGTACTTTATCTCAAGATCTTAATAGAATTCCTAGGTTGGTTGGTTGGTTGGTTGGATTATACGGCATGTCAACTCTTGTTGGCTTATTTTATGCCGAAGACGTTTTGTTTTATTCATTTCTTGATGGATACTCAATTTTTTAACTCAGTTTTTCAAACTCATTTTTTCAAACTCATATATATGCATACATATTTCAAACTTTTTACTGTGTAACCTATAGATGGGACCTCAATAGGTACTACTGCTCCGGCTCAGAGTCGACCTGAGAGAAATAGTGCTGACGAGATACTCCACCAGAGTTCTAAAATTGGAAATTTACCATCAGGTAGAGTTTAACAACATACCCAGGATACCAAGACCTTCAGCCACCGCCTTCTAGTACATATATGATAAAAAGAGTTATAAGGGCAATAGAGTGGGGTCAATCATATAGGTGCTAGGGCTTGACGTGACCAGTTGATTGATCAAAGGGGATCTCTCCAACCGACCATCTAGACTAAGTAAAGCCCATAGTGAAAATACCTAGATATGAGTGAAGATCTTCCTAGTGGCCGAAGAATGGGAATTAATAAAGAAATATGGTCGATGGATGAATTGAAGCAAATCGAAGATGTAATATTGGTCTGCTCGTATCTATCTATATATCTATATATTGATAGATACTGTGAGGGAAGGCAGTGATCTGTAAAGATTAGGCTATTGCTATCTATATATCTGTCTATGTCTGATCGTATCTATCTATCTCAGTCTGTTCGTATCTATCTATTATTATCTATCTATCTATCAGATTAAGAACACAATATTCATCATTTTACTTCTGATCTTTATTTCTTTAAAACAACCGAACATTTTCCCCCAATATATGAACTACACACACTCACACACACACACACACACACACACACACACACAACACACACACACACACACACGGACACACACGGACACCTACATATGTATATACATATATGTATGTTGTAGACAAATATATACAGTCATCAGGTATATATATATATCACACACACACACACACACACACACGGACACACACGGACACACACACACACACACATATATATATATATATATATACTGATAATATGTATATTACCACAGACATAACGAACATTCTTATTGGCGAGCTATATATGAACTACACACACACAACACACACACACACACGGACACACACACATATGTATATACATATATGTATGATATAGATAAATATATACAGTCATCAGGTATATATATTCAGACACACACACACACACACACACACACACACACATATATATATATAATATATATATACTGGTAATATATATATTACTACAGATATAACGAACATTTTTATGGGCGATAATATATATATATATATATATATATATATATATATATATATATAATAATATATATGGGCGAGCTATTAGAAAAAGCATTACTCTAATTGATTATCTATTGTGATTTCCTGTCTGAGAAATAAAAAAGAAATGTACTCATTTTTTTTTCCTTTTTTCTGGCAATATTAGGAAGAATTGAAGAATTCGTCTTTACAATGTTGACAGGCATTTTTCGTCTCTTCGTCTGTGAATGAAATAACGAGGTTCACCGACCCAGAAGAAAAGAGTTATATCGCCGACCAGTCTGAACAATGCCGCACCTCGTCAGTCGGTCTATCATGTGACGGCCGAACCGAGCCGTAATGAGAGATTAGACGAGATGTTGACGCGAAGTAACGTGTGCCGAGATTTGTCGAAAGCATTTGTAGTGTGTGGGGTTGGGTTGTGGGTTAAACAAGATATCAATTGAGGCAAAGATGGCGGCGTCCGCCATAGAACGAGCCGAGCGTCGCCGGGCCACATGCTTCAGTGCATAACGATGACAATGGCGGGAAAAAATGAAAGATTTTTGTAATAAATGATCGATGTAAACAGGCACGCAAGAATAGATTATATATATATAAATATATATATATATATATATATATATATATATATAGAGAGAGAGAGAGAGAGAGAGTGTGTGTCTGAATACATAATGAACTGTATATATATATAAATAGATAAGTAATGAGCATCATCATTCTTTCTATATAACAGAATCTATTTTTATGTATTTATTATATATAGAGAGCGATAGTGAGAGTTGAATAAAATATATCCGACTCCCCCTCTCCCTTTCTCTCTGTATCTCTCTCTCTCTCTCTCTCTCTCTCTCCTCTCTATATATATTATATATATATATATATATATATATATATATATACTACCAAGAATACTACCCAGAAACCAATCTCCGCCTGTCGCTTGGCAGTCGAGGTTTCGAGTCACACACGGAGCAGTCTCCCATGTCTATAACCTTGCTGATGAGACCTAATAGGTCGAAATGTACATTCAGGGATTGACATGTTCTCGATTTGTTTAACCTTACTTTTGAACATATATGCCCGCCTAAATTCATTAATTATCAACTAATTAATTTTTAAAATTATGTATGACTTCAATTAAGCACATATCCTCCAAAAATATACATATATTAAAACATTTGTATATAAGTAGACAACGACATTATTTAAAAATACAAGTATGGACTGTATCGTCTATTTCGACGCATGAGGGATCATCCAATGAACAACCTACACAGTATTTGTTTATAGTGGTGAAGGCTTGTGTTTGACCATCCACACTTTTTGGCACAATCGATAGGAAAGAATTTAGACACAAGAAATGCCACAAACCCAATCAACCTGGTCTCGGGTTTTCCAATTTCAGAGTTTTCCTTCTCCTAACTGGTTACTTATCAAGGTTAAAGATCCCAGTCTACCACCTACTATTTTACCCATAGCTGGAGGAGAATATATGGATTCATACTATCCCAACGGTATTCACGCATTCATGTGAAATGCAAACAACCTCTGGGATTTGAACTCGAGTCGACAAGTCAATTTCCAGAACTCTAACCATTATGCTACGGGCCTCCATAATACAAGTATACAAATATGTGAGCATGTATAAAGAAAGAAGACCCTGTAGCGCCAATTGTACTTGACGAGGTTGCTGTACTGAAAATGCGTAAGAAACTTTCGGCAACTCCCAGCACTTGAAGCGAACAGGCTAAGTGCAAACATTGCCCGCGATGCATTGCGAACAGAACCAATAATGGCAAAAGTGGTCAAACTACCACTGACAAAGAGGACTTGATGCACGAGTTCCGGGTTCTTTTTAAAACGCACATGCCAAGGGCATCATCTTTTTCCTGTCGCCATATTCCTTTCTATTCATCACATACATCATATAATATATAAATATATATATATATATATATATATATATATATATATATAATAACGTTGCATAATTATACATATATACATATATGTTATACAATATATTTACACATATATACATACATATATATAAATGTATGTACATACACACATACATGTATTATCTATACATATGCATACACATATATATTGCATACACACACACACACACACCACATATAATATATATATATATATATGTGTGTGTGTGTGGTGTGTTGTGTGTTGGTAGTGGCCACTTCGTCTCGGCAACTGGGGTCGCTTATTCGATCGAACACGCCTTACCGTTTCCGCATTTCGCTCCTCTTACCTTTGTTCCCGTTTAGCGATTTTCCCATTGTTAAGATCTGGCTATGGGCACGACACCAACCACAGAAGTCACGTGACGTGAACGCAGGAAGTAAATTATGCTGTTGCCAGCATTGTTGGTGAATGCAAAATGAGGGAACAGAATTATAATCGAGCAACAGTGAAAAGACCCCCAGGTAAATAAAAAAAGGGTTGATTTGAACTTGAATCTATTGCTGCCTCTTCTCACAGCACAGAAATATCTATCTATCTTATCTTCTATCATCTATATATATATATTATATAATATATATATATATATATATATATATATATATATATACTGGGTGATTAAAATAGATTTAACAGTTCTATCACTTATATTGAGCACTCTACTAAATAATATCGCAAAAAACATGTTCCATCACGAACTCATTCTAATACATTTTTATAGTAAAATCATTGTCCAATGCATTTCACAGTAAAAAAATATCACGAACCATTTTAATAAATTTTTATAGTAAATCATTGTCTAATGCATCTTTATAGTAAAACCATTTTCCAATGCATTTTCATAGTAAAAATATATATATATAATATTATATATATATAAAGAGTGAGAGGGAGGATTAAATATAATCATGAAAACTAGCTCCCAGCTTTTTTTCTTATTAAGTATTCATAAATATATTTCTTATCCGCGCCATCAAAGATAACCGCTTATGTGGGCCAACCAAGTGCACAAAAAATGCCGAGGTCACGTCGAGTAGGACTAATGTTCTTACAATCCAATGAGCTTGCAAAGTCGGGGTTTGTATTTTTTAAAAATAGGTCTCTGTCTTTGTCTCCCTTTCTTATATATTCCCCCCTCCCCATCTCTCTCTCTCTCTCTCTCTCTCTCTCTCTATTGTATCTCACTCTTTTTCATATACTACAAGACGTATACGACGTTGCCTGTGTCTTCTATCAAAATAAGACACGTAGTAATATACAGATTTGCTTATAACAAATAGTATCATTGTTTTTTACCCCCATAAATCTATCTCAGTCTGTCTATCCCCCTCTCCTCCTCTCTTTCTCTCTGTATCTGTCTGTCTGTCTGTCGTCTCTCTCTCTCTCTCTCTCTCAATATATATATATATATTATATATATATATATATATATATATAACAATATATATATCCCAGCGTTTCATAAATTTTGAACAATTCTAAGAGCCTAATTTTCCATTCAAAACATTTTTAAACAAACTGATCAACAAAAAACTATCACATCCTTATTATTCTGTGATAAATTTCACTTTTCCTTATATCAACAAAAGCCCTGAAGAGATCTACTAAACAGATTAAAAACACTGCAGCGTTTGCTGATAAATATCACCCATTTCATTTAAAACCTGTGTTTTTTCAAATTTTTCACTATATTAGATATGTCGGATTCCCTTCCATTTTTCTCTTCACACATTATATATATGTGCGTGTGTGCGTATTCAGCAGCATTCTTTCATTTATACATGTAGAATAGAAAAAGCACGTCTCCTGTTTAACAATTTTGTTACGATTTTTTTCAAGCTTTCTGGCCAATTTTTTTTACTCTCACTACTACTAAATTGAAAAAAAAATAAAAAAAGTAAAAAAAAAATAAAAAAACAACAAAAATGGAACACAAAACATTACCCCTGATTATGGCACCTCGACGTACCGAAAGTACTTGGTATAAAAACTTTGGTGGGCTAATCCACGGATTCCATCCAAATGTAAAAAAAAGTTGTCCCAGAAAGCTTGAAAGATCGTTAATAAAATTGTTAAACAGGAGACGAGTTTTTGTTTAATTCTCTCCTCTCTCTCTCTCTCTCTCTCTCTCTATATATATAATATAATATATATATATATAAAAGTAAGTAAAGTCGACAGCGGTCTAAAGTCGGTATCAGCCAGTTTCAAGCGAGGAGTATATCCCCTTTTCGGTAGAGCGTTCGGCTAGAAACTACAAGGTTCTTAGTTCATACTGTCCCCGCTAACTCAGCGTAGGAGTAGGCACAGGATCTTGGATAAAGTAAGGAGCTGATGGTAGGTTGGCCCCACCTCAAATGCTAAAAACAATCTCCTTGCGTCTAGCGCTATTGAAAAAGGGAAATAGCTCCGACTGGCTGATACCGACTTAGACCGCCCTGGTCGACTTTACTACTTATAAATATATATAAAATATATATAGAGAGAAGAGAAGAGAAAGAGAGAGAGAGAGAATTAAACAAAAGACTCGTCTCCTGTTTAACAATTATTAACATCTTTTCACTTTCTGGACAACTTTTTTACATTTGGATGGAATCCGTGGATAGCCACCAAAGTTTTTATACCAAGTACTTCGTACGTTCGAGGGCTCATCAGGGGTAAGTGTTTGTGTTTCCCATTTTTTTTGTTGTTTTTATTTTTTTTTACTTTTTTTTATTTTTTTTTCAATTTAAGTAGTAGTGAGAGTAAAAAAAAAATTGGCCAGAAAGCTTGAAAAAATCGTTAACAAAATTGTAACACGGAGAGTGTCTTGTCTTATTCTCTACATGTATAAATGAAGAATGCTGCCTGAATACGCACACACGCACATAATATATGTGTGAAGAGAAAAAATGAAGGAATCCGGACCGATATTCTAATATAGTAAAAAGGAAAAAACACAGGTTTAAATGAAATGGGTGATATTTATTCAGCCAAACCTGCAGTGTTTTAATCGTTAGTAGATCTTCTTCAGGCTTTTGTTGATATAAGGAAAAGTGAAATTATCACAGAATAATAAGGAGACTGTGATAGTTTTGTTGAATTCAGTTGTTTAAAAATGTTTTGAATGGAAAATTAGCGCTCTTAGAAGGAATGTTCAAAATTTATGAAACGCTGGGATATATATATATGTATATATATATATATATATATAAATATATATATATATATTGAAGAGAGGAGAGAGAAACAGACAGAAGACAGACGGATACAGAGAGAAAGAGAGGAGGAGGGGATATACAGACTATATAATTTATGGCAGGTAAAAAACAATGATACTATTTTTATAAGCAAAAATCTGTATATACTACGTTGGTCTATTTTGATAAAAAGAAGACAAAGCAACGCGATACGTCTTGTAGATATGAAAAAGATGAGATACAAATGAGAGAGAGAGAGAGAGAGAGAGAGAGAGATGGGGAGGGAATATATAAAGAAAGGGAGACAAAGACAGAGACCTTATTTTTAAAAAAATACAAACCCCGACTTTGCAAGCCATGAATGGTAAATGAACATAGTCCTACCTCGCGTGACCTCGGCATTTTGGCACTTGGTTGGCCCACATAAGCGTAATCTTGATGCGCGATAAGAAATATATATTAGGAATACTTAATAAGAAAAAAAGCTGGGAACTAGTTATTCATGATTATATTTTAATCCTCCCTCTCACTCATTTATATAATATTATATATATATATATAAATTTTATATGAAAATGCATGGAAAATAGTTTACAAAGATGCATTAGACAATGATTTTACTATAAAAATTTATTAAAATGAGTCGTAATTTTTCTGTTGAAAATGCAATGACAATGATTTTCTAAAAAATATTAGGGATGAGTTCGTGATGGAACAGTTTTTTGCGATATGTATTTTAGTAGAGTGCTCCAATATAATGATAGACGTTTTAAATCTATTTTAATCACCCACAGAATAATATATTAATATAATATATATTATATAATATATATTATATATTATAAGATAGAGATAGATAGATAGATAAATCTGTGCTGTGAGAAGAGGCGCAATATAGATTCAAGTCATCAAACCCCTTTTTTTATTTACCTGGGTCTTTTCACTGTTGCTCGATTATAATCTGTTCCCTCATTTTGCATTCCAACCAACAATGCTGGCAACGCATCACATCTTACTCTTCATGCGTCACGTCACGTGATTCCTGTGGGTTGGTGTCGTGCCCATAGCCAGATCTTTACCACAATGCGAAAATCGCTAAACGGGAACAAAATAGGGAGACGAAATGCGGAAACGTCAAGCGTGTCGATCAATAACACCCCAGTGCCGGACAATGCCATAGCCAACACACACACACACAACACACACACACATATATACAAATATATATATATAGTGGGGGGTTATCCAAATATATAGATGTATCAATTATAGATATACAGTAGTGTGTATGTACTAATATATATATGAGATATATATGTGAAATAATTATGTAACATTATATGTAATGGTATAATTATGCAACTTATATTATATAATATATATATATATATATATATTATAATATACTATATATATATATATGATGTGATGTGAAAGAAAGAATATTGGCACAGGAAAAAAGATGAGTCCCTTGGCATGTGCTTTAAAAAACTCGAAAACTTCGTGCATCCAAGTCCCTCTTCATGGTAGTTTGACACTTCTGCCATTATTGTCTGTTCGCATGCAATGCGGCAATGTTGCACGTAGCCTGTTCGCTTCAAGGCTGCGAGTTGCCGAAAGTTTTCTACGCATTTCAGTACAGCACCTCGTCAAGTACAATTGGCGCTACAGGTCTTCTTTCTTATACCTGCTCAATCATATTGCTATACTTGTATTATGGAGCCCGTGCATAATGGTTAAGTTCTGAAATGACTTCGACTCGAGTCAAATCCCAACAAGTGTTTGCATTTCACATGAATGCGTATACCGTTGGGAAATAGATGATCATTATTCTCCCGCACTATGGAAAATATTAGGTAACTGGATTTAACCTTGAATAGTAACCAGTTTTAGGAGAGGAAAACTCCTGAAATTAAAACCCGAGACCAAGTTGATTGGTTCCTGTGCATTTCTTGGCAAATTCTTATCCTACGATGTCAAAAAGTGTGGATGTCAAACACAAGCCTCACCACTATAAACAAAAACTGTTAGGTGTTGATTGATCATCCCTCATGCGTCGAAATAACGATACAAGCCATACTTGTATTATTATAAATATATCTGTCTACTTATATACAAATGTTTTAATTATAGTATATTTTTGAGGAATGTGCTTAATTGAGTCATACATAATTTTAAAAATTAATTAGTGATAATTAATGAATTTAGCGGCATATATGTCAAAAAGTAAGGTTAAACAAACGAGAACATTGTCAACCCTGAATGTACATTTCGACCATTAGTCTCATCAGCAGGTATAGACCATGAGACTGCTCCGGGTGTGATCCGAAACCTCGACTGCCAAGCGACAGGCGGAGATGGTTTCTGGGTAGTATTCTTTAGTAATAATATAATATAAATATATATATATATATAAGGAGAGAGAAGAGAGAGAGAGAGAGAGAGAGAGAATACAAAAAGGAGAGGGAGCGATATATTTTATTCAAAACTCTCACTATCGCTCTCTATAATAATAAATACATAAAAATAGATTCTGTTATATAGAAAGACATGATGATGCTCATTACTTATCTATTATTATATATATTAATACAGTTCATTATGTATTCAGAACACACACTCTCTCTCTCTCTCTCTCTCTATATATGATATATATTATATATAATATTATAATATATATATAATATAATGCTTTCTTAGCGTGCCTGTTTTTACATCGATCATTTATACAAAGAAACTGCATTTCCCGCCATTGTCATCGTATCATGAAGCATGTGGCCCGGCGACCTGTCGTCTATGGCGACGCCGCCATCTTTGCCTCAATTGATATCTGTCTAACCCAACCCCAACCCCCACACAACTACAATGCTTTCGACAAATTCGGCACACTTACTTCGACGCGTCAAACATCTCGTCTAATCTCTCATTACGGCTCGTTTCGCCCGTCACATGATAGACCGACTGACAGGTGCTGCATTGTTCAACTGGTCGGCGATAAACTCTTTTTCTCTGGTCGGTACCTCGTTATTCATTCAACAGACGAAAGACGAAAAATGCCTGTCACATTGTAAAGACGAATTCTCATTCTCCTAATATGCCAGAAAAAAGAAAAAAATGTTACATTCTTATTCTCAGACAGGAAATCACAATAGATAATTCATAGAGTAAGCTTTTTCTATTAGCTCGCCCATATATAATACTATTATTATAATATAAATAATATTAATATATATTATATATATCGCCCATAAAAAGTTCGTATATCTGTATAATATATATATTACAGTATATATATATATATATATATATGTGGTGTGTTGTTGATGTGTGTGTGGTCTGGAATTATTTACCTGATACTGTATATATTTATCTATATCATACATATATGTATAATACATAGTTGATGTTCCGTGTGTGTGCGTGGTGTGTGTGTGTAGTTGCATATATAGCTCGCCCATAAGAATGTCGTTATGTCCTTGAATATACATATTATAGTATATATATATAAATATATATATGTGTGTTGTGTGTGTTTCCGTGTGTGTCCGTGTGTGGTGGTGTGGTGAATAGTAATATATACCTGTAACGGATAATTGTCTACAACATAATATATATATACATATTTAGGTGTTCGTGTGTGTCCGTTGGTGTTTGTGTGTGTGGTTGTGTGTGTTGTGGTGTGTGTGTGTGAGGTGTTGTATTATAATTGGGGAAAATTTCGGTTGTTTTAAAGAAAAGATCAGAAGTAAAATGATGAATATTGTTTCTTAATCTGAGAAGATAGATAATAATAGATAGATTACAAACAGACTGAGATAGATAATACGATCGAGACATAGGACAGATATATAAAGCAATAGCCAATCTTTACAGATCACTGCCTTCCCTCACCAGATCTATCAATATATAGATATAAATAGATACGAAGCAGACAATATACATCTTCGATTGCTTCAATTACTCAGTCGACATGACTTATTAATTCCCATTCTAATCGGCCACTAGAAGATCTCACTCATATTCTAGGTATTTTCATATGGGCTTTATTAGACTAGATGTCGGTGGAGAGTCCCCTGATCAATCAACTGGTCACGTTCAAGGCCTAGCACCATATGATTTGACCCCACTCTAATTGGCCCTATACTCTTTTATTCATAATGTACTAGAAGGCGGTGGCGAAGTCTTGGTATCTCTGGTATTTGTAAACTCATGTGGTAAATTTCCAATTTTAAACTCTGTGGAGTATCTCGTTCAGCACTATTTCTCTCAGTCGACTCTGAGCCGGAGCATATAACCTGATTGAGTCCATCTATAGGTACACAGTAAAAAGTTTAATATATGCATATATATGAGTTGAAAAAATGAGTTTGAAAAAAACTGATTAAAAAATTGAGTATCCATCAAGAAATGAATTAAAACAAAACTCTTCGGCATAATAAGCCAACAAGAGTTACATGCCGTATAATCCAACAACCAACAACCAAACCTAGGAATTCTATAATCTTAGATAAAGTACATATTACCAACTCCTCCACACGAGTAGGGTGACACAGGTCAATTTTTAGGTGAGTTTAACAGGTTGCATTCAGAGTTGTCCTTCTCATAAAATGGTCCTAACCAAATTAAAAAGCTCAGTTGCTCTCCAATTTACCATAGCTGCGAGGGAAAAAGTAGGTACGATTTATGCCCTTCCCAAGTGTATTAGCGCATGTGAAATGTAACAGCCTCTTCTAGATTGAATTCGGTCGACAGTCCATTTCTACGACTCTAAACATTTACAACTACGCGCTCCAAGATTTTAGTAACATAGTATTGTGAGCGTTCAAATGAGTATTAAGCTCAATTCATACGGTTGCTCCCATGTCTTATCTAGCAGCTCCCCTACCACCGTACCGTAATACTCAGTGGCTACTGTACGCGTACGAATGTCACCTCAACATATTTCACGA
>CM042180.1:28862047-28894687 GCA_023376005.1 Doryteuthis pealeii | reverse complement strand
TCTTGCGTAGTTCTACTTCTTTCTTTCTTTCTTCTTTCTTTCTTTCTTCTTTTTTCTTCTTCTTCTCTCTACATAGCGGAGATGAAACTGATCGTAATTGTCTCATCCGACTAGAAACTATTGTCGTCTGTCAGCGGAGGATGGCACAGCGCCAAATCACCCTTGTGTTTCCTGTCCGTTGCCAAAAAATGATGGCCGACATTCGAATTGGACGGTTTAACTGTTGATTTATGGGAAGACAATTCGTTCTTCTTCGTCTAGAGATTCTAGTGTGTCCCGAAATTCATCACTTACTATATTCACTTTGTTGCTTATATATGTACGATTCTGTTTTTGTCTTCGATATTATATATATATTATTATATATATAATATATGATATAATATTATATATAATATATGTCTGTGTGTGTGTGTGTGTGTATATATGTGTATATATATATTTTTTATATATGTAATTTTTATTTTTTTTTATTTATATATATATATAATATAATATATATATGAGGGAAAGGGATTGGATGAATCCAACAGAATGATATATATAAATCATTACAAATAGACTTAACATAAAACTAAACCAACCACTAAAGAACCAAGACAGAACACCATGCTTGTATGATCTAATGATTTCAATAAAAGCTGAGGAAGCGGAATCATAATATTTCCAGGCGAAATATTTACAAACTTTTTGTCTGAGTTATTATTCTTTTCGTTCCTTTATTTTACCTCATATACTATATATAATATAATTATATATTATGTGTGTGTGGTGGTGTGTGTGTGTTCTTCACTAAGTCTTAGCGAATAATATATTATATATATAATATATATATATAATATATATATATATATATAATAATATGAAGATGAGGGTGGGAGGAAATCCAAAGATGTGTTAAGGGATAAGGAAAAACGGAGAAAAAAATAATAGCACAAACAATAGATGTGGAGATAATTTCGTTCCGCGTTAAGCGATATTCTCCAGTAAGTTTATTTAAAGCATATGTACATACATTTGTATTTGATCAGTAGAGGAATGTGGGGGTGTGGAGAGTTTGGTGAATTATATCGAGGAAGGGAATAGTTGGAGTATTTTGGTTGGCAGAGGACATCTATCATGGAAAGTGGAGGCGGAGAGATCAAAAATATTGGGATGTGCGGGATGATTTATATATATATATGTAGATATATATATATATATATATATTATACCGTGCGTTCATGTATGCGTGCATGCCAAACATACGCACACGTACAACGGTCGGCGGCGGTCCAACATTAACGTAGCACACGCAAACAGTTATCAAAGCAACTAATTGACAATATTTATATCATTTGTATCATTTCAAAATCTTTTCGTTGCTGATGATTTTCAGCTTTAAAAAAATTAGTCAACAGTAGCAAACCGAATGGTAAGCAACTTGTTAACGTGCCAATAAATACAAAATACAAACCAAACATATTTTATTTATTTCTCTCCTTCTTCTCTCTCTTCTCTCTCTTTCTCTCTCTTCTCTCTTTTATTATCTCTCTATCTTCTCTCCTCTCTCTCTCTCTCTCTATCTATCTATATATTATATATATATATTATAATATACCAATTGAATTATATATATATATATATATATATATTAGGATAGATAGAGAGAGAGAAGAGAGAGAGAAGATATTATAAAGGAGAGAGAGAGAGAGAGAGAAGAGAGGAGAGAGAGAGAGATAAATAATTTATTTTTGGTTTATATTTTGTATTATTGACTGTGAACAAAGTTTGCTACCATTGGTTTCTTACTGTGTGAGCTTGAATTTTTTTAAAGCTGAAAACAATCATCAGGCACGGAAAAGATTTTCTTGAATGATACAAATGATATAAATATTGTTCAAATTAGATTGCGTTTGTATTAAACTGTTGCGTGTGCTTACGTATATGTTGGGACGCGCCGACCTGTTCGTACGTGTGCGTATTGTTGGCTTGCACCGCATACATGAAGCACCACGTTATATATATATATAATATATATATATATTAATATATTATTATATCACCCCCGCCACAATCCCAATTATTTTGATCGTCTCCGCCTTCACTTTCCCATGATAGATGTCCTCTGACAACAGAATCCTCGCAAACTATTCCCTCCCATGAAATATCACCAACTCTCCAACACCCTTCAACCATTCTCTACTATAAATCACAATGTATGTACAAATTGCTTTTAATAAAGTACTGAAAGAAATATCGCTTTACGCGGAACGAAATATATCTCCACTCTATATTGTTTTGCTATTTCTTTTTTTTTCTCCGTTTTATCTTTTTCCTTACCACATTCTGTGGATTTCCTCCAACCCTCTATTCTCATATATGATAGTATATCATCATATATTATATATATATATATATAATTATATATATATATATATATATGCGCGTTTAAGACTTGTGAGACACCACAACACACCAACACACAATATATATATATATATATATTTTAATATGAGGTAAAATAAGGAACGAAAGAATAAACTCAAGACAAAAAATGTGTTGTATATTTCGCTGGAATATGAGATTCGCCTTCCTCAGCTTTTATTGATCTAGGATACATACAGCAATGGTGTTCTGTCTTTTGTTTTATTTGTTGGATTTAGTTTATGATTAATTCTATTTGAATGATTTATATATATCATTCTGTGGATTCATCCAATCCCATTTTCCTCATATATATATATTATATATATATATATATAATATTACACATATATACACACACACACACACACAGACATATATATATACTATATATATATATATATATATTATACTTATATATATATATAATATCGAAGACAAACAGAATCTCGTCATATATAAGCACAAAGATGAATATAGTAAGATTGAGAATTTTCGGGGACACACTAGAATCTTCTAGACGAAGAGAGACGAATGGTCTTTTCCCATAAATCAACAGTTAAACCGTTCAATTCCGAATGTCGGCATCATTTTTGGGCCACACGGCAGGAACACAGGGTGATTTGGCGCTGGCCATCTCGCGCTGACAGACGACAATAAGTTATCTATTCGGGTGAGAACAATACGTTTCAGTTTCATCCTCCGTATGTAGAGAAGAAGAAAGGAAAAGAAAAAGGAAGAAAAGAAGAAATAAGGAAAGGAAAGAAAGAGTAGACTACGAAGAGAAGACGAAGAACAAGAAAGGCAAAGAACCAAGAACAGAAGAACAGAACAAGGAAGGAACGAAAGAAGGAAAGAAGACTACGAAGAGCTACGAAGAAGGACTACGAAGAGAAGAAAGAAGGAAGAAAAAGACAGAAGAAGAGAAGAAGAAGAGAAGAAGCAAGAAAAAAGCTGACTCAGTGTTCCAGGTCTTAAATTGGAATGTTGAATTTATTAAGCTACATAACCAAAAACGCCAAGGTTTAGCGGATTGTATTTTCGATTAAGAAATTCTCCGAAGTTGGGGACATTTTCGTTGCACTATCCTCCCCCACCATTGAAAGTTAAATTCGTCAGTGGGAAATATAAAATGGTTGTGAGAATGATCTAATTAAACCTTTCGCACCATTCTCCACAGTGAACTTAAGGTTCATTTATGAGTGGAAGGGATAATTACCCTCTTCAATCCTTTCTGAAAATTTTTTCGCAAGTATGGATTATGTAAAGTTAGACAATCCACCAAAATTGAGCTTCCTATACAAATATTTAAGGAGTTTGTCCGATATTAGCTTCAAATTGAGGGGGGGCGAAATAGGTGACTTTTTGTAACTTCATTCTCTGTTTGTAAAAATGAGTTCTAGAAGCTCCCCATACACCTAAGAATGGTTTTTAAAAGCAATTTTACCCAAGAAATTGGAAAATGCTATCAAAAAATATCTTAATGGTTAACCAATTTTAGGTTATCAATGAAATTTTTTTTATTTTTTCCAAAGCAAAGATCAAGTATCCGAGTGGCACTTGATCTCCGACAACACATTTTCTATAATAATAGAATATTTGATTATTATTTGTTCAAAGATAGTGTTATTTTGCTCAACTAAAGAAAGAAAGAGAAAGAAAAGGTAAGGGAAAGATGGAGAGAAGACGGTGAGGCCGCGGAAAGCGATTTAATGGCTATCCTGTTTTAATCGAACATCATGAAGATTAAAAGAAGGAAAGAAAAAAAAATTAGTGAGAAGGGTTAATCAAGATTATTTATACTCTATATATACTAAATTATATATATATATATATATATATTCAATCCTCCCGAGGTTTCAGTATTTTTTTCTTCTCCTAGACAGTTTACCTGCCAAGGTTAAAAAAGCCAGTTCTACTCTTATATTTCTACCCATAGCTGGAGGAGAATAGTATTGGATATTGATTTATATATTGGGAAGGATATTTTAAAATTCAAATTATTGAAAGTAACAGAAGGGAAAGTCATTTGATGTTATTTTTTTATCATTTTTCTTTATGTATTTTTCGCTTTGAACTATAATATTGATTGATTGAATTAATTGCATTCTTTTTATATCTTTTTGTTTTAAATTCTTTACATTTGTAACTCATTGAATTGGAAATTTCTTACTATATTGTTATTATTTCCGTTAGGGGGATTTATTTGAGACAACCAGCGAGGATCTTATTCGGGTAAGTATAATGGATCTGCAAGACTAACTTATTTAAAAAATCCCCTCACCCAGGCGGAGCGCCGTAGCCACTTCTTAGTAATATATATGGATATATATAATATATATATGGTAAATGATAAAAAACGAATCCTGTTAAAGCTATAGTCCTGAAAGTTCAGACCGGAAAACCAACCTTTTCAAATCTGAATACATTCTCCCAGGTCTCTTGTTTCCTCCCCGACCCCCCTCACTCTAAAACTATTGATGGGGTTGTAACCGAAAGCAGGACTTGATGAGTGTCATAAAAGATGGATTCGTTCGTGTTTTTTGGTTTTGGGGGGGGACGGGAGGGGGGTAGATTCGACTCGTTGTGCGTGCATTGGGGGCACGTGCCGACTCGAAGGAAAAAGAAAAAAGGAAAAGAAAAAAAACAGCCCTTCACTTCACCTCTTTCGTTTTGGGGGGAGGATAAACTTACACAAGCCAGAGAGTATCAGCAGATGGGCCTTCATATATACCCGACTGCTCGCTTCTCGGGTATTCTTACTCACCCATTTTTCCAGTCTAGCACAACCCGATAAACTTGATGGTCTGGCGAGTTATAATTTAAAGAAAAAACATTTTTATTTTTATTAGGTTTAAAGTTTTTTTTAGACCTCCGAAACTTTTTGTATTTATTTTTTCTTTCTTTTAAAATATTCATCTTTTGGGTTTGTTTGTTGTTTTTTTTTTTTGTTTTTGGCGGGTTGGAACAGCTGTTAAAATTTCATTTGTATCTTCTATGTATAAATTAAAATCAATTTTCTTTTACGTCTTTTGGGTTTCATTGGTTTGGCAGCTACGACAGACGGGAATTGGAGTAGTGTCAAAGTTTTTTTCCACACTTTTTTTTATGTTTCATATTTCTTTTTTTCCCCTCTCTATTGAATACATAGCCTTGGCGGGTTCATATGGGAGGATAAAACTGTTGCCCATGCAGCAATCCCTCCTCCCCACACTGCCGCTGGTCCAAAGGAAAGATTAAGTACCAATGCGGTTTGTGTTTATATTTCAAAAAAAAACAACTTTCATTTATTTTCATTAGAAACTATGTTTTTTAATTCACTAATGTATTTAATTATCCTTACATAGCGTCTCTATCAAAATTATATACTAGAAGCGGCACCCAGCCATTGAGCTAGGTGAGGGCGGAAACCGTGTTTAATTTGTTTTTAATTTTGAGATTACAATGCAGCATTTTTAAAGAAGGAATTTAAATGCTATCCATTGTATATTTTAATTTTTTAAATATTATTCGAATATAATCAGATCTTTGTACTTTTTGCTCAAAAGCAGCTAATGGATAGATGATTTAAATATATATATATATATCATATATATATATATATATATATATATATATATACCACACACACACACACACACAGTATATATATATATATATAATATAATATATTATATAATTGTGTGGAATATGTGCTGCTGATTGAGGTATCAATATGCCCCGAACATTACATACAGAGATCGGACTTTTTCTCGATTGTCTTACGCCTTACATCTTAAACAAGATATTGCACGCCTAATTCATTAATTATCAACTATTAATTTTCAAATTAGGTATGACTGTTTCAATTAAAGATATATTCTCACGAAAAATGTCGGCTATCGACATCTCAAACATTTTACTGTTGTTTACTTTCATTATGGATATATATGATATATATTATATATATATAAATATATATATATATATATATATATATTTACTTTGTTGAAATTGTTTTATACTCGTAGCTTCATCAGTTATTACATACATACACACAATATACACCAAGCTGCCATTTATATTCTCATAGATATCATCAATTTCTCTTTTTTTAAATCTTTTTGTCTCTTTTTGAAACACTTTAAGAAAAATAAAAAAATAAAAAATAAAAATGAATGTTCTAAAAAAAATTTATTTTCTTCATTTAAGAAGAGACAATTCTCTTAAAAATTTTAAAAATAACCGGGTGCAAGAAAATAAACATTTCATTGCAAAACACGACATAAAATGAGGGTCCCCAGTTTATTTTTATGTAGGAATTTACGAGGAAATAGTAAGATTACCCTCTTCTTAACACAAAAAAAAATCAAACATTTTGTCTTCTCTTTTTTTCAAACTTCATTGTTCTTCTTAACTTATCTCATTGCGCGCTAATTCAGCATTTGTTTCCCTTTTATTAGTATTTACTTAACCTCTTTGCCTACCAAACTTTTCCCAAGGCTTTACCAAATTTTCCATCAACTGATTTCCCTATTGCAAAAGATCAAATTACCATCTCAGAGTTGGTTCACAGACAAAACAAAAGATGTAGGATGTTTCATTCAGTATTTACCTCGTACCCCATTTACTGTTAGGCACCAAGACCCTATTAACCGGGGACCACCCACCAAACGAAAGCTCAATGGGTGGCGGAGGAGAAATTGCATTGATCCCGTCGGCATCTCTTCACAGGGGGCCCCTCAGGGCAATGGGCAATAAACCCGCCCTGTCCCTTAAATCGAGGGCAGCAGGTGTTTGTTCTTGGGGTGAGGCGATGGTCCCATAGGATTCACGCTATTAACTCGTAAAGATCTTGGGGGCGAAGCCACCGGACCTCCACTGGAGGGGTGTTCACGTAGTGATTTTCAGTGCAAACAAGTACACGCGAGATTCACTGCCAGTGGCTTACGATAGGATGCAGAATGGTGAGACCGTTGTGGGCGGTTTAAAGTAGGCAAAGAGTTAATCATCTCATTTCAAGTTTGTTTCCCTTGCGTTCCGTATCTGTGTAAGCGTACACTGCCAGATACTTCCCTTTATTAAAAAAATTAAAAAATAAATTAGCCTTCTTATGAAAGTTATAACCTAAAAACTATTGCTTCATATAGAAAATAAAACAGATAAAATCAATATATTAATACGCTAATACATCTACGATGTTGCCCACGCCCTTGTCATCACCTGTTTTCACCTCCATAAATAAAACATTTTTTCTTTGTCCTCTTTCCTTAGTATTCTTTTTCTTTATCTTTCTTTTGATTTTGCCTTCTTCTTCTTCTTCTTCTTCTTCTTCTTCTTCTTCTTCTTCTCTTCTTCTTCTTCTTCTTCTTCTCTGCTAGCTACTATTCTTACCTCCTCTCCGGACCATTTTCTTCAGAACTCTTTTTTTTAAAGATCTGTATTTATGTTATTTATAAAATCTTCATTTTCTTATTCTTTTCCGTCCTCTCAAAATGGTTCCCGCATTCCCTTCTACTGACACTCCCCCTCATTCCCCCAAATCCACGCGAATACAATTTATGCCCTTAACGGCATGGCGCTACTCTCCGCTTCCCCAGGTAATTTTGGGCCTTTTGCAACCGAACGGCACGGTGACCTTAAAGCCTAGTCGGTGTTGGTTCCGGTGGGACTGACAAAAAATACTTCAAGAGAAATGGGCGGTACACCAGTCTTCTTGCCGGTCACGTGGCACGGGCAAATGAAAGACAGACTTACAGATGGATATGTTTTTCTTATCAGGATGGACGTATATATATATATATTATATATATTAATTATATATATACTATTATATATATAGGGTGTCCCTAAAGTCTCTTTACAACTTTAGGAAATATTACAAAGAGCAAATGAACCCGTCAAATACGTGGAAATTATAAACAAAATTAAGACTGCATATTGAAGTTTTATTCTGCCTCATTTAATACATTTCTACATTGGGAACCATGTAGCTTGCACGAAGCATATCTAGGGACGGTACTCGATTATCTATGTATGCTCGCTGAGCATGGCCTCATCAATGGTCACTGTGGAATTAATGATTTTTGCATTTAGGTCCAGCATGATGTCCGCATCTTTGTTCGATAAATATTTAACGAATCTTTAGCATTACCCCAAAGAAAGAAGTCCAGAGAGAGTGAAAATCTGGGAGAACGAGGTAAAGAGACTTTATGAACACCCTGTGTTATACGATCATCTTTAGCAATAAAAAAAAAACCCCCGAAAGAAGAAAGTTTCCAGGAAGTGATATCTGGGATCGAGGGTAAAGAGACACCCTATATATTATATATATATTATATATATATATATAAGTATATATATATATATTATATAGATGTGAGGTTATCCAAACTTGATAGTAAGGGATGATTCTATATGTATTCGCACGTATTCATTATTTGAATTGATCCAGTATGTATAATACAGTGAATCGTTAAATCACTATAAGAGGAGCTCAAATGTATAATTAATCTTTTAGATTATAACCAGAGCAATATTTATCTTTAGAAAGGAAGGAAAAACACAACACCGTTATTTCATAATTAAATTTATTTCGACCAAAATTTGGGGCCCCATTTTTGGGTTTCGAAATAAATTTATCATGGAATAACGGTGTTGAGTTTTTCCTTCCTCTTCAAAAATATTATTAATATCTTATATATATATATATATATATATATATAAGTCAAGTCTTAACATCGTCGGGGCGGCCTAATGTTGATATGAGCCATTACAGCGAGGGAGTATATCCTCTCTTCACCTGCGCTAGACCAAGGAATCGGTTGTTTTTGCCGTCTGAGGTGGGAGCGTTCACACCTACCATCAGCTCCTTACATTACACACACGGATCCTGTGCTACCCATACGCATGGGTTGCGCGAGGTCGCGTTATACGAAACTGGAATATTGTGGATTTCTAGCCCGAACGCCTCTACCGGACTGAGCAAACGGATCTCCATATATACATATATTTGAAGAGAGAGTGATGAAGGAGACGAGAGAGAGGAGAGAGCAGAGAGACGATGAGAGAGAGAGAGAGAGAGAGAGAGAGAGAGAAGTATGCTGAACATAATTTTGGCAAAGTAAAAATCAAGCTCTTTTTGGTATTCATTTCTTACAGTAGCTGCTGTTGCTTAGATGGCCACCCATGTAAGCGACTGACTATTTCTCCAAAGCAAAGTACAAGCCTGATAGTAAGTTCATTATAATTGGAATGAAGGATAATAATAATAATAATAATAATAATTAATAATAATCATAATAATAACAATACTTAGACTTTATTTCGGAATAGAATGAGTTCTGAGGTGGAAAATAGAGAATAAAACTGAAAATATCCCATCATACAGGTAAAAAAAATAGCCCGGGTGAAAGCTTCGTACAGCCGAGGGGTAATTGGTAGGGGAAAAATGTTAGTAATGAAAAACAAACTCTACTTGTAAGCATAGTTTTTGCTACAAAGCACAAACTGCACCGTCAATCTTATCTTTAAATTGGACAGCAGTAGCTCTTCTTTATCGGGAACTGTTTCTACGTAATACACATCAACTAGTTTCTCATGTATACCGCATCAAGTGTTTCATATGTTACCACATTCAACTGTTTCTATGATACCGCAATCAAAGTGTTCCTATATATACCACATCAACTGTTCATATATAACCGCACAAGTCGTTTCTATGTATACCACACTCAAAACTGTTTCTTATATTATACGCATCAACGTGTTTCTATGTATACCCCATTCAATGTTTCATATTATTACCGATACAAAGTGTTCTATGTATACCACAATCAACTTTCTTCTATTATATACCACATCAAGTGTTTCTATGTATACCACATTCCACTGTTTCTACATATACCACATCAAGTGTTTCTATGTAACCACATCAACTGTTTCTATATATACCGCATCAAGTGTTTCTATGTATTTACCACATCAAGTGTTTCTATGTATTACCACATCAAAGATGTTTCTATGTATACCACATTCAAGTGTTTCTATGATATACCACATCAACTGTTTCTATATATTACCGCATCAAAGTGTTTCTATGTATTACCACATCACCTGTTTCTACTTATTACTACCGACAATCAAGGTTTCTATGTATACCACATCAACTGTCTTCATTATAATATACCGCATCAAGTTGTTTCTATGATACCAACACAACTGTTTCTAATATAACGCATCAAGTGTTTCTTGTTACCACATCAACTGTCTATAATTACCGCATCAGGATTTCTATGTATAACCACATCAAACTGTTTCTATATATACGCATCAAGTGTTTCTATTTACACAATCAACCTGTTTTCTATATATACCACATCAAGTGTTTCTATGTATACCACATCAACTGTTTCAATATATTTATACCCGCATCAAGTGTTTCTATGTATACCACATCAACTGTTTCTATTATATACCGCATCAAGTGTTTCTATGTATACCCATCAACTGTTCTATATATACCGCACTCAAGTGTTTCTATGTATACCACATCAACTGTTTCTATATAGATACCGCATCAAGTGTTCTATGTATACCACATCAACTGTTTCTATATATACCGCATCAAGTGTTTTATAGTATACCATCACAACTGTTTCTATATATACCACATCAGTGTTTCTATGTATACCACATCAACTGTTTCCTATATATACCGCATCAAGTGTTTTTTCGTATTATCCACATCAACTGTTTCTATTATATACCGCATCAAGTGTTTCTAATGTTTACCACATCAACTGTTTCTAATATACGATCAAGTGTTTCTATGTATACCACATCAACTGTTTCTCTATCATCAGTGTTTTTATGTAACACACATCAACTATATACCCATTAAGTGTTTCTATGTATACCACATCAAACTGTTTTCTATATATACCGCATCAAGTGTTTCTCTATGTATACCACATCAACTGTTTCTATATATACCACATCAAGTGTTCTATGTATCCACATCAACTGTTTCTATGTATACCGCATCAAGTGTTTCTATGTATACCACATCAACATGTTTCTAATATATTACGCATCAAGTGTTTTCTATGTATACACACACGTTTCTAAATACCACATCAACTGTTCTATGTAATATACCGCATTCAAGTGTTTCTATGTATACCACATCAAACTGTTTCTATATATACCGCATCAAGTGTTTTCTATGTATACCACATCAAGTGTTTCTATATATACCGCATCAAGTGTTTCTAATGTATACACATCAACTGTATCTACGTATACTACCAAGCAAAGTACAAAAGCTGATGGTTAGTTCATTATAAATAAGAATAAGGACTCAGATTACAATAATAATAGAACTTTATTTGAATAGAATGAGTTCTGAGGTAAATAGATAGTAAACTTTGAAGTATCTTATAATACAAGTAAAAAAAATACCAAGACATTTTAGTGGTAAATAGTTAAACCGTTCATCACGGCTCTCCAACCACACCAAATGAAGATACAATGATGGTTAGTTCATTATAATTGAGCAAAGGACACATACTTCAATAATAATACGACTTTATTTAAATAGAATGAGTTCTGAGGTGACTAAATAGTAAACTTGAAATATCCCATCATACCGGTAAAAATACCAGAAAATTTGCTACAGTAGTGAGGGACAAATTGGTAGGCAAAGATCTACTAATACTTCTAATTGGATGATTCTATAGTGTATAAGTAGATTAAATCAAAACCCTTTGACCATTTACAGAGAATAGATGAACAGGATCTTCCCTGTTGTAATATATATGAATATTAATTATTTTTTACTTTAAACCGCTCTCGGTGGCTCTCCTACACTGCGATCCTACCGTAGGCCACTGATGTTTAGTTCCTTATAATTGAGTAGAAGGACTGAGATTACAATATTAATTGGACTTATTTGAATAGAATGAGTTCTGATGTGAATAGAAATAGTGAACTATGATATATTCCATCCTGCAGGTAAAAGTTAAGCCGCTAACAACGGCTCCCAGCCACAACCAAGTAAAGGTAAAACTGATGGTTAGTTCATATAATTGAGCAGAAGGAATCAAATTACAACAATAGACTATTGTGAATAAATAGTGAACTTTGAAATATTCCATCATACAGGTAAAAAAAAATACAAGGAAATTTAAATATAACCGTGGGGGAAATTTGTAGACAAAATGTTAGTAATGACAAAACCTAGAGGTAATTTTCACCTTTAGTTGTGAAAAAATTCCTAAGCAAATAAGGCAATTAGAGTAAACCTCTAATTAAGTAAGCCGGTAGCTATGTTGAAAGTTCTCCGTGCGAAATAAACAAATCTTAGAAACTTTTCGAAAACAATACAACTGCATGTTTTAACACAAAAATATCATAAAATGTGTTCTTAATAATAATTAAGTTCATTTTCAGATATTTTATGCTAAAGCCAACTGACTTTCTTTGAAACAAGACGGTAGCCATTTTGAATGTGTCCGTGCGAAATATACAAATCTTTAGAATCGTTTCAAAAACAATACAACTGCATGCTTTAACACAAAAATTATATAAAATTCGTTCTTAATAACAATTAAGTCCATTTCAGATAATGCGCACGCACAATTTTATGCTAGGAATTTTAACAACTAAAGGTGAAAAATTACCAACCTATATGTAAGCATAGCTAGCTTAGCTACAAAGCTGCAAATAGCCACCAGTAATCCTTATTTTAAAATGAATAGCGGCAGCTCTCTTACCGGGAACTGTTTCTATGTATGCCTCATTCAAGCAAAAAAACAAAAACTGATGTTTAGTTTATTATAACTGAACAGAAGGACTCAGATTACAATAATAATAGGACTTTATTTGAATAGAATGAGTTCTGAGGTGAATAGAGAGTGAACTTTGAAATATTCCATTATACAGGTAAAGAAAATAGCAAGAAAATTTGGTAGAGTCGTGAGGGAAAGAGTTAATCAGTGATCTCGCAGGAACCGGTGGTTTCACAGTCACTTGTCCAAAAGCATGCAAATATTGATTAATAATATTCCGATTGGATTTTAGTAAGGAACTTCCGGTCCAATGACTGGCACAAGGTTCAGCGATTCGGGGTGATTGATATTCTAACAAGCAAAGATACTAAAGCTTTTGCTTTTGCAAGCTTCTGTGCCAGTAGAGGCGCGTCGGTATTTTTTTTCATTTTCTTTCTTTCTTTCTTTCTTTTTTTTTATTATTTATTTATTTTGGCGTATTCCGGTCCAATGACTGGCACAAGGTTCAATGCTTTTGATCGATTGATATTCTAATAAGTAAAGACACTAAAGCTATTGGTTTTGTAAGCTTCTCTACCAACAGAGGGCGCGTCAGTATGTTTTTTTATCTTGCTTTGTTTTATTATATTATTTATTGTATTATTTTTGGCGTATGGCATTTCATAACAAAAACAACTGCAAAATCTGCAAAAAACTGGACATGCTTATTCTATGGAAACACATAAATGAATAAAATATACAACGAGCAATTTTTTCTTTTTTCCTTATTCTATTCATATCTATCTCTCGATTATTTCATACTGCCCATCCTTCCCTTCCTTCTTACTTTCTAATTCTGTTCATCTATCTATCTATCTATCTATCTATCTATCTATCTATCTATCTATGTTCTATACATCTGAATTTGTTCTTACCTATCTCTCTCTCTCTCTCTCTCTCTCTCTCTCTCTCTCTCTCTCTCTCTCTCTCTCTCTATCTATATATCTACCTCAACCTGTTCATATCTATCAATCAATCTGCCTATCAATTTATCATCAGCTAAACCAGCCTCTCTCTCTCTCTCTCTCTCCTCTCTCTCTCTCTTATATATATATAATATATATATATATATATATATATATATATATATATATATAATATAATATATATATATATATATGAATTTGTTCTTATCTATCTATCTATCTATCTATCTATCTATGTTCTTATCTGTCTTTCCATTTCATTTCTATCCTTCTATCTATCTATCTATCAATCTATCTATCTATCTATCTATTCTATCTATCTATCTCAGTCTTATCTATCTAAAAAGAATCAGGACATTAGCCTCATAAAAAATGCCACAGATCTCGTTTCCTTTCATTTCGTTTGAATTTTTCCAAGACGTAAAGTTGTAAAGACATGTCTCAACATTAACGTTTCATTGACCTTTTTTTATCAATGGCATCAAAGACATTGCTCAAATAGCAATGACGTCTTTAGATCCTAACGACAAAGTGTAAAACTTGGCTAATTCCATTGAATACCGGACATTTTTTTGGCAACGTATGAATTAAGCTTATCTTATTCTAACCTCACATACTTTATCTCAAGATCTTAATAGAATGCCTTTGGTTGGATTTGACGGTATGTCAACTCTTGATGGGTTATTTTATGCCGAAGACATTTTATTTTATTCATTCTTGATAGGTATTCAAAAATTGTTTGAAAACTCATTATAAACACATTTTTCTAAACTCATTTTTTTCATCTAACCCATAAATGGGACCTTAACAGGAACTACCACTCCGGGCCTCAGTGGATCTGAAAGTAATGGCACTGAAGAGGTACCTCAGACTCCCCAGAGTGTAATAGAAGGTAGAGGATCGTACATCTGTTTTTTTCTGTGATGCTGCTTCCAGAATTTGTTCAAGGCAGCACACAACATTCTTGTATAACCTCCAACTAGCTTTTTTTTTCTCTGTTTCGTTAGAGTCCATGTTGTGCTGTCGTACAGTAGTACTGATACGGCTACGGCTTGGGGAGCACTAGATAAGACAGTGCTACAATGGGCAACGTATGAATTAAGATTATCTTATTCTGACTTCACATACTTTATCTCAAGATCTTAATAGAATGCCTAGGCCGGTTGGTTGGATTTTACGTCATTTCAACTCTTGTTGGGTTATTATATGCTAAAGATGTTTTGTTTTATGCATTCTTGATGGGTTTTCAAAAATTGTTTTAAAACACATTTTAAACATATTTTTCTAAACTCATTTTTTTATCTAACCCATTGATGAGATCCTTACAGGTACTACCACTCCGGGCCCGAGTGGACCTGGGAGTAATGGCACTGAAGATGTACCTTACACTTCCCAGAGGGTAATAGAAGTACATCTGTTTTCTTCTAGGATGTTGCTTCCAGAATTTGTTCAAGACACCACGCAACAGATTTGTGTAGCTCCCATCTAGCTTTTTTTTTCTCTAAGCGTTTCGTTAGAGTCCATGTTGTGCTGTCGTACAGTAGTACTGATACGGATACGGCTTGGGGAGCACTAGATAAGACAGTTCCACAATGTGACATTACGATATGGAATGAATAAAGATGATCTATTTTTAACAGAGACAAAAAGACAAATGAAATTGTTAGAGTCCATGTCGTGCCGCCGTACAGTAGCACTGATACGGCTACGGTTAGGGGAGCTCTAGATAAGACAATGGGCAACGTATGAATTAAGCTTATCTCATTCTGACCTCACATACCTAAAGATCTTGGAGACGCGTGGTGTAATGGTTAGAGTTGTAGGAAATGGACTCGTCGACCCGAATTCAAATCCTAGACGAGGTTGTCTACATTTCACATAGCGCTAATACACTTGGGAAGGGCATAAATCTACCTACTTTCCCTCCAGCTATGAGTAAATTGGAGAGCAAACTGAGCTTTTTAACTTTGGTTAGGTAACCAGTTTATGAGAAGGAAAACTCTGAATTCAAACCCTAAACTCCACCTAAAAATTGACCTTGTGTCACATCCTGCTCGTTTGGAGGAGTTGGTTAATATGTACTTTATCTCAAGATCTTAATAGAATGCCTAGGTTGGTTGGTTGGTTGGATTTTACGGCATGTCAACTCTTGTTGGCTTATTTTATGCCGAAGACGTTTTGTTTTATTCATTTCTTGATGGATACTCAATTTTTTTAACTCGGTTTTTTAAACACATTTTTTCAAACTCATATATATGTATACATATATATATATGCATACATATTTCAAACTTTTTACTGTGTAACCTATAGATGGGACCTCAATAGGTACTACTGCTCCGGCTCAGAGTCGACCTGAGAGAAATAGTGCTGACGAGATACTCCACCAGAGTTCCAAAATTGGAAATTTACCATCAGGTAGAGTTTAACGACATACCCAGGATACCAAGACCTTCAGCCACCGCCTTCTAGTACATATATGATAAAAAAGAGTTATAAGGGCAATAGAGTTGGGTCAATCATATAGGTGCTAGGGCTTGACGTGACCAGTTGATTGATCAAAGGGGATCTCTCCAACCGCCCATCTAGACTAAGTAAAGCCCATAGTGAAAATACCTAGATATGAGTAAAGATCTTCCTAGTGGCCGAAGAATGGGAAATTAATAAAGAAATATGGTCGATGGATGAATTGAAGCAAATCGAAGATGTAATATTGGTCTGCTCGTATCTATCTATATACCTATATATTGATAGATACTGTGAGGGAAGGCAGTGATCTGTAAAGATTAGGCTATTGCTATCTATATATCTGTCTATGTTTGATCGTATCTATCTATTATTATCTATCTATCTATCAGATTAAGAACACAATATTCATCATTTTACTTCTGATCTTTATTTCTTTAAAACAACCGAACATTTACCCCCAATATAAGAAATACACACACTCACACACACACACACACACACACACACGGACACACACGGACACCTACATATGTATATACATATTGTATGTTGTAGACAAATATATACAGTCATCAGGTATATATATATTCACACACACACACACACACACACACACACATATATATATATATATATATATATATATAATATACATATATATATATATATATATATATATATATATATATATATATATATAATATATATACTGATAATATGTATATTACCACAGACATAACGAACATTCTTATGGGCGAGCTATATATGAACTACACACACACACACACACACACACACGGACACACACACATATGTATATACATATATGTATGATATAGATAAATATATACAGTTATCAGGTATATATATATTCACACACACACACAACCACACACACACACACATATATATATATATATATATATATATATATATATATATATATACTGGTAAATATATATTACTACAGATATAACGAACATTTTTATGGGCGATATATATATATATATATATATATATATATATATATATATATATGGGCGCGAGCTATTAGAAAAAGCATTACTCTAATTGATTATCTATTGTGATTTCCTGTCTGAGAAATAAAAAAGAAATGTACTCATTTTTTTTCTTCTTTTTTCTGGGCAATATTAGGAAGAATTGAAGAATTCGTCTTTACAATGTTGACAGGCATTTTTCGTCTCTTCGTCTGTGAATGAAATAACGAGGTTCACCGACCCAGAAGAAAAAGAGTTATATCGCCGACCAGTCTGAACAATGCCGCACCTCGTCAGTCGGTCTATCATGTGACGGTCGAACCAAGCCGTAATGAGAGATTAGACGAGATGTTGACGCGAAGTAACGTGTGCCGAGATTTGTCGAAATGCATTGTAGTGTGTGGGGGTTGGGGTTGTGGGTTAAGACAAGATATCAATTGAGGCAAAGATGGCGGCGTCCGCCATAGAACGAGCCGAGCGTCGCCGGGCCACATGCTTCAGTGCATAACGATGACAATGGCGGGAAAAATGAAAGATTTCTTTGTAATAAATGATCGATGTAAACAGGCACGCAAGAATAGCATTATATATATATATATATATATATAATAGAGAGAAGAGAGAGAGAGAGAGAGTGCTGAATACATAATGGACTGTATTATATATATATAAATAGATAAGTAATGAGCATCATCATTCTTTCTATATAACAATCTATTTTATGTATTTATTATATATAGAGAGCGATAGTGAGAGTTGAATAAATATATCCCGACTCTCTCTCTCTCTCTCTCTCTCTCTCTCTCTATATATATATATATATATATATATATATATTATAATACTACCAAGAATACTACCCAGAAACCAATCTCCGCCTGTCCGCTTGGCAGTCGAGGTTTCGAGTCACGCACGGAGCAGTCTCCCATGTCTATAACCTTGCTGATGAGACCTAATAGGTCGAAATATACATTCAGGGATTGACATGTTCTCGATTTGTTTAGCCTTACTTTTGAACATATATGCCCGCCTAAATTCATTAATTATCAACTAATTAATTGTTAAAATTATGTATGACTTCAATTAAGCACATATCCTCCAAAAATATACATATATTAAAACATTTGTATATAAGTAGACAACGACATATATTTATAATAATACAAGTATGGACTGTATCGTCTATTTCGACGCATGAGGGATCCTCCAATGAACAACCTACACAGTATTTTGTTTATAGTGGTGAAGGCTTGTGTTTGACCATCCACACTTTTTGGCACAATCGATAGGAAAGAATTTGGACACAAGAAATGCCACAAACCCAATCAACCTGGTCTCGGGTTTTCCAATTTCAGAGTTTTCCTTCTCCTAAACTGGTTACCTATTCAAGGTTAAAGATCCCAGTCTACCCTACTATTTTACCCATAGCTGGAGGGAGAATATATGGATTCATACTATTCCCAACGGTATTCACGCTATGTGAAATGCAAACAACCTTGTCTAGGATTTGAACTCGAGTCGACAAGTCAATTTCCCAGGACTCTAACCATTATGCTACGGGCCTCCATAATACAAGTATACAAATATGATGAGCAGTGTATAAAGAAAGAAGACCCTGTAGCGCCAATTGTACTTGACGAGGTGCTGTACTGAAAATGCGTAAGAAAACTTTCGGCAACTCCCAGCACTTGAAGCGAACAGGCTAAGTGCAACATTGCCCGCGATGCATGCGAACAGAACCAATAATGGCAAAAGTGGTCAAACTACCACTGACAAAAGAGGGACTTGATGCACGAGTTCCGGGTTCTTTTTAAAACGCACATGCCAAGGGCACTCATCTTTTTCCTGTCGCCATATTCCTTTCTATTCATCACATCACATCATATATATATATATATATATATATATATATATATATATATATATATATATATATAAAACGTATGCATAATTATACACATATATACATATATGTATACATATATATTCACACATATATATACATACATATATATAAATGTATGTACATACACACATACATGTATATCTATACATATGCATACACATATATATTGCATACACACACACACACACACACACACCACATATATATATATATATATGTATGTGGGTGTGTGTGTGTGTGTGTGTGTGTGGCTAGTGGCCACTTCGTCTCGGCAACTGGGGTCGCTTATTCGATCGAACACGCCTTACCGTTTCCGCATTTCGCTCCTCTTACCTTTGTTCCCGTTTAGCGATTTTCGCCATTGTGGTAAGATCTGGCTATGGGCACGACACCAACCCACAGGAAGTCACGTGACGTGAACGCAGGAAGTAAATTATGCTGTTGCCAGCATTGTTGGTGGAATGCAAAATGAGGGAACAGAATTATAATCGAGCAACAGTGAAAAGACCCCCAGGTAAATAAAAAAGGGGTTTGATGACTTGAATCTATTGCTGCCTCTTCTCACAGCACAGAAATATCTATCTATCTATCTATCTATCTATCTATATATATATATATATATATATATATATATATATATATATATAATATATATATATATATATACTGTGGGGGATTAAACATAGATTTAACAGTTCGATCAATTATATTGAGCACTCTACTAAATAATATCGCAAAAAAACATGTTCCATCACGAACTCATTCTAATACATTTTTATAGTAAAATCATTGTCTAATGCATCTTTATAGTAAAACCATTTTCCAATGCATTTTCATAGTAAAAATATATATATATATATATATATATATATATATATAAATATATATATATATATATATATAAATAAAGAGTGAGAGGGAGGATTAAAATATAATCATGAATAACTAGCTCCCAGCTTTTTTTCTTATTAAGTATTCATAATATATATTTCTTATCCGCGCCATCAAAGATATACCGCCTTATGTGGGCCAACCAAGTGCACAAAAAATGCCGAGGTCACGTCGAGGTAGGACTAATGTTCATTTACAATCCACTGAGCTCGCAAAGTCGGGGTTTGTATTTTTTAAAAATAGGTCTCTGTCTTTGTCTCCCTTTCTTATATATTCCCCCCTCCCTCTCTCTCTCTCTCTCTCTCTCTCTTCTCTCTCTCTCTCTCTCTCTCTCTCTATTTGTATCTCACTCTTTTTCATATACTACAAGACGTATACGACGTTGCCTGTGTCTTCTATCAAAATAAGACCACGTAGTAATATACAGATTTTGCTTATAACAAATAGTATCATTGTTTTTTACCTGTCATAAATCTATCTCAGTCTGTTTATCTGTGTCTGTCTGTCTGTCTGTCTGTCTGTCTCTTTCTGTCTGTCTGTCTCTTGTCTCTCTCTCTCTCTCTCTCTCTCTCTCTATATATATATATATATATATATATATATATATATATATATCCCAGCGTTTCATAAATTTTGAACAATTCTAAGAGTGCTAATTTTCCATTCAAAACATTTTTAAACAAACTGATCAACAAAAAACTATCACAGTCTCCTTATTATTCTGTGATAAATTTCACTTTTCCTTATATCAACAAAAGCCCTGAAGAAGATCTACTAAACAGATTAAAACACTGCAGCGTTTGCTGAATAAATATCACCCATTTCATTTAAACCTGTGTTTTTTCAAATTTTTCACTATATTAGATATCATCAGATTCCCTTCCATTTTTCTCTTCACATATATATATATGTGTGCGTATTCAGGCAGCATTCTTTCATTTATACATGTAGAATAAGACAAAAGACACGTCTCCTGTTTAACAATTTTGTTAACGATTTTTTCAAGCTTTCTGGCCAAGTTTTTTTACTCTCACTACTACTAAATTGAAAAAAAAACTCAAAAAAAGTAAAAAAAAAAATAAAAAAAAACAAAAACTGGAACACAAACACATGTGATGGCACCTCGAAGTACCGAAAGTACTTGGTATAAAAACTTTGGTGGGCTAATCCACGGATTCCATCCAAATGTAAAAAAAGTTGTCCAGAAAACTTGAAAAGATCGTTAATAAAATTGTTAAACAGGAGACGAGTCTTTTTGTTTAATTCTCTCTCTCTCTCTCTCTCTCTATATCTTATATATATATATATATATATATATATATATATATAAAGTAAGTAAAGTCGACAGGGCGGTCTAAAGTCGGTATCAGCCAGTCAGCGAGGGAGTATATCCCCTTTTCAATAGCGCTAGACCAAGGAGATTGTTTTTAGCATCTGAGGTGGGGCGCCACACCTACCATCAGCTCCTTACTTTATCGCACAGATCCCTGTACTACTCCTTACGCTGAGTTAGCGGGGACCAGTATCGAACTAAGAACCTTGTAGTTTCTAGCCGAACGCTCTACCAATTGAGCTAACCCGTCCCCTATAGTTGGATGATATCATTTGGATTGTGTTAATGATATTACTTTAAGAAGATTTATATAGTAACTGTCATTCATTGACTTTCGAACACTAATCCGAACGAAACGGGTAAGTCAGCTGTATCTTGAATCCTTAGTTTCACTATTCTTTCATGCTTAAAAAATCCCAGTACATTTATCTTTTATAACCTTGTCATCCGTATATATTTTGCTATTTACAACTTCAGTATTAGTAGGATGGGACACACGGTCAATTTCTTAAGCAGGGTTTAACAGGTTTGAATTCAGAATTTCCTTCTTCTAAACTGGTTACCTAATCAAGATTGATAAGGACAGTTTGCTCTACTATTAATCCATAGCTAGGGGGAGAATAATTAGATTCCTACTTTTCCTCTTCTTTCCTCTTTCTCTTTTTTTTTAATCCGTCTTCTCGGTTTAATTCCATTTTCATTCATAAACTCTTTCTTTTCAATTCGTTTTTATTCCCATTCCTTTTTTATTCATTTTCATGTGTATTCGCTTTCTTTTAATTTTAATTCATATATTCCTTCATTCATATTTTCATTCATATACTTTTTCATTTTCATTCATATAGCCTTTCATTTTCATTCATACACCCTTTCATTCACTTTTTTTTCATTCATATACACTTTCATTTTATTCTTATCCACATACTCATTCATTCATATTTTTCATTCATAAACTCTTTCATTCTATTTTTATTTATGTGCTCTTTTAAGTATACATTCTATATTTTTACTTATTTCTCTCTTTCCCCACAATGAACGCATATTGGCCAGTGGTCATTTAGGGAGTAAAACAAATGGAGGGGAGGTGCTGATGGGATATCAAGCAGCGAACGAGTCCAATAAATTAATAAAGTTACGACTTCTCCAGCAGTGAATTTAATGGGGACATTGTGCTCAGTCCAGGTCGCAGGGGGTCGGACCAGTTCATGCTATTGACACAGAGGTCAACATGTAAGGTTATTGACCACTGGTCAGATTAGGCCCCGGCTGGTTTTAAATATTGGAAATAGTGACTCGATGGGTGAATGGATTGCAGAGGGCAGGATTTGATTTTGCATTGTCGTGGAAAACAGGTTCGTGACCCTTGCTCCATTGTATTAAGCTTAAGCGCGCACACAGGGTGTCGATATTTGATAAAAGGGGGGGTTACGTATCGTGTGGTTCTATCAATTGCTAATGTAAATCGGGGTGGATAACAACAAGGGTGGGCTTTTGTTTCAATAATCTGATTTTTCAGTGTCGATATGAAGAGGGACATGCTCTAGCGGATACTTTGAGAACTAGCAGGTTATCGCGTTCACCATGCGGCGTGTTAAGTCTCTAATCGTTGGGAACATTTCTAACTGGAAATAAATCGAAATTCTTTAAAATAAATATTACCATTGCTGCCTACATTGCAGAAATAATTTATATACCTAATTAATAGATAAAATTAATTTAAAATATGAATCGTTTAATTTTAAGTTTCAAATTTCATATTTTTAAATTCTAAAAACAAATCTTTATCTCATAAAGAGAGTATTGTTATCTAATAATCTTTGGAGTAAACCCAATTGAAAAGATAGCCCCGTCTCTCTTTTTGATAGAACAAATATCGATGTATATTTTTTCATTGATATTGAATATAAAAACAACAGAGTAAAGAATAATTTTTTAGAAAAAAATTATTTTTTTTTACATTTAATTTTCGGTACTTATTTTCTACCAAAGTAGCTCCCTTAAATTTGTTTCTTCTATTCACCCCTTTGGTCTTTTGTCTTTTTATTTATACTATAATTAGTTTCAAAAGTATATAACCCCACCGATATTTTGCGCCCCCAATTTTTTGATTTAACCGTTTGCCTACCAAAATTCGCCCACGGCTGTACCATGATTTCTTGGTATTGAAATACCCGTCTTTATAACAGGGATGACCAAAATTGTTTAATTTAACTCTTCGCCTACCAAATTTCGCCCACGGTTGGACCAAATTTTCTTGGTATTGAAATACCCGTCTATATAACAGGGGTGGCAAAAATTGCTTATCCTAAAAGCCACAAATGATATAGCTCAGATGTTTGAGAGCCACAGGACATGAACAAAATTTACATATAAGTTTTTATTAGTATTATCTGCATTATTCGGACTATTGTCCCCATCTTCATTGTTATTTGTACAACATTTCGGTCGATATGCCCCCGGCCTTCTTCAGGTATTTCTTGTCGGACTCGGGAACCTTCTTTTCGCACTCGAAAACCTTCTTTTCGAACTCGGAAACTTTTTGTCGTAATCGGGAGCCATCACGGAACTTCGAACTTAACCCTTTATTTAGTCCACGGGGGTGTCCAATTGGACACATGGCCTAGTGGATAAGGTAGTTAGGTTAAGACAGAGAAATAAGTTTTTATTGTTAGATACACAGTTTGATACAACATTTTTCTATACGAGGGTAAGTAAAACAGTAATATCATTTTATTTATTTCATGTGAATTTTTAAAAAATAAAACTAAGGCCGACATTGAGACCTTAACGAGGTTCAGAACAAGAATCTGACGAGTAAGACCAAACTTGCCATTCCTCCTTCTGCATGATAATGCTCGACCACTCACAAGCATCAGGACAAGGGAGATAATCGCCTCATTCGGGTGGGCAACTTTACCGCATCCTCCACACTCACTAGATTTAGCGCTTTCAGGCTATTATCTATTCGATCCCATGAAAATGGGTATGCGATGCAAACATTATCCCAGTGACGAGAAAGTGAATCTGTAGTCAAGAAATGGCTCAAAGAACCAACAGAATTTTACAGGGCAGTGATACATGCTCTCATTCAAAGGTGGAACATTGCTATTGAGAGATAACGATGACTATGTGGGGAAGTAGGGATGTGATCCACAGAGGACCAGCTTCATTTTGTTGTATGATACATGTTCCTGTGTTGGTAATTATACCTGTCCTAAACAAAATGGCATTATTTTTTGACTCATCTATGTGGTGAAGTAGGGATGTGATCCACAGCTTCATAAATACATAGATACATAGATACATAGATATAAACAGACTGAGATGGATAGACCGATAGATAAATAGAGAGATAGATAGATTGATAAGAGCAGACTGATATATATATATATATATATATATATATATATATATATATATATAGTCTCAATGATCCATTACTATTGAATAGCGAGTTCGTTGTTCATTTGATGCCCCATACTTTTGAGCATACTACTCGTGGCTGGTATGGGTTGGGTAAATGTCCACCTGTTAGTATAAGTGAGCTTGTGTACTGTGTGACCGTTGCGTTCATACTGGCAATGCTCCTTTTCGTTCTGATCATTTTGGCAAGACATCGTATGTCCCAGTAATATAAGTACTTTCTCTGCCATAGCCATTTCATTACGTAAGTAGATAAACTATTTCGTTCAAAATATATTAGGTAATTTTATTTCAGGTTGTACATTTGGTTGCGCATATGAATATTCATCGAAATATCTAGAATTTTATCAGTAGTCTGTCTGTTTGTCTGTCTCTCTCTCTCTCGTTATTTTCACTCGCTCGATTACACTTTCCCTGGTGCTCTCGCCTTCTCCCCCCCTCTCTCTCTGTTTACGGTTTCGCTCACAATCTCCCTGTCACTTTTCACTCTCTATCTTCGCTTTTTGTCTTTCTCACAATCTTACTCTCTGTCTGTCTGTCTGTCTCTGTCTCTGTCTGTCTGTCTGTCTGTCTGTCTGAGGTAAAAGAGATTGAATGAAATCATCAAGAATTGACTATATCTGAGTCTATAACTGAGAGAGAGACAAGGAGAGAGAGAGAGAGAGAGAGAGAGAGAGAGAGAGAGAGAGAGAGAGAGAGAGAGAGTAAAAAGTGAAGGGGAGATGTTGAGAAAACAGCAAACAGAAAGAGAGAGGAAAAGAAGGAGGAGAAAGCTGAAAAGGAAAGGAGGTCGAGCAAATGAAAATAACGAGAGATAAATAGATAGATAGATAGAGAGAGAGAGAGAGAGAGAGAGAGAGAGAGAGAGAGAGAGAGAGAGAGAGAGAGAGAGAGAGAGAGAGAGAGAGAGAGACCGGAAGGGAAACCGAGAGGGAGGTATTGCGAGGGATATAGGATGAAGGAATAAGGGCTAAGAGGAAGAGGCAGATTGTTGAAGAGAGTGAAAATAGCGAGAGAGAGAGAGAGAGAGAGAGAGAGAGAGAGAGAGAGAGAGAGAGAGAGAGAGAGAGAGAGAGGGGGGGGGAAAGAGAAGGGGAGGTAGTTCAATGGGATAATGATTAACGTATTATCTTAGAACCGAGCCATTCTTTTCTTTCTTCTTACGTGACCCCAGATTTAACTGATAGTGTCCCCCACCAAAAACAGACAAAGCAGATAAATACATTTTTAATCCGATTACATCTCGCCTTCTATACACAAATCGGAATTACCACTGATAAAAACAAAAACCTCCACACGGTCCATCAACAACTTCATGGGAACACAGACGACATTGTCCCGGGTATGATGTTAAATTATGGTGAGGTTGCAATTCTGGAGCTCTGGGGAATGTGGAGTACCCCTTCATTGCTATTACTCCCAGGTCTTCTCAGACCCGGTGTTAAGATCCCATATATTGGTTAACTAGAAAAAATGTTTTAAAATAACTAGCAAATATACCTTAAAGGGTTATTTCCTAGTTGAGTAACATCATATTACAGGGTGACCCAGAAAAAACAGAACCCAAATTATTTATTTTCCAATTAAACTAACCCTAAACCCTAACCATAAACCCTAACCCTGACACTAAACCCTAACCCTAATCCTCCCCTAGTTAAGTAACATAATATTACAGGGTGACCCAGAAAAAACAGAACCCACAAATTTTGTAATAAAACTGTTAATTTTAATTTTTTTTAAAGTTTAAGTCCAACAAGGGTTAGGGTTAGGGTTTAGGGTTAGGGTTCGTGTTAAGGTTAAGGTTGGGATTTAGGGTTAGTTTAATGGGAAAATAAATAAATAATATGGTGAGGTTGCAATTCTGGAGCTCTGGGGAATGTGTTATTACTCCAAGGTCTACTCAGACCCGGTGAGGTAGTATCTGTTAGGATCCCATCTATGGTTTAAATTGAAAAAAGAATAGAGTTTTAAAATAACTAGCAAATATATGCACCCTCCGAGTGCAAGTATCTAAGTTTTAATGTAATAAAATATTATATTAAATTAAAAAGGCTAATGAAACTAAATAAGAATGCAGATAAAAAGATTTGAAACAGAGGAGGGTGTAATCGAAAATTAGAACAACTGAAACTTACTCTTCCATCAGTTCAGTCGTTCATTGTTAAAATTTTTACTAATTTAATTATTTTGTTAAAATAGCAAGTAAAGAATAAAATTGGAGTTATTTCTTCTTTCAGATTTATCCCTGGGATTTTTGCTCATATTCATTAATATAAAACCAAACAATTAGAAAGTAATACTAAGCACATATTTATTAGAATCAAATTTGTAATATCAATATGCAAATTATCCTTCCCGTTCACATTGTAAATCGCTATTTTGTTGTATATATAAATACAATTGCATATTATTAGTATGTAAATATGGTCAACAGTATTAATGAAAAATATCTTAATTAATAATTGAGGTTTAAATAAAATTAAATCATGGAGAATGTAACGTATATAACTAAAGGAATTGTGATTTGAGTAGTGATATAGTTTCGGTTACAGACAGACAGGCACACAATCTCCATTATTTTAAGATATGAAAGATTCACGTCGGTATTGGTCTGTATGCGTAAGATGTGTTTTGAAAAAAAATAGCTCTTAGACAAAATTATGAAACGTTGTAATAATTAAATTATCATCATCATGTCGCGCAATCAACACGGATATCCATAACAATCTCTCGCCAACCCTCCCTATCATTCATTGATCCAGGAAGGTCCTCCCCGCAGCATCCAGCATCATCGCAGAGTTGGTCAATGTAGGTCCTTGGTGGGTGGCCCACACTAGCATGCCCATGTGTTGGTTTCCACAGGAGAACGTCGCTTATGAGCTCGTCCTTGCTTCTCCAGCAGTGTCCAGCATGCCTTGTCCGTCTCACTCGGATGGTTTGTGAGATGGGGGGGGGGCAGGTGGCCATACAGTTGTTTCCTTGTGGGGTGTTGTTTCCATGATTTGTTCAAGACCGCACGCAACATTCACGTGCAGCTTCCATCTAGCTTATACTGTTGTGTATCCACAGGTCCTGCTAGTTCCAATAATATTACAACACTGTAATAGTTGTCACCCAACCCTCTGTATTGAAAATTTGCGTTTTCTATAAATAGGGTTTTTGAAGATAGATCCCATAACCTTATATATTCGGAAATTTCGTTACCAAAAGCACTTGGATAATTATATTTCATTTTAATCAAAGCGGGACCCTGGGGGCGCAAAACCCACACTGAATTTTTCCCTCTTTGATTTATATGAAATTTAAACCATAGGTAAATGACAAGATGTGATGCATATTCACAAAACATCTGCAAATTTCAATAATATTAAGACACCCAAATCTCCAGTGAATATTTTAGACGCCCATAACTTGAGGATTGGAACTTCTATCAACACCGATCTTTTTCTATTAATTAAACGGAAATCAAGAAAAAAATGACCTCTTTTTTATAGTAAAATTTGGATAATTTATCTATGACAAACACCATGAGAATTATGGCAACAAAAGCTATTAGTTAACTAGCTTAAAGCCCACCTTATCAGGTGGCAATTAAGCTACTATATATATATATATATATATATATATATATATATATATATATATATATATATATACCCGAGAACTAGCCGCGGCCAATAAAAACATTAGTGAATGAGAGAATAACGACCAACAGACGAGAGGTATAGATAAAAGGATATGAAAACACACAATGCTGTTAAAATGAAAATTATTTATTTCCTTTCTCTTAACTTATATATATATATATATATATATATATACTTATATATATCTGTGTGTGTGTGTGTGTGTGTGTGTGTGTTCAATATAGAGGGGAGGGTAAGTTTGTCCGTCTCTCTCTCTATATATATCTATCTCTGTCACTCTGTCTCTCTCTGTCTCCCTATGTCTCTGTTTCTGTCTGTCTGTCTGTCTGTCTCTCAATCTCTGTATGTATCTGTCCCTCTCTCCTTTTCTGTTTCTTTCTGTCTCCCTTTCTATCATTCACCCCTTCCACCCTCTCTCTCTCTCTCTTCTCTCTCTTTCTCTCTCTCTCTCTCTCCATCTATCTATCTATATATCTATATATCTTATTCTATTTCTTTCATGGTATTTTACATCACACTGGCAGCGCACAGAGACAGAGGAACGAGGAGTTTAAAAGATAGGGGGGAGAAAAAGAAGGAGAAGAAGAAGAAAGAAAGAAAGAGAGACAGAGAGAAACAGAGAGAGGAAGAGAGAAAGCCAAAGAAAAGAGAGAAACAAAAAGAGAGAGAGAGTAAAAGAAACAGTGTATGTGTGTGTGTGTGTGAGAGAGAGAGGGAGAGAGGGGGAGGAAGATGGAGAAAAAGAGAAAGAGAAAGAAAGAGAGAGAGAGGGGTTGAGGAACGAAAGAAAGTGAAGAAAGAAAGAAAGAAAGAAAGAAAGAAAGAAAAAGAAAGTAAGAAAGAGAAAGAAAGCAAGAGAAAGAAAGAAAGAAGAGAAAGAAAGAAAGAGACAAAGAAAGAGACAAAGAAAGAGAAAGAAAGGGAGAGAGAAAGAAAGATATATAGAGTAAAGAATAAAAGAAAGACAAAGAGGACAAAGACAGAAGAGAGAGAGAGAGAGAGAGAGAGAGAGAGAGAGAGAGAGAGAGAGAGAGAGAGAGGGGGGGTTATCAGCTCTAAAAATGTATTCCTACATTCCTATATTCTCATACAGAATATCATTCCTTCATTCTTCTCTTTAGATCCATTTCATCTTTTTAAAGCTTTTTGTTCGCTAAACCTTTTTCTTCTTTTCTCCTTTTCCCTCCGTTCGCATCAGTGAATAGTTGCGCTTTTTATGAGGTGGGGTCTGTACCACTCCGAGAAACCTAATAGGCGAAAATAAAAAGGGGGGTGGAGTCATAAAAAAAAAAGAAATTTTATGAATTTCATAAACTCTTCTCCCCCCCCCCTTTTTATTTTCGCCTATTAAGTTTCTCAGTGTGGTGCAGACCCCACCTCATAAAAAGCGCAAATATTCACTGATGCGAACGGAGGGAAAAGGAGAAAAGAAGAAAAAGGTTTACCGAACAAAAAGCTTTAAAAAGATGAAATGGATCTAAAGAGAAGAATAAAGGAATGATATTCTGTGTGAGAATATAGGAATATAGGAATACTTTTTCAGAGCTGATAAACGTTTTTCACCGTCTCTCTCTCTCTCTCCTCACTCTCTCCCTCTCCTCCTCTCTCCCTCTCTCCCCTCTTTCTCTTTATTTCTGTCTTTGTCTTATTTCTCTTTCTTTTATTCTTTACTTTATATATCTTTCTCTCTCCCTTTCTTTCTCTTTCTTTGTCTCTCTTTCTTTCTCTCTTCTTTCTTTCTTTCTTTATTCTTTTCTCTCTTTATTTCTTTCATTCTTTTCTCTCTATATATCTTTCTTTCTCTCTCTCTTTTTCTTTCCCTTTCTTTCTTTCTTCCTCTCTTTCCCTCTTTCTTTCTTTCTGTTTAACTCTTTATTCATGAATTTTTGTGTGTTGTTAGGGCAACATAAACCGGTATGAATAAAAAATAAATCAATCAGAGAGAGAGAGAGAGAGAGAGAGAGAGAGAGAGAGAGAGAGAGAGAGAGAGAGAGAGAGAGAAGGAGAGAAAAATAAATAAATAAAAAAATATATAAGGGTTCCCTTCTTTTTTTAAGAAATTCAATATTTTAAAATGCATACGCCATTTCGATCTATAATTAAATTTTGTACCCACAATAAAACTTATATATATATATATATATATATATATATATATATATATATATATAAAGCGTCTTCAGAAAAAAAGAGTGGGAAGGAGATATAATGTATAAAGTACTAAAAAGAGACAATGAGAGATAAATTCTGGCGGACGATATGGCCACTAAAATCAAAAAGAGAATTAAATATATATGTATATAATGGATTAGGAAAGAGATAGAGATGTTATATACCTCTTTATAACGGGTATATAAATAAATCGATAGAGGAGAAAGTTCTATTTCGGCGATTGGCCATCTTCTTTTAAGTTGCTTCCCTCTTCTTTCGTTGATCAGCATCTTTTGTACTGGGCTTGGTTTTCTGAGCTCATCTCTTTCTTCATTACCCGAAGCCAAAAAGGGTCCAACCGCGCGGTGACTTACTTGTAAACAAAAAAACCCAAAAGACCCAAACAAGATGCTTAATGCACGTGGTGTTCAGACGAAATATATATATATATATATATATATATATAATATATATATATATAATATAATATATATATATATATATATATAATGTTCTGGTCGGCCTTCATGGGGACCACGTCAACCCATTTATCTCCAAGGAAATTGTTGTTTTGTTTTATTCATTCTTGGTGGGTACTCAATATTTTCTTTTTAAACGCAATTATTTTAAAACATTTTTAAAAAATTTAATCCATAGATTGGACCTAACAGGTACTACCCCTGGGTGTCAGAGTGGACTTGGGGAGTAAGTGTGATGATGGGTTAATCCACGTTTCCCAGAGCTCCAGAATTGGAACTTCACCATCAGATAGAGTTTAACGTCATACCCAGGACACAAAGACTTAAAGAAAAAAAGGGTTGGGACAATCATATAGGTGTTAGGGCTTGACGTGACAAGCCGATTGATCGGAAGGAGACTCTCTCCGACCGTCTGTCTAAGTAAGGTCCAAAGTAGAATGAGTTGCTCATACCCTACGATTCTGTCCACCCACGGCCAACAAGTGGGCCCATTGAGAAGGCGGTTCTTACTCATATTCTGATAATTTTTGTGGGAATATTCGTTTAAAATAACCAGAAAGAGAAGGAAGGATTTAAAAAAAGAAAAGGAAATAACGGAATGAGAAGTGACTGAAAAAAATGGATAGACTGACAAAAAAGAGATATTGATTCATTTAGAGTCACTTCCCGATTCTGGCCCAAATGGAGTCTGCGACTGGAGTCGAATCAGCTGGATAAATAATGAAGAACGAAGTCATTGACCCGGTGATTCTAATAACCAAAAGTTGACCAAAATAATAATAAAAAAAAGAAATGTCACAAGAATATTTTTCACCAAGCTCGTCTATTAACTTCCGGTCCTGGCTGAAGGCACTTCCGTTTCCCGAAGAGCGGCCGAGACGTTTTAGGAACATTTTTTCTGGTCAGCTGTCAGGAAGTAGCATATACTGCGCATATAGAAAGTAAATGTATGCCTTATTGTCAAAATACACCATATCTACTCAAGTATATTATATTACGTTTTGTAAATGTAATTCTTAAACAAAACATTAATTATATTCATTTTCAAAGCAGTAGATTATCCATTTATCTTCAAGACAACGTGGTTATCTTGATGATAAGTGGCCAATACAATGCTTTGAAACCAGTGGTAGCAATCGCCTCTTAATTTTAATAACAGATGTATATACATGATATTCATGAAACAGCAGTTAGGGAACTTTA
>CM042180.1:28852047-28859547 GCA_023376005.1 Doryteuthis pealeii | reverse complement strand
ACAAAGAAAATGAACGTAATTCGCGCGACTGGAGTTCGAAGTTGCTTACTACCATGTCGCAGTGGTCTCTGTATATATATAATATATATATATATATATATATGAACATTTGCGTGCGCGTGGAGTCCACCGTAAGTGTTTATACTGCCATAGACTTAAGGGATCTTCTTGATGGCATCTATGACATCTTGTTTTGTCCGATGCGCGTTCAGTTGGAACTGAATTTCCACGTCCGTGCTATATAGAACAGCGCCAATGCGCACGTTGCCACTGTCGATATCATATATATATATATATTTATATATATAGGCAGACACAGACATAATATATATATATATATATATATATATATATATATATACTTACAGATAAACACATAGATATAGATCATTTCACATAGTATATTTACTTGTGTAACATATACATATATGTATATAAATATTACGCATATATGTATATATAAAGTGGAAAATATTTCATATCATATATAATTATGTAGATATATATATATATATATATATATATATATATATATATGTATGTATGTGTGTGTGTCTGTATATAATATATATATATATATATATATATATATATATATATGAATGGTGTGCGATAAAATAGCTAAATAGAGAGAGATTCATCAGAGAAGAAGATATGAACAGACTGATATAGATAAATTGATAGATAGACATAAACAGGATAAATAGGTAAATATATATAGATAGATTGATATGAACAGGTAGAGGTAGATTGATAGCTATATATATATATATATATATATATATATATATATAATATATATAGATATATATATATATAGAGAGAGAGAGAGAGAGAGATGAACATACTGAGATAGATAGATAGATAGATAGATAGATAGAAATGTTTTTTTTTTTTAAATGACAGGTTTTGATTTCAAGATCTGAAGAAGCCGTGCAAGACAAAGCTTATGTTTCTATTATTTTAGACTCTCGAGACGCCAGTGGGATCTGCGTTTATACGCGAAATTAATGCCGTAGATTAAAAGAGGTTTGTCGTTACTTCGTACCCAGCGGCAGTTGAGGGGGGTGACAGATAATGTAGTTGGATCTGAGCCCGTATCCACGCTGCGGTCCTATGTGGGCGTGATGTGAGTGACAATTCATGACAGAAAGTAAGAATAAGAAGAAGAAGAAGAAGAAGAAGAAGAAGAAGAAGAAGAAGAAGAAGAAGAAGAAGAAAAAGAAGAAGAAGAAGAAGAAAAAAAGAAGAAGAAAAGAAGAAAGAAGAAGAAAAAAGAAGAAGAGAAGAAGAAAGGCAAGAAGAAGAAGAAGAAGAAGAAGAAGAAGAAGAAGAAGAAGAAGAAAAAGAAGAAGAAGAAGAAGAAGAAGAAGAAGCAAGAAGAAAAAGAAGAAGAAGAAGAAGAAGAAGAAGAAGAAGAAGAAGAAGAAGAAGAAGAAGAAGAAGAAGAAGAAGAAGAAGAAGAAGAAGAAGAATTCAAATGGCGGCCCACCATAAATCTACAGATGCGAAGGCAATGGCTTGAGGGTCCAAGGTCGATAGATACCACCAAAGTGTCCCCCGCGCTTTGACCATACGTATCCGCTAATTCAACACGCCGTAGCAGGTCGGCGTCAAAGCAAATGCTTTCTTGATTTGCATATCATTTGCATAGCATTTGCATATACTGAATATTCATGGCGGCTTGTCTTTCTGCGTTGTGTGATTATCTTTTAGTTTCGCTAACGGGTCGAGTTGGTCTCGGATCTTTTCATTCTTACACATTCTAATGCTAATTTCCTGTAGTCTACTTAGTTTGTAGGTGTGCAGGTGGCCCAAGCGGGTGACAACACGGACATTCGTTGGCTGGCTGGTTGGTTGGTTGGTTGGTTGGATTTACGGCTTGTTAACCTTTGGGTTATTTTATACCAAAGACGTTTTGTTATATTCATTCTTTGTGTGGTATGGTTGTTACTTGTGTAGTTTTTTGAATAGTATCTCTCTCTCTCTCTCTCTCTCTCTCTCTCTCTCTATATATATATATATATATATATATATATATAAAGTAAAGTAAAGTCGTCGGGGCGGCCTAAAGTCGGTATCAGCCAATCAGCGAGGAGTCTATCTCCTTTTCACTTGCGCTAGACCAAGGAGATTATTTTAGCGTCTGAGTTGGAGCGCCACACCTACCTTCAGCTCCTTACTTTACCGCACAGATCCCTGTGCTACTCATACGCTGAGTTGGCGAGAACCGGTATCGAACTAAGAACCTTATGGTTTCTAGCCGAACGCTCTACCGATTGAGCTATATATAATGAATTTATGTAATGACCATGAACTTTATTAATACATTGGCTCTTAAAATATTGATATTACAATTAAGTATGAAGCGTTCACCTGTTTAAAATGATTGTGAACTTTATTCATACATTGGCTCATAAAACGTTGATAAAACAACTAAGGATATATATATTTAACAAAAAACACCTTAAAAATCAGCTACAGTTGCATAAGAAATATATCACAAATCATGAAAAGCCACAATAAAAAGTTGGAAAACTAACAAAACACCATGCGAACTAACAACCAGTGCAACTGCAGGGATAAGAGTTCGTGTACTCTAAAAAGAAACTGTCTGCAAAATAATGTGGTGTACAGAGCAACTGGAAAAAAATAATACCTCAATCAAACAATACATAAGAGCAACGGAAGGAACCCTGATGCAAAGAATTTACAACGATAAACTTTCATTTTTGAACAGAAAATATTCTACATATACTAATCAATCCACACATATCTGGAACTTGAAAGATATGGACATTTCGCCAGACGTGAGCTGGGAGATTCTGAAAGTTGCACCCGCTTACAGCAAAAAATTAAAAAGATGCCTTCTTTGCCTCCAAGAAAAACTTTCTATTATCACTCATCCATCACAACACACCCTACTAAACAAAAAATCGGAAGTTCTATCGAAATGCCGACATGAAAATAAACACCTACTATCACACTTCGATCCATATACATAACCCACACACACCTCTCCTACCCAATTATTCTATTAAAAAAGAGTAAACTCTGCAACAGATCGCCAACCTATAAGTATCTTTCCCTCTACCTGTCTACATTGTACAATAATATCATACAAAATATAACCACCAACGCAATACATAACACAGTCATTATTATTAACACCATAATTAAAAATACATTATATTAATTGCACAAAACATACGTAACCAAGAATACCAAACACAAATACGCATATTCATACGCACACACGTGCTTGGAGACAATCATATCATCACAGCCTTCACGCATTTCCACGCGCATGCGCATGACATCATACACATACAAACAAACAAAAATAGCATTCGACATCACGTAAACATGCAACACGAGAATACAGTTAAAAGATGCACACATTTGACCATTTACACCATTTCTGGCATTTAAAAAAAACTATTTCGTTTACCTGATGAATGCTTTTAGCAGGAAACCATTGGTAGTAATATCGTTCCCAAATAAATGAATAAAAGCTAACACTTTTATTTGTCACTTCATTCAACTATCAACGCTCTATCACTGATATTGAGCACTCTTCTAATAACACTGTACGTTGGATTAGTATTACTTTTTCTAGTATACTATGGCAACCATACACATTATATATATATATATATATATATATATATATATATATATATATATATATATAGATATAAGAGAGAGAGAGAGAGAGAGTGAGACAGAGTACATTTTTTAAATAATAATGGAGATTGCTTGTATTTCTGTCTCTAACCAAAACTACGTCACAACTTACATCACAATATTCTCATTGATTGCGCAAGTCTATTAATGAGTATTTAATTTATAGTCAAAATCGTTTATACATAGAATTAAAAAAACTATCCTGTATCATATAGACTCAAAATTAGAGTTAGCAAATTTTTTAAATGCTTTTTACTCTCGTTCTTTTTTCAGTAAGAAGAGCTTTACTAAAAAGTTTACAAATCAATAAATACCTACGATTTGTGTAAAAATTCAAAATAATTATTTCTTAATAATTAATAGATACACGCAACATTTTATTTGAAGGGGTCAGAACTAAGTTTCCATTTTAAATTGTTTTGTTTTAGCTCAGTCGGTAGAGCTTTCGACTAGGAACCACAAGGTTCTGGGTTCGATTCCGGCCCTCACCAACTCAGCGTATGAGCACATGGAAACTGTGCGGTAAAGCAAGGAGCTGATGGTAGGTTTGGAGCTCCGCCTCAGATGCCAAACACTCTCCTTGGTCTAACGCTAGTGAAAAGGGGATATACTTCCTCGCTGTCGGGCTGATACTGACTTTAGGCCACCCCGACTTTTTACTTTACTTACTCTTTTAATAAATTTGACAATTCTTTTTACTTATGATACAAATGTTCTAACATTGAATTTTTAACTCGCCCCTCCTCGGTAATATCTTTTAAAAATTAATTTTTACACCGCCCGGGGGTGTTTTTTTTTTTTTTTTATATATATATAATGATATTATATACACGTGCTGCTGCAAACAAAACAACAGCTGTGAAGCCAACAAAGTTTTCATCAAATGATGACTCTCGAATAGGGCGTGGTTTCTGGTCCAAATCATCATTATCCAGAGCAACCCAGCAGGATCTTACAATACCTCGAGACTTTGTTGGTTTTTCTTTCACGTCCTGTGGATACCAGATGATAATCCACCCACTCCCTATAATACGTTGTTATATTTACAGCTTTCTCGTAGCGAAGCGTTAATTCAACAATTTAACTCTTTGTCTACTTTAAACCGCTCAAAGCGGCTCTGACACCACACCTAAGCAAAGTACCAAAGCTTATGGTTAGTTCATTATAATTGAGCAGAAGAACTCAGATTACATTAATAATAGGAATTTATTTGAATAGAATGAGTTTTGAGTTGAATAAGATAGTGAACTTTGAAATATCCCACCATACAGGTAAATAATACCAATAAATTTTGTTCAACTGTGGGAGAAATTTGGTAGGCAAAGAGTTTGTGTGACACTCGGACATGCTGGCATCCACCTACTTAATTGAACCTCATTGTTTTATTATTTTTTCTCTACAACCACCCGACCTGTCGGTGGGTGTTAGAATGCACCGACTGCACCTCTATCAAGGGGTAAGACCTCCCCAATGGGGCCACCTGTTGGCCGTGGGTGGTGACCCATGATGCTTAAGGATAGAATCCAGGTGGCTGAGCAGTCCATGACTTGCAATACACCACTTTGGCCCTTTCTTGGGCTAGACGGTCGGTCGGAGGCCCCTCCGATCAATCGTCTGGTCACGTCAAGCCCTAGCACCTATATGATTTTTCCAACCCTATTGCCCTTATGGCAAACCCCAACCGTTTTTATCATATGGGTGCTAGAAGGCGGTGCTGAGGGTCTACATGTCCTAGGAATGACGTTAAACTATCTGATGGTGAGGTTCCAGTTTTGGAGGTTTGGGGAATGTGGAGTACCCTTCATCACCATTGCTCCCTGGTCCACTCGGACCCGGAGTGGTAGTACCTGTTAGGGTTCCATCTATGGGTTAAATAGAAAAATGTGTTTATAAAAAACATTAAGTATCCATTAAGAATGACTTTATTTCAAATCTGTATCGGCATTAAATAACCCACTGAGGTTGATATGCCGTAAAAAAAACAAACCAAACTCTCCTACCACTACCAACTTACTGATGGTTGGTTCAATACAATTAAGCAGAAAGACTCAGATTACAATAATATAATAGGACTTTATTTGAATAGAAGGAGTTCTGAGTGAATAGATAGTGAACTTTAAAATATCCATCATACAGGTAAAAAATATAAAGAAAATTTGGGGCAGCCGCCATGGAAATTTGGTAGTCCTTAAGCATCACGAGTTGTCACCCACGGACAACAGGTGGCTCCGTTGGAGATTTTCTATCCCTCTGCAGAGGTGCAGTCGGGTGAATTTTTTTCTGTCCAGCCGAGTAAAGTCGGCAGACTGACCTATTGTCAGTATCAGCCGGACAGCGAGTCTATCCTCTTTCACTAGCACTAGACCAGGGTTTTTTATTTGTATCTAGATGGATTGCCACACCTACCTTCAGGTCGCCTCTTTACCGCTGGGTTAGAGGACCGGTATTGAACACGGTACCGTGTGGTTCCTAGGTGGATGTTCTACCGACTGAGCTAAACCGATCCATATGCATGCATACGCACACATTCATACAGACACGTTCACATACATATACATCCATATCCACACATATACACATTTGTGCATACTTACACGTACGCTCCACGTACGCATGTACCCATACATTCTATATTCATGGGTACATACACATATTCGTTCACACACGCGCATATACACGCATACACATACATAGACATATACGTACATACCCATTTCAAATTCTGGATGTGGTAATTGCATTTCGCTTAGCGCTATTACCCTTGGGTAAGGTAGTATGAATCCTACTCTCCCTCCAGCTATGGATAAATAGTAGGGCAGACTGGGCTCTTTTAACCTTGGTTAGGCAATCGTCTAGTAGAAGGAAAACTCTGAATTCAAACCTGTTGAACTCCGCTTAAGAAATTGACCTAGTGCCACATCCTGCTCGTGCGGAGGGGTTGGTGAATATATATACGTACATACCCATAATGAAACTGGTGGATAGAACAAGTTTTCAGCTAAAAACAGTATTGCCAAACATAGTCATTACCATTGGCTATGCATTTTACAATCGATGAATAAGATAGAATGCTGTAAGAGTATTTCACTAAAAGTAAATGCCTCCTATCAATTTCCGTTGAAACTACAGCAGATACAGGAAGAACAATAACAGTAGTGAATAGAGCAAGTTTTCAGCTACAAAACACGATTTCTAAACATAGTTATCACCATTGGGCTATGCATTTTACTATCGATGAATAAGAGACTGAATACTGTATCAGTAAGAGAATCTCTCCGAAAGTAATGCCTCCTATCTATTTCTACTGAAACTACAACAGATACAGGAAGAACGATAACAGTATTGGATAGAGCAAGTTTTCAGCTACAAACCACTATTTGTAAAGATAGATATTACTATTGGGTTATGCATTTTTGCCAGCGATGAAGAAAAGACACTATTAGAGGAATCGTTCTGAAAGTAATGTCTCCCGTTTATTTCCACTGGAACTACAACATATACAGGGAGAACAATAACAGTATTGAATAGAGCAAGTTTTCTGCTACAAAACACTATTTCTAAACACACTCATCTCCATTGGGCTATGCATTTTTGCCATCGATGAATAAGAGACTGAATGTTGTACCAGTTAGAGAATCACTCCGAAAATAATGCCTATAGGAGACATTATTTTCGGAGTGATTTTCTAACTGGTACAACATTCAGTCTCTTTTTCAGTCTCTTATATGCCTTCCACGGAAACTATAACAGGCAGAGGGAACACAATAACACTTTTGGATAGAGCAAGTTTTCAGCTACGAAACACTATTTCTA
>CM042180.1:28837047-28849547 GCA_023376005.1 Doryteuthis pealeii | reverse complement strand
TACCGACTGAATTAAACTTTAGATAATAGCTTAACTGACACAAGGCCACGTTTATTTGCGTATCAAATTTCGTTTTGAAAGAAAATAGGCTGATTTTTCTTCCACCATTCAACTGACCAACCTTTGAAAATTGTCAGTACATCGTTTGTTTCTAAAATCGTCCGCCATAAACGGGAGAAACCTCTTCATCTTGTTTCCAGTGCATTTCTTTCTTTTTGCCAGGTCCCATCATCTGCATCGGTTTGTTCGACGTTCTCACAATCTGCCCGTCCCCATACCCGTCTTTTCGATTTAGTTAATTTCTTCCGGACATTTTTGTTCTCCTAGACTTGGTTTACCTATCCATGGTTAAAGAACCTAGTCTGCCCAACTGTTTTAATCCGGAAAAAAAAAAAAAAAAAGTTGTATGCATACAGTCCTCTTGCTTTCTCAGCTACCTCTCCTCGGTCTCTCTCTCGTGTCCTAGTATAGTATATATATATATATATATATATATATATAATAGATATTTGTAGGGTCATTCAACAAAAGAGGAAGTTTTTTAAATAAAGCATATGATTGAAAAGAGATCGACAAATGATGATGGTACGCTGACAGATATCTGTTTCGGCCTTTTGTAAAAAACGGTCTTCTCCAAGAGCAATAAAACAAGAGCAACAATATTGATGAAATATATTTATTATATACTTATAAAGCAATATGTTTAAACCTCCCTGTGGTCATGCACGTGAGCATAGGTAAAGTGGCAATGGTAGCTCCATCTAACCCACGTCTTACTTTTTTTCCCAGATACGAATGCAGTTAGATCATGGCTTAGACTGGCTATGTTTTTTGAGGTTGCCAAAAGACCAATGCAGATTGTCCCCAACTTAGGCAACTGAACAATGGTAGCTCCATAAGAGCTATTACAAAGCCTTGTTCAGGATTTGAAACTCTGGTAAGCTGTATACTCTTCGAAAGACGATACCGTTGAATCAGCATTTGTACTATCTATATATTAATACTCGTGTGATGGTTATCATCTTTAACCAGGGGTGTTGTAAAGATGATGAACGGTCATGCTTTTGAAGCAAAAAGCATGACCGTTATCATCTACACAACACCCCTGCGGTTTAAAGATGATACCATCCAAATCGTCCAAGATGAAATGTAAAAATGTAAATCCTAATTATCTGATGTTGCTCATCCACCGATTTTTAATTTTTTATTAGTGTCGTTACCTCAGCCTAAAATAATGACCAATCCGTGTTTTTATGATAAAGAAAGAAAGAGAAGAAAAAAGACATACTACAGAGAAAATATAATAAGAAAAGAAAAAAGGAGTGAGAGCGCAGAAGGTGATAACCCTAATTTGTTTCAATTGAACATAATGAAAAGATGAAAAAAAGGAAAGAAAGAAAAAAAAGATTTGAGAGAGAATTAAATCAAGATTTGTTATATTTTTTACACATTGATATTTTTCAATAGTTTAAGTAAACATATCAAACATTATAATAATTAAATTATCATATTGTGGTATATCCACAGGTCCTGCTAATTAAATAAATATGTACGTTTGCATTTAGATTGTTATTAAAAGGCAAATGTCTACCTAACCACACGTCATTTCTCCTTTAAATATATATATATTATATATATATATATATATATATATATATAATATATTTGTATACATATATATATATATATATATATATATATATTTGTATATATGCATATATATTTGTATATATATATATTTGTATATATGTATATATATGTTATATATATATATATATATTTGTAATATATATATTATATATATATATATATATATATATAATATTTGTATATATATATATATACATATTATACCTGAGTGTTCTTATATATATGTGTGTGTGCGTGTGTGTATATATGTGTGTATGTGAACACTCATATATAATATACATATATATATAAGCCAACTGATACACACACACACACACACGCACGGCACACACACACACACACACCACACACACACATATATATATATATATATATAGTCGGCTTTGTATTAATTTATTTGTCTTTAGCTAAGAAAATATTTGGCCTGGAGCAAAAATGCCAAAAAAAAGGCGAATCAATAAATTAATTATTCATTATATTTTGCCCTCCAGCAGTTGTGACAGAATTATAATATATATATAATATATATATATATAATATATATATATATAGAGAGAGAGAGAGAGAGAGAGAGAGAGAGAGAGGAGACTGGGAGTATCAATGTGTGTGAGAGAGAGATTGGGGAAGAAGAAAAAATACTGTGTGTATGTACATTTTGTATGTGTGTTACAACGGAGTATCAAACAGAGTGTGTGTCTGTGTATGTATGTATGAGAGAGAAAGAGTGAAAAAGAAGGAGAGAGAGAGGGTGGAGGAGAGAAAGAGTTAGATAGAATTAGATAGTGTGTATGTGTGTGTGTGTATATGTGTGTGTGTTGTGTGTGTGTGTGTGTTGTGTGTGTGTGGTGACGACTATATTTTAAAATAGTGGTTTATAGTCAAAACCTGGCTCTATCCAATGGTGTTATTTTGTTCCTTCTACTTGTCATAGTTTCCGTGGAAATTGACTTTCGGAGCTATTTGTTTACTGGTACAGCCCATTCAGTCTTTATTCATCGATGATAAAATGCATAGCCCAATGGTGATGAGTATGTTTAGAAATAGTGTTTCGTAGCTGAAACTTGCTCTATCCAAAGTGTTATTGTGTTCCCTCTGCCTGTTATAGTTTCCGTGGAAGGCATATAAGAGACTGAAAAAGAGAACTGAATGTTGTACCAGTTAGAAATCACTCCGAAAATAATGTCTCCTATAGGCATTATTTCGGAGTGATTCTCTAACTGGTACAACATTCAGTCTCTTATTCATCGATGGCAAAAATGCATAGCCCAATGGAGATGAGTGTGTTTGAAAAGTGTTTCGTAGCAGAAAACTTTGCTCTATTCAATACTGTTATTGTTTTCTCCCTGTATATGTTGTAGTTCCAGTGGAAATAAACGGGAGACATTACTTTCAGAACGATTCCTCTAATAGTGTCTTTTCTTCATCGCTGCAAAAATGCATTAACCCAATAGAATATCTATCTTTACAAAGAGTGGTTTTGTAGGCTGAAAACTTGCTCTATCCAATACTGTTATCGTTCTTCCTGTATCTGTTGTAGTTCAGTAGAAATAGATAGAGGCATTACTTTCGGAGAGATTCTCTTACTGATACAGTATTCAAGTCTCTTATTCATCGATAGTAAATGCATAGCCAATGGTGATAACTATGTTTAGAAATCGTGTTTTGTAGCTGAAAACTTGCTCTATTCACTACTGTTATTGTTCTTCCAGTATCTGCTGTAGTTTCAACGGAAATTGATAGGAGGCATTACTTTTAGTGAAATACTCTTACAGCATTCTATCTTATTCATCGATTGTAAAATGCATAGCCCAATGGTAATGACTATGTTTGGTAATACTGTTTTTTAGCTGAAAACTTGTTCTATCCACCAGTTTCATTATGGGTATGTACGTATATATATTCACCAACCCCTCCGCACGAGCAGGATGTGGGCACTAGGTCAATTTCTTAAGCGGAGTTCAACAGGTTTGAATTCAGAGTTTTCCCTTCTACTAGACCGATTGCCTAACCAAGGTTAAAGAGCCCAGTCTGCCCTACTATTTATCCATAGCTGGAGGGAGAGTAGGAATTCATACTACCTTACCCAAGGGTAGCGCTAAGCGAAATGCAATTACCACATCCAGAATTTGAAATGGGTATGTACGTATATGTCTATGTATGTGTATGCGTGTATATGCGCGTGTTGTGAACGAATATGTGTATGTACCCATGAATATAGAATGTATGGGTACATGCGTACGTGGAGCGTACGTGTAAGTATGCACAAATGTGTATATGTGTGGTGTATATGGATGTATATGTTATGTGAACGTGTCTGTTAATGTGTGCGTATGCATGCATATGGATCGGGTTTAGCTCAGTCGGTAGAACATCCACCCTAGGAACCACACGGTACCGTGTTCAATACCGGTCCTTGCTAACCAGCGGTAAAGAGGCGACCTGAAGGTAGGGTGTGGCAATCCATCTACGATACAAATAAAAATACCTGGTCTAGTGTAGTGAAAGGAGATAGACTCGCTGTCCGGCTGATACTGACAATAGGTCAGTCTGCCGACTTACTAGCTGGGACAGAAAAATTCCCGACTGCACCTCTGCAGAGGGATAGAAAATCTCCAATGGAGCCACCTGTTGTCCGTGGGTGACAACTCGTGATGCTTAAGGACTACCAAATTTCCATGGCGGCTGCCCCAAATTTTCTTTATATTTTTTACCTGATGATGGGGATATTTTAAAGTTCACTATCTATTCATCTCAGAACTCCTTCTATTCAAATAAAGTCCCTATTATTATTATTGTAATCTGAGTCTTTCTGCTTAATTGTATTGAACCAACCATCAGTAAGTGGTAGTGGTAGGAGAGTTTGGTTTGTTTTGTTTTACGGCATATCAACCTCAGTGGGTTTTTAATGCCGATACAGATTTGAAATAAAGTCATTCTTAATGGATACTTAATGTTTTTATAACACATTTTTCTATTTAACCCATAGATGGAACCCTAACAGGTACTACCACTCCGGGTCCGAGTGGACCAGGGAGCAATGGTGATGAAAGGGTACTCCACATTCCCCAAACCTCCAAAACCTGGAACCTCACCATCAGATAGTTTAACGTCATTCCTAGGACATGTAGACCCTCAGTCACCGCCTTCTAGCACCCATATGATAAAAACGGTTGGGTTTGCCATAAGGGCAATAGGGTTGGAAAAATCATATAGGTGCTAGGCTTGACGTGACCAGACGATTGATCGGAGGGGGCCTCCGACCGACCGTCTAGCCCAAGAAAGGGCCAAAGTGGTGTATTGCAAGTCATGGACTGCTCAGCCACCTGGATTCTATCCTTAAGCATCATGGGTCACCACCCACGGCCAACAGGTGGCCCCATTGGGGAGTCTTACCCCTTGATAGAGGTGCAGTCGGTGCATTCTAACACCCCACCGACAGGTCGGGTGGTTGTAGAGAAAAAATAATAAAACAATGAGGTTCAATTAAGTAGGTGGATGCCAGCATGTCCGAGTGTCACACAAACTCTTTGCCTACCAAATTTCTCCCACAGTTGAACAAAAATTATTTGGTATTATTTACCTGTATGGTGGGATATTTCAAAGTTCACTATCTTATTCAACTCAAAAACTCATTCTATTCAAATAAATTCCTATATTAAATGTAATCTGAGTTCTTCTGCTCAATTATAATGAACTAACCATAAGCTTTGGTACTTTGCTTAGGTGTGGTGTCAGAGCCGCTTTGAGCGGTTTTAAAGTAGACAAAGAGTTAAATTGTTGAATTAACGCTTCGCTACGAGAAAGCTGTAAATATAACAACGTATTATAGGGAGTGGGTGGATTATCATCTGGTATCCACAGGACGTGAAAGAAAAACCAACAAAGTCTCGAGGTATTGTAAGATCCTGCTGGGTTGCTCTGGATAATGATGATTTGGACCAGAAACCACGCCCTATTCGAGAGTCATCATTTGATGAAAACTTTGTTGGCTTCACAGCTGTTGTTTTGTTTGCAGCAGCACGTGTATATATATCATTATATAAAAAAAATTAAAAAAACACCCCGGGCGGTGTAAAAATTAATTTTTAAAAAGATATTACCGAGAGGGGCGAGTTAAAAATTCAATGTTAGAACATTTGTATCATAAGAAAAAGAATTGTCAAATTTATTAAAAGAGTAAGTAAAGTAAAAAGTCGGGGTGGCCTAAAGTCAGTATCAGCCCGACAGCGAGGAAGTATATCCCCTTTTTCACTAGCGTTAGACCAAGGAGAGTGTTTTGGCATCTGAGGCGGAGCTCCAAACCTACCATCAGCTCCTTGCTTTTACCGCACAGTTTCCATGTGCTCATACGCCTGAGTTGGTGAGGGCCGGAATCGAACCCAGAACCTTGTGGTTCCTAGTCGAAAGCTCTACCGACTGAGCTAAAAAACAAAACAATTTAAAATGGAAACTTAGTTCTGACCCCTTCAAATAAAATGTTGCGTGTATCTATTAATTATTAAGCAAATAATTATTTTGAATATTTTACACAAAATCGTAGGTATTTATTGATTTGTAAAACTTTTTAGTAAAGCTCTTCTTACTGAAAAAGAACGAGAGTAAAAAGCATTTAAAAAATTTGCTAACTCTAATTTTTGAGTCTATATGATACAGGATAGTTTTTTTAAATTCTATGTATAAACGATTTTGACTATAAATAAATACTCATTAATAGACTTGCGCAATCAATGAGAATATTGTGATGTAAGTTGTGACGTAGTTTGGTTAGAGACAGAAATACAAGCAATCTCCATTATTATTTAAAAAATGTACTCTGTCTCACTCTCTCTCTCTCCCTCTCTCTCTCTCTCTCTCTCTATATATATATATATATATATATATATATATATAATATATATATATAGATTAATGTGTATTTGCCATAGTATACTAGAAAAAGTAATACTAATCCAACGTACAGTGTTTATTAGAAGAGTGCTCAATATCAGTGATAGAGCGTTGATAGTTGAATGGAAGTGACAAATAAAAGTGTTAGCTTTTATTCATTTATTTGGGAACGATATTACTACCAATGGTTTCCTGCTAAAAGCATTCATCAGGTAAACGAAATAGTTTTTTTTTAAATGCCAGAATGGTGTAAATGGTCAAATGTGTGCATCTTTTAAACTGTATTCTCGTGTTGCATGTTTACGTGATGTCGAATGCTATTTTTGTTTTTTGTATGTGTATGATGTCATGCGCACATGCGCGTGGAAATGCGTGAAGGCTGTGATGATATGATTGTCTCCAAGCACGTGTGTGCGTATGAATATGCGTATTTGTGTTTGGTATTCTTGGTTACGTATGTTTTGTGCAATTAATATAATGTATTTTTAATTATGGTGTTAATAATAATGACTGTGTTATGTATTGCGTTGGTTATATTTGTATGATATTATTGTACAATGTAGACAGGTAGAGGGAAAGATACTTATAGGTTGGCGGATCTGTTGCAGTATTTACTATTTTTTAATAGAATAATTGGGTAGAAGAGGTGTGTGTGGGTTATGTATATGGATCGAAGTGTGATAGTAGGTGTTTATTTTCATGTCGGCATTTCGATAGAACTTCCGATTTTTTGTTTAGTAGGGTGTGTTGTGATGGATGAGTGATAATAGAAAGTTTTTCTTAGAGGCAAAGAAGGCATCTTTTTAATTTTTTGCTGTAAGCGGGTGCAACTTTCAGAATCTCCCAGCTCACGTCTGGCGAAATGTCCATATCTTTCAAGTTCCAGATATTGTGTGGATTGATTAGTATATGTAGAATATTTTTTCTGTCAAAAATGAAAGTTTATCGTTGTAAAATTCTTTGCATCAGGGTTCCTTCCGTTGCTCTTATGTATTGTTTGATTGAGGTATTTATTTTTTTCCAGTTGCTCTGTACACCACATTATTTTGCAGACAGTTTCTTTTTAGAGTACACGAACTCTTATCCCTGCAGTTGCACTGGTTGTTAGTTCGCATGGTGTTTTGTTAGTTTTCCAACTTTTTATTGTGGCTTTCATGATTTTGATATATTTCTTATGCAACTGTAGCTGATTTTTAAGGTGTTTTTTGTTAAATATATATATCCTTAGTTGTTTTTTATCAACGTTTTATGAGCCAATGTATGAATAAAGTTCACATCATTTTAAACAGGTGAACGCTTCATACTTAATTGTAATATCAATATTTTAAGAGCCAATGTATTTAATAAAGTTCATGGTCATTACATAAATTCATTTATATATAGCTCAATCGGTAGAGCGTTCGGCTAGAAACCATAAGGTTCTTAGTTCGATACCGGTTCTCGCCAACTCAGCGTATGAGTAGCACAGGGATCTGTGCGGTAAAGTAAGGAGCTGAAGGTAGGTGTGGCGCTCCAACTCAGACGCTAAAAATTCTCCTTGGTCTAGCGCAAGTGAAAAGGAGATAGACTCCCTCGCTGATTGGCTGATACCGACTTTAGGCCGCCCCGACCACTTTACTTTACTTTTATATATATATATATTATATTATATATATATATATATATATAGAAAGAGAGAGAGAGAGGAGAGAGACGAGAGAGAGAGAGAGAGAGAGAGAGAGAGAGATACTATTCAAAAAACTACACAAGTAACAACCATACCACACAAAGAATGAATATAACAAAAACGTCTTTGTATAAAATAACCAAAGGTTAACAAGCCGTAAAAGTCCAACCAACCAACCAACCAACCAACCAGCCAGCCAGCCCAACGAATGTCCGTGTTGTCACCCGCTTGGGCCACCTGCACACCTACAAACTAAGTAGACTACAGGAAATTAGCATTAGAAATGTGTAAGAAAAAAGATCCCGAGACCAACTCGACCCGTTAGCGAAACTAAAAGATAATCACACAACGCAGAAAGACAAGCCGCCATGAATATTCAGTATATGCAAATGCTATGCAAATGATATGCAAATCAAGAAAGCATTTGCTTTGACGCCGACCTGCTACGGCGTGTTGAATTAGCGGATACGTATGGTCAAAGCGCGGGGGACACTTTTGGTGTATCTATCGACCTTGGACCCTCAAGCCATTGCCTTCGCATCTGTAGATTTATGGTGGGCCGCCATTTGAATTCTTCTTCTTCTTCTTTCTGCATTCTTCTTCTTCTATCTTCTTCTTCTTCTTCTTCTTCTTCTTTCTTTCTTGCCTTTCTTCTTCTTCTTTTTGCCTTTCTTCTTCTTCTTCTTTTCTTCTTCTTTTTTTTTTCTCTTCTTATTTGCCTTTCTTCTTTCTTTTTTTCTTCTTCTCTTCTTTGCCTTTCTTCTCTTTCTCTTCTTCCTTCTTCTTCTTCTTCTTCTCTTCTTCTTCGCATATTTCCATGTTACTTCTGTCATGAATTGTCACTCACCATCACGCCCACATAGGACCGCAGCGTGGAGGCCCCGGGATACGGGCTCAGATCCAACTACATTATCTGTCACCCCCCTCAACTGCCGCTGGGTACGAAGTAACGACAAACCTCTTTTAATCTACGGCATTAATTTCGCGTATAAACGCAGATCCCACCAGGACTGGCGTCTCGAGAGTCTAAAATAATAGAAACATAAGCTTTGTCTTGCACGGCTTCTTCAGATCTTGAAATCAAAACCTGTCATTTAAAAAAAACAACATTTTATCTATCTATCTATCTATCTATCTATCTATCTCAGTATGTTCATCTCTCTCTCTCTCTCTCTCTCTCTATATATATATATATATATATATATAATATATATATATATATATAGCTATCAATCTACCTCTACCTGTTCATATCAATCTATCTATATATATTTACCTATCTATTTATCCTGTTGATGTCTATCTATCAATTTATCTATATCAGTCTGTTCATATCTTCTTCTCTGATGAATCTTCTCTCTATTTAGCTATTTATCGCACACCATTTCAATATATATTATATATATATATTATATATATACAGACACACACACATACATACATATATATATATATATATATATATATATTTATTAATCTACATAATTATATATGAAATATGAAATATTTTCACTTTATATATACATATATGCGTAATATTTATATACATATATGTATATGTTACACAAGTAAATATAGTATGTGAAATGATCTATATCTATGTGTTTATCTGTAAGTATATATATATATATATATATAATATTATATATATAATATATATAATATATATATTGTCTGTGTCTGCCTATATATTAAGTATATATATATATTATATATCGACAGTGGCAACGTGCGCATTGGCGCTGTTCTATATAGCACGGACGTGGAAATTCAGTTCCAACTGAACGCGCATCGGACAAAACAAGATGTCATAGATGCCATCAAGAGAATCCCTTAAGTCTATGCAGTATAAACACTTACGGTGGACTCCACGCGCACGCAAATGTTCATTATATAATATATATAATATATCTTATATTACAGAGACCACTGCGACATGGTAGTAAGCAACTTCGAACTCCAGTCGCGCGAATTACGTTCATTTTCTTTGTCGATAGAGCATTTACTTTAGAAACACGAGGCTTCCAGGTTCGATACCGGCACTCGCCAACTCAACAGCTTAGATCTGTGCGGTAATGTGAGAAGCTGATGGTAGGTGTGGGGATCCATCCCAAGCCAAGCTCTAGTGGAAAGGGGATAGTCTCCCTCCCTCCACCTACTTTACTTCACTTTTAAGTAATCCTGTCTTGTCGATGGAGTGGCCTAGTGTCAGTAGCTGCCAGATAGTCTATTTTCGATAACGCTAGACCAGGGTAATTGAGATAGAGCGCCACAACTACAGTCAGCTCCTCACTTTACTGCATTGATCAGATTACTTAAACAGTGCTAATCTGAGTTGGAGAAGGCCGGTATCAACCTGGAACCTTGCGGTTAATAGGCGGATGCTCTACTGACTGAGTTAAACCTGCCCTTTGACCCCCAAAATGCTATCTTAACAGGTGCTACCCATCTCGAGGAGTAATCATAACAAAAGGGTACTCCTCATTTCCAAAACTCCAGATGTATTTAATGAATGTTCAGCTATCCAAGCAAGATTTTTGCGTCTTATCTGTTATCAAGAAAAATAATATATGTAGAATAATAGAAAAAAGCTGAACAGATAGAAACACTAACGCTGTGGTTATAAAAACGTGTTTTTGAATATTTATATATATATATATTATAATATATAATTATATATAATATATATTCATAAAATGATATGAAAACACAGATGTTGTATAACTGAATTTATTTTTTCAACTTAACATTGCCGATATTGCAATATTTCTTATGTTTTCAAAATAAACTTCTTCAAAAGCATATTGATAGAAGACAATTGTGACCGTTTTTTACATGATGTGATTGTGTGTGTGTGTGTGTGTGTGTGTGTGTGTGTGTGTGTGTTGTAGAAATAGGAAAACAAAATGTTAAAAAAAGATGGAATTTATTATGAAGTTCTATGTTTACGCTAAACATTTTGGTTATAATAAAACTTTTCAGGACAATGTATTAAAAGAAGAGACAAAATACTTTTTTGTTGTTCAAACAGTGATGGATATGTTAAATGACTTTCGAAATGTGAATGGAGAAAAAGGCTCATAACCGTTTATTGATCTGTGTTCATTATTCAAAGTTTTACGATTAATACCATCGTATATATATATATATATATATATATATATATATATTATATATATTATATAATATATATATATAGAGCAGTTAATTGCTAGATCACGAAGCAAAATATTTTTATTTTCTGGATAATTAAAATCGAATTAAAAAGTGCTCACTAAAAAGAGTTAATATATGTTTTAAAACCGAATGGGTTAAATCCTCCGACTATAGTTTTACGCAGTGTAGTGAGTCCTCAGGGATTCCCGAGGACTCGCTACACTGCGTGAAACTATAGTAGAGGATTTTAAGCCATTCGATTTTAAAACACAAACACACACACACATACACACACAACACACACAACACACACACACACACACACACATATATATTAATATATATTAATATTATAATATATATATATATTAGATAGAGAAATGAATAGAAAGGGGAAAAATGTATTACGGTATATACGATGTTAAGTATGAAGTGTTAACCTGTTTAAAATGATTGTTGCCTCTTAAATTAATATTAATACGTTTTTAAACAATATTTATTATTTGATTAATTAATTAACTAATTTTATTTTATTTTTGTTTTCTAGGTAAGTACCTGTGATTTTCGGTTGTGTTGATGTAGATTCGATCAAAACGGGGGTAAGTTATGGACATTGAATATTTCTATATTGTGTACAAGTGACAGCAAGTATACTTAATATCTCAAGGTCACCCAGAACGCTAGAATATATTTACTAACGCGTGACACGCACACGCACAACACACACACACACAACACACAGATATATATCATATATATATATATATTATATATATATATATTATATTATTATTATATATATTCAACAAGAAAAAAACTTAAAAACTGTCATTTGGCTAATTACAAATTTATTTCGACAGAACTCAACAACCTCTATCGATATAAATTCATAATAGCCAAATACACGTTTGTTAATTTTCTTTCTTATTGAAAGTGTAAATATTGCTCTGAATATAATTAATTATTAATAATCATACATTGAGCTTTCTTGAGGATTTATAAAAATCCTTGTATAGATCAATAAGTTGCACCCATACATGGCAATGCATTGTGATGTACGGGAGATTTTTGATGATCACAAATAGATTATCTTCAACATACCAGTCAATTGAATACTTATATCGTCTTTCTGCTCTTGATT
>CM042180.1:28825044-28836947 GCA_023376005.1 Doryteuthis pealeii | reverse complement strand
GATCCAATTAAAGAGGTGAATAGGAACACTAAAGAAAGAATGACGAAAGAAAGAAAGATGAGAAGAAAGAGGAAAGAGAGAGTAAAGAGTAAATTCATTACTTCCCTTCTCTTTAACATTTTGTTTTTCCTATTCTCACACACACAACCACACACACACACACACACTACACACACAACACACACACACACACACACACACACACAATCACATCATAAAACGGTCACAATTGCTTCTTATCAATATGCTTTGAAGAAGTTTATTTTTGAAAACATAGAAATATTGCAAATCGCAATGTAAAGTTTGAAAAATAAATTCGTTATACAACATCTGTGTTTTTCATATCATTTTATGAATACATATATATATATATATATATATATATATATATATATATATATATATATTCAAAAAGTTTTATAACCACGCGTAGTGTTTTCATCTGTTCAGCTTTTCTATTATCTACATATATTATTTTTCTGATACAGATAAGACGCAAAAAATCTTTTGCTTGGATAGCTGAACATGCATTAAATACATCTGGAATTTTGGGAAAGTGAGGATATCCCTTTGTTTATTGATTACTCCTCGAGAGGAGCACCCACCTGTTAAGATAGCATTTTGTTTGGGTTCAAAGGGCAGGTTAACTCATCAGGTAGAGCATCGCCTATTTAAACCGCAAGTCAGGTTTGATACCGGCCTTCTCCAACTCAGCAGTTGCATGTTTAAGTAATCTTATCAATGCAGTAAGTGAGGAGCTGACTGTAGTGTGGGCTTAGTCTCATTACCCTGGTCTGCGTTTAATCGAAAATAGACTATCTGGCAGATACTGACAACTTAGCACCCACCCGACAAGACAGGATTACTTAAAAGTGAAGTAAAGTAGTGGAGGAGGGAGGACTATCCCCTTTCCCACTAGAGCTAGGCTTGGATGGATCCCCAACACCTACCATCAGCTTCTCACATACCGCACAAGATCTAAAGCTGTTGAGTTGGCGAGTGCCGTATCGAACCGGAAACCTCGTGTTCTAAAGTGTAAATACTCTATCGACAAAGAAAATGAACGTAATTCGCGCGACTGTGAGTTCGAAGTTGCTTACTACCATGTCCGCAGTGGTGTTCTGTTAATATACTATATAATATATAATATATATATACATATATATAATATATATATATATCATAACATTTGCTGCGCTGGAGTCCACGTAAGTTTTATACGCCAGACTTAATGGATCTTCTTGATGGCATCTATGACAGCGTGTTTTGTCCGATGGCGCGTCAGTGGAACTGAATTCACCGTCCGTGCTATATAGAACAGCCCAATGCCACGTTGCCACTGTCGATTCTATACTATATAATATTTATATAATAGGCAGACACAGACATATATATTATATAATATATATATATATACATATATACTTACAGATAAACACATAGATATAGATCATTTCACAGGTATATTTACTCTGTTAACATTATATATATAATATATTATATGTATATAAATATACGCATATATGTATATATACAAGTGGAAAAATATTCATATCATAATATTATGTAATATATTATATATATAATAATATATATTATTATATATATGTATGTATGTGGTTGTGTGTGTATATATTATATATATATATAATAATATATATATTATATATATATATATGAGATGGGATAAAGCTAATAGAGAGAGATTCATCAGAGAAGAAGATATGAAACAGACTGATATAGATACAATTGATAGATAGACATACAGACGATTAAATAGTAAATATATAAATAGATTGATATGAACAGGTAGAGGTAGATTGATAGCTATTATATATATAATATATATATATATTATATATATATAATATTATATATATATAGATATATATATATATATAAGAGAGAGAGAGAGAGATGACATGACTGAGATAGATTGATAGATATAGATAGATAGAAATGTTTTTTTTTTAATGACAGGTTTTGTATTTCAAGATCGAAGAACCGTGCAGACAAAGCTTGTGTTTCTATTATTTTAGGACTCTGAGACGCCATTCCTGGGGATCTGCGTTTATACGCGAATTAATGCCGTAGATTAAAAGAGGTTTGTCGTTACTTCGCACCCAGCGGCAGCTTGAGGGGGGTACAGATAATGTCAGTTGGATCTGAGCCCGTATCCCGGGGCCCCCCACGCGACGGGTCCTATGTGGGCGTATTGAGTGAACAATTCTACTGACAGAAAAACATGGAAATATGCGAAAGAAGAAGAAGAGAAAAGAAAGAATAAGAAGAGAAAAGGCAAAAAGAAGAATAAGAAGAAGAAAAAGAAGAAGAAAAAGAAGAAGAAGAAAGGCAAGAAGAAGAGAAGAAGACAGAAGAAGAAGAAAGAAAGGCAAAAAAAAGAAGGAAAAGAAGAAGAAGAAAGGCCAAAAAGAAGAAGAAGAAAAAGAAGTACAGAAGAGGCATAAGAAGAAGAAGAAAAAGAGAAGATAGAAGGCAAGAAGAAGAAGAAGAAAAAGAGAAGAAGAAGCAAAAGAAGAAGAAGAAAGAAGAAGAAGAAGAAGAAGGAAAAGAAGATAGTAAAAGAAGAAAGGCAATAAAGAAGAAGAAGAAAAAGAAGAAGAAAAAGGAAGAAGAAGAGAAAGGCAAGAAGAAGAAGAAGAGAAAGAAGAAGAAGGAAGAAGAAAGGCAAAAAAAAGATAAGAATGAAGAAGAAAAGGCAAAAAAGAAAGTAAGAAGAAAAGAAGAAGTAAGAGAAGTGCAAGAGAAGAAGAAGAAAAGAAGAAGAAGAAGGCAAGAAAAAAGAAGAAGAAGAAGAAGAAGAAGAAAAGAAGAACGAAAGGCAAAAAGAGAAGAAGAAAAAGAAGAAGAAAAAGAAGAAGAGAAGGCCAAGAAGAAGAAAAGAAGAAGAAGAGAAGAAGAAGAAGAAGAAGAAGAAGAAGAGAAGGAAATGAAGGCCCCCCCCAAAAAGAAGAAGAAAAGAAGAAGAAGAAAGGCCAATGAAGAAAAGAAGAAAAAAGAAGAAGAAGAAAGGCAAGAAGAAGAAGAAGAAAGAAGAAGAAGAAAGGCAAGAAGAAGAAGAAGAGAAGAAGAAGAAGAAGAAGAAATGCAAGAGAAGAAGAAGAGAAGAAGAAGAAGAAGAAATGCAAGAAGAAGAAGAAATTCAAATGGCGGCCCACCATAAATCTACAGATGCGAAGGCAATGGCTTGAGGGTCCAAGGTCGATAGATACCACCAAAGTGTCCCCCGCGCTTTGACCATACGTATCCGCTAATTCAACACGCCGTAGCAGGTCGGCGTCAAAGCAAATGCTTTCTTGATTTGCATATCATTTGCATAGCATTTGCATATACTGAATATTCATGGCGGCTTGTCTTTCTGCGTTGTGTGATTATCTTTTAGTTTCGCTAACGGGTCGAGTTGGTCTCGGGATCTTTTCATTCTTACACATTTCTAATGCTAATTTCCTGTAGTCTACTTAGTTTGTAGGTGTGCAGGTGGCCCAAGCGGGTGACAACACGGACATTCGTTGGCTGGCTGGTTGGTTGGTTGGTTGGTTGGATTTTACGGCTTGTTAACCTTTGGGTTATTTTATACCAAATACATTTTTGTTATATTCATTCTTTGTGTGGTATGGTTGTTACTTGTGTAGTTTTTTGAATAGTATATCTCTCTCTCTCTCTCTCTCTCTCTTCTCTCTCTATATAATATATATATATATATATATATATATAAAGTAAAGTAAAGTCGTCGGGCGGCCTAAAGTCGGTATCAGCCAATCAGCGAGGGAGTCTATCTCCTTTTCACTTGCGCTAGACCAAGGAGATTATTTTAGCGTCTGAGTTGGAGCGCCACATCTACCTTCAGCTCCTTACTTTACCGCACAGATCCCTGTGATACTCATACGCTGAGTTGGCGAGAACCGGTATCGAACTAAGAACCTTATGGTTTCTAGCCGAACGCTCTACCGACTGAGCTATATATAATGAATTTATGTAATGACCATGAACTTTATTAATACATTGGCTCTAAAAATATTGATATTACAATTAAGTATGAAGCGTTCACCTGTTTAAAATGATTGTGAACTTTATTCATACATTGGCTCATAAAACGTTGATAAAACAACTAAGGATATATATATTTAACAAAAACACCTTAAAAATCAGCTACAGTTGCATAAGAAATATATCACAAATCATGAAAAGCCACAATAAAAAGTTGGAAAACTAACAAAACACCATGCGAACTAACAACCAGTGCAACTGCAGGGATAAGAGTTCGTGTCCTCTAAAAGGAAACTGTCTGCAAAATAATGTGGTGTACAGAGCTACTGGAAAAAAATAATACCTCAATCAAACAATACATAAGAGCAACGGAAGGAACACTGATGCAAAGAATTTACAACGATAAACTTTCATTTTTGAACAGAAAATATTCTACATATACTAATCTATCCACACATATCTGGAACTTGAAAGATATGGACATTTCGCCAGACGTGAGCTGGGAGATTCTGAAAGTTGCACCCGCTTACAGCAAAAAATTAAAAAGATGCCTTCTTTGCCTCCAAGAAAAACTTTCTATTATCACTCATCCATCACAACACACCCTACTAAACAAAAAATCGGAAATTCTATCGAAATGCCGACATGAAAATAAACACCTACTATCACACTTCGATCCATATACATAACCCACACACACCTCTCCTACACAATTATTCTATTAAAGAAAGAGTAAACTCTGCAACAGATCAGCCAACCTATAAGTATCTTTCCCTTTACCTGTCTACATTGTACAATAATATCATACAAATATAACGTTCACATTGCATCACCAACGCAATACATAACACAGTCATTATTATTAACACCATAATTAAAAATACATTATATTAATTGCACAAAACATACGTAACCAAGAATACCAAACACAAATACGCATATTCATACGCACACACACGCGTGGAGACTATCATATCATCACAGCCTTCACGCATTTCCACGCGCATGCGCATGACATCATACACATACAAACAAACAAAAATAGCATTCGACATCACGTAAACATGCAACACGAGAATACAGTTAAAAGATGCACACATTTGACCATTTACACTATTTCTGGCATTTAAAAAAAAAAACTATTTCGTTTACCTGATGAATGCTTTTAGCAGGAAACCATTGGTAGTAATATCGTTCCCAAATAAATGAATAAAAGCTAAAACTTTTATTTGTCACTTCACTCAACTATCAACGCTCTATCACTGATATTGAGCACTCTTCTAATAACACTGTACGTTGGATTAGTATTACTTTTTCTAGTATACTATGGCAACCATACACATTAATATATATATATATATATATATATATATATATATATATATATATATATATATATATAGAGAGAGAGAGAGAGAGAGAGTGAGACAGAGTACATTTTTTAAATAATAATGGAGATTGCTTGTATTTCTGTCTCTAACCAAAACTACGTCACAACTTACATCACAATATTCTCATTGATTGCGCAAGTCTATTAATGAGTATTTAATTCATAGTCAAAATCGTTTATACATAGAATGAAAAAAAAACTATCCTGTATCATATAGACTCAAAATTAGAGTAAGCAATTTTTTAAAATGCTTTTTACTCTCGATCTTTTTTCAGTAAGAAGAGCTTTACTAAAAAGTTTACAAATCAATAAATACCTACGATTTTGTGTAAAATATTCAAAATAATTATTTGATTAATAATTAATAGATACACGCAACATTTTATTTGAAGGGGTCAGAACTAAGTTTCCATTTTAAATTGTTTTGTTTTAGCTCAGTCGGTAGAGCTTTCGACTAGGAACCACAAGGTTCTGGGTTCGATTCCGGCCCTCACCAACTCAGCGTATGAGCACATGGAAACTGTGCGGTAAAGCAAGGAGCTGATGGTAGGTTTGGAGCTCCGCCTCAGATGCCAAAACACTCTCCTTGGTCTAACGCTAGTGAAAAGGGGATATACTTCCTCGCTGTCGGGCTGATACTGACTTTAGGCCACCCCGACTTTTTACTTTACTTACTCTTTTAATAAATTTGACAATTCTTTTTACTTATGATACAAATGTTCTAACATTGAATTTTTAACTCGCCCCTCCTCGGTAATATCTTTTTAAAAATTAATTTTTACACCGCCCGGGGGGTGTTTTTTTAATTTTTTTTATATATAATGATATTATATACACGTGCTGCTGCAAACAAAACAACAGCTGTGAAGCCAACAAAGTTTTCATCAAATGATGACTCTCGAATAGGGCGTGGTTTCTGGTCCAAATCATCATTATCCAGAGCAACCCAGCAGGATCTTACAATACCTCGAGACTTTGTTGGTTTTTCTTTCACGTCCTGTGGATACCAGATGATAATCCACCCACTCCCTATAATACGTTGTTATATTTACAGCTTTCTCGTAGCGAAGCGTTAATTCAACAATTTAACTCTTTGTCTACTTTAAACCGCTCAAAGCGGCTCTGACACCACACCTAAGCAAAGTACCAAAGCTTATGGTTAGTTCATTATAATTGAGCAGAAGAACTCAGATTACAATAATAATAGGAATTTATTTGAATATAATGAGTTTTGAGTTGAATAAGATAGTGAACTTTGAAATATCCCACCATACAGGTAAATAATACCAATAAATTTTGTTCAACTGTGGGAGAAATTTGGTAGGCAAAGAGTTTGTGTGACACTCGGACATGCTGGCATCCACCTACTTAATTGAACCTCATTGTTTTATTATTTTTTCTCTACAACCACCCGACCTGTCGGTGGGGTGTTAGAATGCACCGACTGCACCTCTATCAAGGGGTAAGACCTCCCCAATGGGGCCACCTGTTGGCCGTGGGTGGTGACCCATGATGCTTAAGGATAGAATCCAGGTGGCTGAGCAGTCCATGACTTGCAATACACCACTTTGGCCCTTTCTTGGGCTAGACGGTCGGTCGGAGGCCCCCTCCGATCAATCGTCTGGTCACGTCAAGCCCTAGCACCTATATGATTTTTCCAACCCTATTGCCCTTATGGCAAACCCCAACCGTTTTTATCATATGGGTGCTAGAAGGCGGTGGCTGAGGGTCTACATGTCCTAGGAATGACGTTAAACTATCTGATGGTGAGGTTCCAGTTTTGGAGGTTTGGGGAATGTGGAGTACCCCTTCATCACCATTGCTCCCTGGTTCACTCTGACCCGGAGTGGTAGTACCTGTTAGGGTTCCATCTATGGGTTAAATAGAAAAATGTGTTTATAAAAAACATTAAGTATCCATTAAGAATGACTTTATTTCAAATCTGTATCGGCATTAAATAACCCACTGAGGTTGATATGCCGTAAAACAAAACAAACCAAACTCTCCTACCACTACCAACTTACTGATGGTTGGTTCAATACAATTGAGCAGAAAGACTCAGCATTACAATAATAATAATAGGACTTTATTTGAATAGAAGGACTTCTGAGGTGAATAGATAGTGAACTTTAAAATATCCCATCATACAGATAAAAAATATAAAGAAAATTTGGGGCAGCCGCCTTGGAAATTTGGTAGTCCTTAAGCATCACGAGTTGTCACCCACGGACAACAGGTGGCTCCGTTGGAGATTTTCTATCCCTCTGCAGAGGTTCAGTCGGTGAATTTTTCTGTCCCAGCCGAGTAAAGTCGGCAGACTGGCCTATTGTCAGTATCAGCCGGACAGCGAGTCTATCCTCCTTTCACTAGCACTAGACCAGGTATTTTTATTTGTATCCTAGACGGATTGCCACACCTACCTTCAGGTCGCCTCTTTACCGCTGGGTTAGCAAGGACCGGTATTGAACACGGTACCGTGTGGTTCCTAGGTGGATGTTCTACCGACTGAGCTAAACCGATCCATATGCATGCATACGCACACATTCATACAGACACGTTCACATACATATACATCCATATACACCCACACATATACACATGTGTGCATACTTACACGTACGCTCCACGTACGCATGTACCCATACATTCTATATTCATGGGTACATACACATATTCGTTCACACACGCGCATATACACGCATACACATACATAGACATATACGTACATACCCATTTCAAATTCTGGATGTGGTAATTGCATTTCGCTTAGCGCTATTACCCTTGGTAAGGTAGTATGAATCCTACTCTCCCTCCAGCTATGGATAAATAGTAGGGCAGACTGGACTCTTTAACCTTGGTTAGGCAATCGGTCTAGTAGAAGGAAAACTCTGAATTCAAACCTGTTGAACTCCGCTTAAGAAATTGACCTAGTGCCACATCCTGCTCGTGCGGAGGGGTTGGTGAATATATATACGTACATACCGATAATGAAACTGGTGGATAGAACAAGTTTTCAGCTAAAAAATAGTATTGCCAAACATAGTCATTACCATTGGGCTATGCATTTTACCATCGATGAATAAGATAGAATGCTGTAAGAGTATTTCACTAAAAGTAATGCCTCCTATCAATTTCCGTTGAAACTCTAGCAGATACAGGAAGAACAATAACAGTAGTGAATAGAGCAAGTTTTCAGCTACAAAACACGATTTCTAAACATAGTTATCACCATTGGGCTATGCATTTTACTATCGATGAATAAGAGACTGAATACTGTATCAGTAAGAGAATCTCTCCGAAAGTAATGCCTCCTATCTATTTCTACTGAAACTACAACAGATACAGGAAGAACGATAACAGTATTGGATAGAGCAAGTTTTCAGCTACAAGCCACTATTTGTAAAGATAGATATTACTATTGGGTTATGCATTTTTGCCAGCGATGAAGAAAAGACACTATTAGAGGAATCGTTCTGAAAGTAATGCCTCCTGTTTATTTCCACTGGAACTACAACATATACAGGGAGAACAATAACAGTATTGAATAGAGCAAGTTTTCTGCTACAAACACTATTTCTAAACACACTCATCTCCATTGGGCTATGCATTTTTGCCATCGATGAATAAGAGACTGAATGTTGTACCAGTTAGAGAATCACTCCGAAAATAATGCCTATAGGAGACATTATTTTCGGAGTGATTTTCTAACTGGTACAACATTCAGTCTCTTTTTCAGTCTCTTATATGCCTTCCACGGAAACTATAACAGGCAGAGGGAACACAATAACACTTTTGGATAGAGCAAGTTTTCAGCTACGAAACACTATTTCTAAACATACTCATCACCATTGGGCTATGCATTTTATCATCGATGAATAAGAGACTGAATGCTGTACCAGTAAACAAATAGCTCCGAAAGTCAATTTCCACGGAAACTATGACAAGTAGAAGGAACAAAATAACACCATTGGATAGAGCAGGTTTTTGACTATAAACCACTATTTTAAAATATAGTCGTCACCACACACACACACACACACACACACACACACACACACACACACATCACACACCTCTTCTCCTCTTCTCTCTCTCTCTCAGCATACACATACATACACACACACAATACACACACATCTTTCTTCCCCAATCTCTCTCTCACACACATTGATACTCCCCAGTCTCTCTCTCTCTCTCTCTTCTCTCTCTCTTATATATATATATATATATATATATATATATATATATATATATATATAATTCTGTCACAACTGCTGGAGGGAAAATATAATGAATAATTTATTATTTGATTCGCCTTTTTTTGGCATTTTTGCTCCAGGCCAAATATTTTCTTAGCTAAAGACAAATAAATTAATACAAAGCCGACTATATATATATATATATATATGTGGTGTGTGTGTGTGTGTGTGTGTGTGTGTGTGTGTGTGTGTGTGTATCAGTTGGCTTATATATATATATATATTTATATATGTGTTCACATACACACATATATACACACACACACATAATATATATAAATATGTATATATATATATATATATATATATATATATATATATATATATATATATATATATATATATATATATATAATATATATATATATATTATATATATATATATATATATATATATATATATAATATATATATATATATATATATATATATATATATATATAGAGAAATGACGTGTGGTTAGGTAGACATTTGCCTTTTAATTAACAATCTAAATGCAAAACGTACATATTTATTTAATTAGCAGGACCTGTGGATATACCACAATATGATAATTTAATTATTATAATGTTTGATATGTTTACTTAAACTATTGAAAAATATTTCAATGTGTAAAAATATAACAATCTTGATTTAACTCTCTCTCTCTTTTTTTTTTTCTTTTTTTTTTCATCTTTTCATTATGTTCAATTGAAACAATTAGGGTTATCACTTCTGCGCTCTCACTCCTTTCTTTTTTCTTTCTTATTATATTTTCTCTTTAGTATGTCCTTTTTCTTCTCTTTCTTTCTTTATCATAAACACGGAATGGTCCATTATTTAGCTGAAGCAACGACATTAATAAAAAAATAAAAATTCGGTGGATGAGCAACATCAGATAATTAGGATTTACATTTTTACATTTCATCTTGGACGATTTGGATGGTATCATCTTTAACCAGGGGGTGTTGTAAGATGATAACGGTCATGCTTTTTCTTTAAAAGCATGACCGTTATCATCTTACAACACCCCCTGGTTAAAGATGATACCATCACACGAGTATTAATATATAGATAGTACAAATGCTGATTAACGGTTATCGTCTTTCGAAGACGAAGAGTATACAGCTACCAGAGTTCAAATCCTGAACAAGGCTGTTAGTAATAGCTCTATAGAGCTACCATTGTCAGTTGCCTAAGTTGGACAATCTGCATTGGTCTTTCTGGCAACCTCAAAAAACATAGCCAGTCTAAGCGATGATCCTAACTGATCGTATCTGAGAAAAAAAGTAAGACATGGGTTAGATGGAGCTACCATTGCCACTTACCTATGCTCACGTGCATGACACAGGGAAGAGTTTAAACATATTGCTTTATAAGTATATAATAAATATATTTCATCAATATTGTTGCTCTTGTTTTATTGCTCTTGGAGAAGACCGTTTTTACAAAAGGTCGAAACAGATATCTGTCAGCGTACTATCATCATTTGTCGATCTCTTTTCAATCATATTGCTTTATTTTAAAAAAACTTCCATCTGTTTGTTGAATGACCTTCATATATATATATATATATATATATATATATATATATATATATATATTAGACTGTATGCATCCAAACTCCGGATAAAATAGTTGGGCAGACTGGGTTCTTTAACCATGGTTAGGTAACAAGTCTAGGAGAAGGCAAACTCTGAATTAAAACTTGGTAAACTCCGCTTAAGAAATTGACCTTGTATCACATCCTGCTCGTAAGGAGGGGTTGGTATATATGTAAGTAAGTAAAGTCGACGGGGTGGCTTAATGTCGGTATCAGTCAGACAGCGACTATGCCTATCCCCTTTTAACTAGCGATTGTTATCAACTTTACCCTGTGCTACTCATACGCTGAGTTGGCGATGGCCGGTATCGATCCAGGGACTTTGTGGTTCCTAGTCGGACACTTTACCGACTGAATTAAACTTTTAGATAATAGCTTAACTGACACAAGGCCACGTTTATTGTGTATCAAATTTCGTTTTGAAAGAAAATAGGCTGATTTTTCTTCCACCATCAACTGACGCAACCTTTGAAAATTGTCAGTACATTCGTTTGTTTCTAAAATCGTCGCCATTAAACGGGGAGAAACCTCTTCATTCTTGTTTCCAGTGGCATTTCTTTCTTTTTGCCAGAGTCGCCATCATCTGACATCGGTTTGTTTCGACGTTCTCACAATCTGCCCCTCCCCATACCCGTCTTTTCGATTTAGTTAATTTCCTTCCGGA
>CM042180.1:28815044-28820044 GCA_023376005.1 Doryteuthis pealeii | reverse complement strand
ATACCGACAGTAGGCCACTCTGCCAACTTTACATTTAGCATTCAGCTAGAAACCACAAGGTTCCTAATTCAATACCGGCCCTCGCCAACTCAGCGAATGAGTAGCACAGGGAGCTGTTCGGTAAAGTAAGGAGCTGATGTTAGGTGTGTCACCACCTCAGATGCAAAAACAATCTCCTTGGTTTAGTGCAAGTGAAAATGGGATAGACTCCCTCGCTGATTGGCTGATGCCAACTGTAGGCCAACCCGACGACTTTTACTTTTTTTATTGCAAGGTTATTTAAGATATTAATAGAAAGAAAAGTTTCCTTTTTATCCGCTTCCACCGACCGCGGATAAGCGGATCTCCATTTTTGTCCCTGGCAATGTAAATTTACTGGAAATGTCTCTTCTGTTTTGAATCACTCATCACAACACACATCGGTGGAAGTAATTGACTTGTCCAACCGTTATCTTATCTTCCCACAATTCCTCGATTCACTTCCATCGACATTTCATGTTTTGGTTTCTTTTTTTTTTGAGGGGGGGAGGGTGTTTTTCTTCTCAACTTACACTTTCTTTCTTTCTTTCTTTCTTTCTGACATTACTTATTTATTTCTGAATTTCTCAACTCCCTTTCTTTCTTTCTTTCTTTCTTTCTTTCTTTCTTTGTCATTATTTATTTATTTTTACTTTCTCAACTTTCTTTCTTTCTTTCTTTCTTCTTACTTTCATTTTCGAAACCATTTTTCGTTATTCATTCTTTTTTTTTCTTTCCTTTTTCCTTCTTTCCTTCCTTTCTTTCTTTCAGTTTTCTTTCTTTTTCGAATCCAATTTGTGTTTTTTTTTCTTTCTTTCTTTTTTACTTTCATTTTCGAAACCATTTTTCGCTATTCTTTCTTTCTTTCAATTTTTTTTTTGCTTTCTTTTTCAAATCCAGTTTTCTTTTTCTTTTTTCTTTCTTTCTTTCTTTCTTTCTTTCTTTCTTGTCGAATCTAGTTTTTTTACTTCTTTCTTTCTTTCGTTTCTCTTTCGTTTTTCATTGTTTTTTTTTTTTTCTTTGAGAATCTCTCTACACAAATTAAAATGACGCACAGAAGAATTGCGAAAACAGATCCTTGGAATTCACAACCTTAACAGAGAGTTTCCAGACTTAGCGAAAAATCGACCCTGTGATCGTGCCGAGCAAAAGCAATAACTGAATCTTATCGTTTGCAATCAGTTTTGTAAAAAATGGGGTGATATACTTCTGTTACTTTGATTAGAGCAGGGCTATAGATATCTATCCACACACACACAACACACACACACACATATATATATATATATATATATATATATATGTGTGTGTGTGTGTGTGTGTGTGTATGTTTATGAAAAGTGAGTAACTTAACGAAGAATATAAAATATCGAGTCAGTCACATGTTCGACCGTCAATAAAATAATTAACCAAATAAGTCGGGTTATAAAAAATATAAGAATGCTCAATTCGTTTGTAGAGTAGATTTATCAAAATGGTATAGTCAAATAGCTTACTGGAGATTCAGATTGTACGGATCATCATGGTTATCTGCGATGTGTTAATTAGATTAACTAATATATATATATATATATATATATATATATATATATATATATATATATATATATATATATATATATATCAGTCTGTTCCTTTTTATCTATCTATCCATCTATTCTTATCAGTCTGTCCCTATCTATTTATCTATATCCATCTCAGTCTGTTTCTATCTATCTATCTCTCTATCTGTCTCAGTACGTCCCTATCTATCTATCTATCTATCTATCTATCTATCCTTCACATTCTTGGATGCTATCTATCTATACCCATCTCTGTTTATATCTATCTATCTATCCATCTATCTGTCTATCTATCTATCTATCTATCTATCTATCTATCTATCTCAGTCTTTTCCTATCTATCTATCTATCTATCTATCTCAGTCTTTTCCTTTCTATCTATCTATCTATCTATCCTTTACATTCTTGGATGCTATCTATCTATACCCATCTCTGTTTATCTATCTATCTATCTCATCTTTTCCTATCTATCTATCTATCTATCTATCTATCTATCTATCTCAGTGTGTTCATTTCTATCTATCTATCTATCTATCTATCCCAGTCTTTTCCTATCTATCTATCTATCTATCTATCTATCCTTTTTCTTTCTGGGACACTTTCCCGCCGTTGGTCAATTTTATTTGCTTTCTCGATGAATTTGATCTTCCTGATCTATTCCGAAATATTCCGCGCCATTTCAAAAGCACTCCTTGAGATCAAAGGAGTTCAACTGCAAAGTTCCATCAGCATTAACCAATCAGCTGAAGAGTCCCAAGGCAACAAGCAAGGGAGACAAACAGACAGAATTAAGCAAGATAATCAAATAAAAAAACAATTCTTTGATGATATTTACATTCGGATACACGATGTCTGCGTTCGAGTTCGCGGGTGTGTGTATGTGTGTGTATTGTGTGTGTGTGTGTGTATCTCTATGAGTGAATGTGTGTATGCGTATGTGTGAGTGAGTGTGTATGTGTGTGAAAGAGTGTGTGTGCATGCGTGTGTTGGTGTATGTGTATGCGTGTGTTGGTGTGTGTGTGTGTGTGTGTGAGCGAATGTGTGTATGTGTGTATGAGTGAGTGTGTGTATTGGTGTGTGTGTGTGTGTATTGGTGTGTGTGTATGTATGTGAGCGAATGTGTGTATGTATTTGAGTGAGTGAGTTTGTGTGAGTGTGAATGTGTGCGTATGAAAGAGAGAGTATGTGTGTGTGTGTGTGTGGTGAGTAAGTGTTAATGTGTGTGTATGAAAGACGGAGAGTGTGTGTGTGTACATGTGTGTGTGGATGTATGTATTTGTGATTGTGTGTTTGAGTGAGATAGAATAAGTGTGTGTGTGTGTGTGTGTGTGTGTGTGTGAGAGAGAGAGAGAAGAGGAGAGAGGGGGAGAGAGAGAGAGTATGTCTACGACAACAAAAACAAGGAAATTGGTCTGAATGAATCAATGTATAATAGTAAGAACACCTTGTCTCTGAAAATCAGAGGAAGAAGTAATAAACATAACTAAGACAAGGAAATTGGTTTGAGACATTGATTCTTTTCAACCAATTTCCTTGTGTTTGTTGGAATTTTTTTACCCAAGAAATTTTTGTACGGCATTTAAATGCCTATTTTTTTACCCGCCTTTCTTTTTCTCTTCTTTCGTATTTTTCTACGAAAACAAATGGAAAAAACGGCCCCTCTGGCTAGCTCCGGGGCTGGAATCAGTCACGTGTGCCCTAAAATCTGCCTCTTTGGAAATGGGAAGTGAGGTGAGAGGAAGCCTCAATAATTCTGGCAAACAACCAGCAGAGTGTCCATTCTTAGCGCTGACTGATAAACCCCTAAGCAGCTACAATATAGACATTGGTCGGTTCCTGAGAAAACCTTAGTTGAGAAGGGTGACTTTTAGCTTTCCGGAAGCCAGCAGTTTTCCCTTGAAAAATAGACACGGAGGTTCTTCATTTCCTTTGGCGAAAAAGGTCGCTGTTCCTTTTCACTTATTCTTCAGACGACGAAGATAGTTGTGAGTGTCCACCTTTTAGACGAAAGCGGACAACAACGTGTGGAAAAAAAGATACCAGTGCAGAGGGACCAGCCGTTATTTTCAACCTCAAGAGCCTTGTTCTTTGGCGAAAAGGAACAAGAGATATTGAAAGGACTTTTATCTTTCTGTTTATCTATTTTTGACCTCTCCTGCGAGAGAGTGTATATTTTTTGAAGGGTTCTTTTGTTGTTTACACCCTTTCAGTAACAGTAAGTGAACCTTCCTGTTTTTTTTATTCACATTTTGTTCATTTTGTTGTATTTTTGTTACCCGGCGCCTAAATTGTCGATTTGGCGGACGTCGTGAATGGGGAATTCTATGCAATTTTTAATCTTAATTGTATTTACTTCATTTTTGCCTCCTTTGAGGAGATATCTATAATAAAATTCTTTTTCACTATCGAGCAAGACCGTTCGTAGTTTCATTTTGTTCCCCAACCATTTCATTGACGACGTCATTTTGTTCAACGGTCGGTATTTTTCCGAAAGAAGAAAAATATTTACGACATCTTTTCTTTACCACAATGTTTCGGCCGATGTACTCTACAGCCTTCTTTCTCTGATTTTCTGAGACAAGGTGTTCTTACTATTATAAATTGATTAATTCAGACCAATTTCCTTATCTTTGTTGTTTTTATTACTTTGTTTTGACTGGTGTACTCTTCAGCCTTCTTTCTATGATGTTCTGAGGCAAGGGACTTTTACTATTATATATTATAAATTGGTCTGAAAGTCAAAGAAGGAAGGCTGGAAAGTACATAGGCCAAAACATTGTGATAAACATAACAAAGACATGGACGTTGGTCTGAATGAATTAATGTAATATTAATTAGGATTTAAGTAAGGCATTTTCGTAAAGCAGGCCGGAGAGCTTATCGGCTGAAAGGTTGTGATAAGACTACACTGTAAATGTTAAAATTTTTAAAATATTGGTTTGAAGGAAAAAAACTACAGCTCAATTAATGGAAATACGCCACAAAAGTGGGTCCCTGGGTACAAGCGAAAAATAATATATATATATATATATATATATATATATATAGAGAGAGAGAGAGAGAGAGAGAGAGAGAGAGAGAGAGAGAGGGGTAGAGAAAGAGAGAGAGAGAGGGGAAGGGAGAGGAAGAGAACAAGTGAGTAAGAAAGAAAGTTTCCAAGAGAGAGAGAGAGAGAGAGAGAGAGAGAGAGAGAGAGAGAGAGAGAGAGAGAGCGACAGAGAGAGCTACAAAGAGAGAGAGAGAGAGAGAGAGAGAGAGAGAGAGAGGGTTTCCAAGTGAGCGACAGAGAGAGGGAGAGAGAGAGACAGACAGACAGACAGAGACAGAGACAGTAGAGCAGAGAGAGATGGGGAGGAAGAAATGATGGAGAGATTTCGAATTATGATTATATCTGATAAGGAAAACAAGTTTTTACTCCTT
>CM042180.1:28802544-28812544 GCA_023376005.1 Doryteuthis pealeii | reverse complement strand
TATATATATATATATATATATATACGGTAGCCCGACCCAATCTTTTCACAAGTACATAAACAAATAGTGTCCCACACCCAGGTACCCACAGATGTCCCGGGGGCCTCAGCGCATATCATCCACACAAAACAGAGACACGCATACCAGAGATAACTTATCTAAGGTCTGTTGAGATCGTATCTTCCTTTAATGCCATACCGAATATCTCAACCCACAGCCTTTGCTACCAACGAAAACAGCTACTTTAAGAAGAAAAAAGGTCTGGTCTTTATTTGGAGACACCACATGCAGTGTAAAAGGCCCTTAATCTAGCGAGTGAAAGAGAGAGAGCCGGACGATAGGAGGATGTTTATTAACCGGGAGAATTTTAAAGATAAGAACGGAGGTCATGTGACCCACTTTTCCAGTCAAGAAGAAGCTCACTCATTCAGGCAATGTCTTTACTTACAATGACCTATTTCTGATCACACACGCACCCACACACATACACACAAATATATATATATATATATATATATATATATATATATATATATATCAATGTGTATGGTTGGCACTATTATACTTGAAGAAGCAGTAGTAATACAACGTACAGTGATATTAGAAGAGTGCTCAACATCTGTGATAAAGCGTTAATAGATCAATAAAGGAATAGATAAAAGGTTTAGATTTCGTTGCCTAAAGACTGCCACCGAGAAAGAAACCAAATGGTGGCAATAATTGTTTCAATGATAATAAAAACAAGCTAAACCTTTTATTTATTCATTTATTTACACACACACACACACACACACACACACACACACACACACACACATTTGAAGGCTATCACAATGCAGGTGTAAAGAAAAAATAACGTAACAATGGTGTTGTTTGTTAACCTGTGATTTATTCTTAATATTAATATTAATATTTCGAGATAAAATCTCTTCTTCAGAAGAACACTGGAACTGAAGTACTTGTCGTCTACACGAGAATACAGTTATAAAAAAATACCATCTGTAACATTTTCAACAAAAAAAATTCATTTAACTAAAAATGCCATAACAAGACGACAACTACTTCAGTTCCAGTGTTCGTCTGAAGAAGAGATTTTATCTCGAAATGTTAATATTAATATTAAGAATAAATCACAGGTTAACAAACAACACCATTGTTACGTTATTTTTTCTTTACACCTGCATTGTGATAGCCTTCAAAACCAACCTCCAAACCAATATATATATATATATATATATATATATATATATATATATATATATATATATGTTATTCATCAGAAAGTTACTACCACGTTTTCATTCCAGTAGCATAAGTAGTCAATCCAAAAGGGCTGAATATATTTCGTAAAATATAGACCATTTATAGTTTTAGAAAACGTTTTTCAATCTACCACGGTTTCGGTGTTCAAGTTCCGTAAGAGAACTAAAAAAATATACATAGCTACATTTTAGCTATATTTCGGGGCCGGTTTAGCTCACTCGGTAGAGCGTCAACCGAGGAATCCCAAGGTCCTCGCCAACTCAGCCTATAAGTAGCACAGGATTCTGTGCGGTAAAGTGAGGAGCTGATGGTAGGTGTGGCGCTCCACCTTAGATGCTAAAAATAATCTCCTTGGTCTAGCGCTAGTGAAAAGGGGATATACTTCCTTGCTGTCTGGCTGATACCGACATTAGGCCGACCCGACGACATTTTATATATTCGTTCTCAAAAACAGATTCTGGTTTATGCATATACCATTTTAATATATGGTCAAAATTTAGTTTTTGCATAATTCTCAGTGGATCACTATCACAGCCCAGTCGTGCCTAGTTTTGTATTCCCGTTGTCTTAGTTTACTACATTCGCTTAAAACATGGTTTATGGTAACATCTCTGTCACCACACAGTCTACATTTACTATATTATTAGTTTTCCTGTTCACAATGTAAACTGCCATTTTGTTGTATATATAAATACAATTGAATATTGTTAATATGTAGATATAGTCAACATTACTAATCATGTAAAATGATTTTATTGTTAATTGAGGTTTAAATAAAAACAAAATCATGGAGAATGTGACGTAAATAATTAAAGGAATTGTGACATGAACAGTAATATAGTTTCGGTTACAGACAGACAAACACTCAATCTCTATCATTATTATTATTATTATTATTGCTGTTGTTGTTGTTGTTGTTGTTGTTGTTGACATTTGTGTCATTAAACAAAAGAAATAATCCGTAGTAGCCATTTGTCTAACCGGATTCTTTCTTTTCTTCTTGTCTTCTTTGTTTTTGTCAACCATTTTTATTAAAAGGAGTCATTTCAAAGATCATTGTCATTGTTAAATGTCATAAATAATAATTAGAAAACATTTCACATTTAAAATATTCTGAATGAATAAATATCGCGCGGAAAAATAGAACGAGCGATTGAGTCATTAAATGGTTTCCAAGAAAAGTGAATCTCCATTTTGTTGAACACAAGCCCGCGCATGCGCGTGTGTAACACAGTGTTATGACGTTGGTTCATTGATGAATAAAGTGTCCGATCACATATTTAAAACAAAAGCTGTTTTTAAAAGTTTGTTGGTTTGTCACTACATGTACTTCCGTTTGGCGAGGATCTCCAATTTAAAAATACCTGGTGGGAGACCAGGAAAATATTATATATATATATATATATATATATATATATATATATATGTGTGTGTGTGTGTGTGTGTGTGTGTGTGTGTGTGTGTGTGTAAATATTAAAAAATAAAATCTTGCTACTATTCTATTCCAGTAATTAAAATTAGTTATTATTATTTTTAGTAGAAACAGCAAACCTGCTGTTCAACCGTTTTGGCCCCAATTTGTGAGGAAGGTGATTGCTTTCTTGTCAGGGGCGGGGTGCGAAACACAGCTTGAAAATGTCCGGGGTGGCCCGGTAGATCTGAGGGGTAGCGGAAAGAGACAAATGTAGGGGACGATAGGAGAAGTAAGAAACATAGGTTCGTAGACCCATGAATGAATGGCGATGGTAAACGAATCAGGTGACAGAGTAGAAGGGAGAGAAATGAATGGGTTGATTGTATTTGGATTCATTTCATCTACAACAACAACAACAGCAGCAGCAGCAGCAGCAACAACAATAGTAACCAAAATCCACCGTGTTTATAAAAAAAAAACAAGAAAAACAAAACCAAGAAAAGAAAAGAAAAGAAAAAAAAGCGGGGGCGAGTTCGAGTACAGTTAAAGATTTGGTTTCAATTTCAAGGTTACAGTTCTACACACACACACGCACACACACACACACACACACACACATATATATATATATATATATATATATATATATATATATACTCCACCAACAACAAAGAAGGGAGGTGTTAAATACTTATGTATATATATATATATACATACATGTAAAAATTAATTTTCATAAGATTGATCAAAGCCTGAAGAAGATACCAGAAGATCTGAAACACGTGTCGCAAATGTAAGATAAAAATAACAATTTTTTTTTGTAAAAACATAATCTATTTTTCAGACCTTTTTTTATAAAATATTTAATTTTCTCCCGTTGGAACCAGAAAAACACTTATATATATATATATATATATATATATATATATATATATATATATATATATATATATATATAGTATCACAGTGTATATTTATATAATATATAGTATTAGTGTGTATTTATAATATATATATATATATATATATATATATATATATATATATATATGTGTGTGTGTGTGTGTGTGTGTGTGTGTGTGTTTGTGTGTGTTTGATTTTGATTTTTGTTTTTTGATTGTTGGTTTGTTTTTTTGTGTTGGATTGTTCTTGTGTATAAGCTGTTCGAAAAATCACCACTACCATGTAGCAGGAACTGGATTTGACCAATGACAAAGACGAATAAAATGTATTTAAGGTCGTTTTTAAAATCAGTAGCCGAATGGATACCCTCCCAGAAGGAATGCTTACAGACAAGTAGAAACAGTTACTACAATCTTCCTATCAAGAAATACTACAGATTAACAGACAAGGAGTAAAATTATACTACAATCTTTCTATCAAGGAATACATCAAACTTAATACAACAAGGAATATCCACTGAAACTACACTCAATCACTAAATCAGAAGATACCAGATATCCTCTCCATCACACTGGTAAGTTTCTCAAACTTGACTCTATACACAGATATTGTTTTGTTCTTTAATAAATTGTTATAATTTAACAAAGTCTTAATTCATTTATTTGTTGCTGTTAGTCTTAGAATTAAATGCTCTACGAACACCAATACCCAGGACATTAAGACTCTCAGCCACCATCTTCTAGTACATATATGATATAAAGAGTATGAGGTTTGCCATAAAAACAATCTTTCTACCAAGGAATACTACAGATTGACTGACAAGGAGTATCTACAGTCATTACATTCATTCTCCCTTAAAACTTTAAGGAATACTTCAAACTTTATGATACAAGGAATATCCACTGAAACTGCACTCAATACCAAAAGTGGAACTAAAATGCATAAAATGACGACTAGAATAGTAACAGGGTAAGATAATGGGTCCTTAAAATTCAATAAAGCATAACTACTGTCAACAGCTATTGAAATGCAAGATCCGAAACTACCTAACTGCTACATCGCATGCACGAAAGTTTTCTTGGCCAATGAAATTCAATTTGATGTTTTTCACCGGACAAAGTTGCCCGTGTTAACTGTCCGTGTGGTTGGAAAAATTATTTAAAGTTACTGCGGTCTTGATAAAATCTTGTGGCTTGCCGGATGTAGCCCGCCGGGCTTGTTTGAGAAACAGCGGCACTATACAGTAGCCATTTCTTATCGGTAGTGAATACATTCCAAGGATTTAGGGAGAGGAGGGTCAGTATCCTGAAGTGCACTTTGTGGTTCCAGGTTCGTAAATAAACAATAAATAGAAACAACAGTTCCCGCCAAAAGTCTGCAGAAAAGATTTTTAGACCAGTTGGAAGCTTAACGGTAACTAAACGACTTCGACCGCAAACGTTTCGTCCGAAGAAGAAACTTGTTATTGCAGAAAGATCGAAGTTTCTGGAACCAGACAGAACCAAACTGTAAGGCAATATTTACACAAGTTGAAAGAAGCAGCGAGATATTGTGAGTTTTAACAACTGGGTTCGAAAGAAATGGCTATGGAAGATGAACAGATCCTTCGAAGATTAATTGAAAGGCGTGGATAATGTTGGATATAAAATCTTAGAGAGGCTTCAAATAAATGAAATAAGTTAAATCAAACTTAACGTTCGTAAATTCCACCATCGTATGTTTCCCCGCCGAAAGAAAACAAATACCAAAAATCAGGGAATTAACCGAATTTAATGAAATTTTCAGTGTTGATATATTAATGAATAAAGAATATAATGCACAAGTTATTTTATAACAAAACTTTAACATTTTTTCAGTTCAGTTAACTTTGAACCACATATTTTGAGAATCTGTATTACGTCTCAAAGATACGTGGTTCATATTTAACTGACCTGGAAAAATGTAAAAGTTTTTAAATGAAATGACTGTTTTTTTAATATTTTGTATTCATTAATACATCAACACTGAAAATTTCATTAAATTCGGTTGATTCCCTGATTTTTGGCATTTTTTTTCTTTCGACGGGGTAACATACGATGGTGGAATTTAGGTCCGTTAAGTTCGATTTAACCAAGAAATGACTCTTGAAGCAAGTGTTGAATTTTACAGTTTATTTTTTTAAGCAATACGTAATTAAAAACAACCTTAATCCCCTAAAACTGTAACCCAATTCGCAAAATGTTAATTCATAGACTGTAGTTAAACTGTTATTGGGGACCACCAAAAAACTTTCTGTTTTAATTTTCCGACCTAAATCAGAAGTCAGCCAAAAATGAGTTAAAAATGAGTTTAAAAGAAATGAGTAAAACCAAAACGTCTCCGGCATAAATGTCTTGCGTTAAACTGAATATAGAGGTGACATTCCAATTCTGGGGCTCTGGGGAGTATGGAGTACCCTTCATCACCATTACTCTGACCCGGGGTGGTAGTTTCTGTTAGGCTCTCATTTATGGGTTAAATAGATTCGGCATAAAATAACCCAGCAAGGATTGACATGCCGTAAAATCTAACCAACCAATCGATCTTCAGCATAAATTTTTAACAAAGTGTCTAGTCAGATCAAAAACATACAGTGCTTTTTATTTGTGGTCTTGTGTCAGACTTGAGTAAGATGAATAAACATTGGAACCAAAACTGAGCTTGCCAGGGGGCATGTTCATTTTTTTTTCTTTGTGTTGTGGTATGTTTGCTCTCTGCCTGTTTATATACTAGCCTCCCTCGGGGAATTAAGTCTAGTGGGGCGTGTACTCTCATATATAGATATAAGTATGTATGTATATATATATGTGTATGTGTGTATGTATGTGTGTGTGTCTATGTTCATTTATTTGTTTGTAGGTATTTTCCATTGTTTAAATCCTTTGTTTGCATTTCTCTCCAAAGGCCCTCCCCACCCGCTTACCCCTATATTTGTCCCACCCCCACCCCACGACATTTCATCACTTCCTTCTAATTCTCTTAACTCCGAGCCACTTGTCCCATTCAATTTGACAGGACGGTATTTTGTGGGCCCCAGTCGAAAATTATTCCCACGGTCGCATTTAAAATTTTTTTTTTTTTTTACTTTGTTTTATTTTAAAATTTTCTCGTAAAAAGCAGGGTTTTATTTGATTCGTTTGTGTTCGTATTTTATGCAAATGAGACCCTTCGCCACAAAAAACAAAAAACAAAAACAAAAACAAAAAAAAAAACAATCTAAAATACTCTAACACTTTAAAAATACTACAAAATGAAATAAATTAATAACAGAATTATTCAACTATAGAATCGAATATAATTAAAAGAAAGAAAGAAAGAAGTGTGTGTGTGTGTGTGTGTGTGTGTGTGTGTGTGTGTGTGTGTGTGTGTGTGTGTGTGTGTGTGTGTGTGTGAGTTTAATCAAGATTATTATTCTTTTTACATACTGAACTATTTTGGAATAGCTCTTAAGTATGATACTGTGGTCCGACTAGTCAAGATTAATATAGTGTTTACATATTGAATTATTATGGAATAGCTCTTAAGTAAACATATCAAACGTTGTAACAATCAAATTATCATACTGTGGTATATCCACAACTCCTGTTAGAGGGTAAGTGGGGGTGCAAAAAGTTAGTCTCGCAGATCCATTATTACTAAATCATGATTTGTATTCTAATTCCTCGTTAAAGTCTCTATGTAAAGAAAAGACATTGTGTTGATCCGGCCTGGTGGAGCATCAGAAAAAAAGTGCACAAACTGAAAAGAATAATTAATGTCTCCTACTTAAAATATTAAATATCACCAGCCCCCCCCCCAAAAAAAAGAATTCCATGCTGTTATCATTTAAATTTTATTTTTCAATTATCTTCACGTATATAAATCAAATCTTTATTATTTTTGTTAAAACCGCAAGATCTGATGATAGTGAATGTGCATATATATTTACTTTGTCGTTAATTGTTTTATTTTCGTAGTTTCAGCCGGACATACATACATACATACATACACACCAACTGCCCTTTATGTATGTACTAGAAGCGGCTACACGGCGTCACCTAGGTAGAGGCGGGGGGGGGGGCAAAAAGTTGTTTCATAGATTTGACTCACGATTTGGATCCTCGCAGGATACCCTATTAATGTCTCCTCAATATTTAAAATATTAAATGCAAAAAACAAAAAGAAATTCAAGCTATCACTATTCAAATTTTATTTTTCAATTATCTTCACGAATATAAATCAAATCTTTATTATTTTTGCTCAAAAAGCAAGGTTTGGTAATAGTAAATATGTATATATATACATACTTTGTCGTTAATTGTTTTATTTTCGTAGTTTCACCCAGACATACATACATACATACATACATACATACATACATACACACCAACTGCCCTTTATATATGTGTATATATAGATAGATTATTTAGATTTTTCAGACTGTTATCTTAATTTTTATTGTTATACATACAACGTTTGGATACACAGCGCAACGGATATAACGTTCGAGTTAATACAGTTCAAAGTGACAATCATCTGTAGACTGCAGGTTCAATCCTGACTAGAGGCGAAAATAACGTAGAATACTTAATATAGCTTAACCCTTGTTACTAGGTCAGGGTTAATGAAATGACAACAACTGCACACAGTTTTACGGTTTCAAGTATTCCTATCCAATATTAATAATGTGTACACAATTTCATGGTCCCAAGTAACTAAATATAGTGATCCTTTATAAACAATAAAAGCTTCAATTAACTATTATTATAACAAATAATTTATACACAATTATATAATTTCAAGTAACTATTCCTACTTTAAAGTAATCCTTTTTTGTACACAGTTTCAATTATTCCTATCAAATACAAATAATTTGCACACAGTCATATGGTTTCAAGTATTCCTATCTAATAGCAGTAATTTGCCCATTGTTGTATACTTATATAAGTATTCCTATCTAATAACAATAACTTTCACACTATTGAATGGTTTCAAGCATTCCTAATTAATACAAATAATTTTCACACTGTTATTTGGTTTCATGTATTCCTATCAAATACAAATAATCTGTACACTGTTATATTGGTTTCAAATACTCCTATCTAATACCAATAATTTGCACATTATTATATGGTATCAAGTATTCCTATCTAATACAAATAATTTTTCACAGTATGGTTTCAAGTATTTCTATCTAATACAAATAATTTGCCAAAAGATGTGTTAAAAAATAAAGTTAAACAAAAAAGTTTGAAACCCATCAAGAATGAATAACACAAAATGTTTTCGGCACAAAATAACCCACCTAGGATTGACATGCCGTAAAATCCAACCAAACAACCAACCAACCAGCCAACCAATCAGAATAACCCCACAACCTTACCCCCACTCCCGTCACATCCCAAAATAAAAACAGCCATTAATCCAGGCGATCAGTTATTATTTACTCGTTTGTTGGTGTGTCAAAATAAAGCGCCAATTTGAAGGTTTATTTCGCCATTTTGTGCACAGACAAGGCGTTCATCCTCGATCTTAGTCAGCGCTCAACACACACACACACACACACACACACATACACACACACGCGCGTGCGTGTTTGGCACGAGCGCGCCTAAACGACCGATCGACCTACCACACCCACACCACGTCAAGTTATTAAAAAAAAGCTATTAATTCGTCGGTGCATAATTCTTACCGGAACCGGATGTGTCAAGCAATATCCGGTAATTACAACCGGTATTTGCATCATCGTTAATTTTAGGTTAGATTGGTCTTGCATACTTTCTTGACTGAGGAGTATTTAAGGGCTTTTCTTCAATATCTATCTATCTATCTATCTATCTATCTATCTTATTCTTATCTATCTAAGTTTATATATATATATATATATATATATATATATATATATATATATATATATATATACCTATATATCCAAGTCTATTCATATCTATCTAAGTTTATTCCTATCTATCTATCTATCTATCTATCTATCCAAGTATATTCATATCTATCTATATTTATATGTTCCTATCAGAAAAAGAGAAAATGGTAGAAAGAAACGTGAAAGAGAGAGAGAGAGAGAGAGAGAGAGAGAGAGAGAGAGAGAGAGAGAGAGAGAGAGAGAGAGATGTTGTCTTTGTTTTTTTCGGAAATAATTGATAAAGCAAGAGAGACAGACAGACAGAGAGATGGAGGCAGAAAATTGCAAGAGAGAGAGAGAGAGAGGAGAGAGAGAGAGAGAGAGAGAGAGAGAGAGAGAGAGAGAGAGAGAGAGAGAGAGAGAGTTTGTTTTTGTTTTTTTTGTTTTTTTTTTATTTTTTTTTTTTTCTTTTTTTTATTTTTTTCTTTCGCTTCTTTAACGATGACATGCCTTTGTGGGTTTGGCTTTTATGTAAAAACGTTGGTCAAAGTTCAAGGAGG
>CM042180.1:28777544-28797544 GCA_023376005.1 Doryteuthis pealeii | reverse complement strand
TCTGGGGATTTATGAATAAAGTAACATCAACATAAATCGAAGTCTTGTGTTTATTACCAAAAACTAACAATGATATAAGCAGTGATCCCCAACAGAAACCAGACCCGGAATCCTCAATAGAAGACCAGACGAGACATTAGAAGATATACCAGACCAAGATAGATGATAGACGATCAGAAGCAAAGCCGGCCAGAAGAATAGACGACCAGAGTAAGAAGTAAGAAAGGTATATAACGTTATATAGATTTGATACTGTGAAAAGACCAGTATATAACATTTAGACCAGAAGCGTGGGGCACCCAGTGAGAATCGAACTCACTAACAATGGTCTGAAAATCTACCTTGCTAACCATTACACGTTAGGTGCCCTATTTTTTGCTAGATATAAGGTGTGTGCCAGTTTCCAACCTATACTTATAGACTAGGCGAGATTATGTGGTCTATTCCTTAGCCAATCGCTGGCCATACTGCATGGCTGATATATTATTTAAGTGCTGATTCTTTCTCAGTCTACTTGCAACCATCGACGAAGGAACCAGGATTCTCTACCTGAGAGGATTACCAAAGGAACCAAATCGGAGGACTCTTTACCTAGAATCAACTGGCCAACGATGGCCCTTAAAAACTTAATAGTATGCTATTATAAATAGGATGGCTTTTAATACGTTTGAGAATAAAACAATATCATTACATTTTTAATAAAAAGGACCATGCGTTGATTCGGCCTGGTGGGTCTTCAAAAAAAAGAAAAAAGAAAAAGAAAAATTCACAAACACTCTGAAAATAAAAAAAAATGAATTTCTCCTATTTAAGAAATTAATTTCAAAAGAAAAAATTCCATGCAGTTAGTATTTCAATTTTATTCTTTAATTATCTTGACAAATATAAATCATAAATCTTCATTACTTTTGCTGAAAAAGCAAGCTCTGGTGATAGTGAATGTGTATATATATTTACTTATTGTTAACGTTAATTGTTTTATTTTCGTAGTTTCAGACAGACATACATACAAACACACCAATATATATAACATCTTTATATATGTAGAGATGTATTTATTTATTTTTGTTCAGTACTATGATTGAGTGTAGGCTTGAACCCGTAACGCCTGTTTAAGTCAATAGTGTTGTTTTTTCCCCTCTTTTTAACTGCAGAACTGTCATATAGTGCCTCCTTCACACATGCTTGTTTTAACCTTTACTTCTATTTTGTCCTCTTTATTTTCCCTACTCTCTCTCTCTCTCTCTCTTCTCTCTCTCTCTCCCCTCTCTCTTCTCTCTCTCCTGAGTATAACGTTATACTGCATTCCTAATGGCTCCAATTTTAAAAGCTTTCAAGGAGTCTTGGACCATACTCTCCCTATCACCAGTATACTCCTCTCGGTTACAGCCCTTGACCCGCGATACGGATAGAAATATGGACCATGTTAGCTCTGCAATCATGAGTTGAATATAAAGAATGAGTTTAAGAAATGTTATTAAAAAAATGAAATCAAGAAGATTAAAACAAAAACGTCTTCGGCAAAAAAACAAAACCAATGGGTTGGCGTCCGTAAAACCTAACCAACCAACCAACCAACAAAACCCCCTCTCAAACCCCATACCAACCTCTCTCTCTCTCTCTCACACACACACATCTACTCACACTCTCATCACTCTCTCTCTCTCTCTCTCTCTCTCTCTCAATCTCTCTTCTCCTACACTCTTTCTCACACACCTTCTATACTCTCTCTTCTCTTCACACTACTTGACTAAACTTTATTCCGTTACACTTTACTTAATTCAATTACTCGTTCTTTCTTCCCTTCTTCTTACTTCTTTTCCCCACTTACTTATCTATCGTTATTTAACCACAAATTTTTTGTTTACGTGTGTTTACGATTTCTCACGTTTCTTCTTCCATATCGTTAATCATTCTTTCTTTGAACAATATTATTACCCTCCTTTCCTTCTTTCTTTATCTTTTCTTTTTCTTCCCCCAAATCTCTTCTTTCTTTCTTCTTTCTAATTCCTTTCTTTCTTTCTTTCCCAATTATCTTTCTTTCATATTCTTATCTTTTATCTTCTTTTCTTTTTCCCAATTTTCTTTCTTCTTTCTTTCTTTCTCTTCTTCTACTTCTTTCTTTCTTCTTCGTGACGATTAGTTACGTCTCCTTTCGTTATCCTTTAATCTTCCTTCATTATGTTTATCTTTCTCCTTTGTAACACATATTTTGTTACCTTTCCTTTCCTTCTCACTTATCTTTCTCTTTTCATCCTTTCATTTTCCTTTCTCCTTAACTCTTCTTTCTTCTCTTTCATCCACCTGCCACTTAGCCTCTTCTCACCGACCTCACCATTGCTGGGTCTGATACTCTGCTCCAACCAGGATGCAAATAATACGATAACACCCCCCTACACACTCCACTCCCCTAGCACCCCCCCCACCCCAGCATATTGCAGTCGACGTAGCACATGCAGCAGAATCGGCAGCGACACCAACAGAAATAGTCAAACTGCGCCAGTAACAAGATCTTCCTCATTTACATTTTGTTAAACGCAACAAATCGCTTTCAGTTATTTCACGATTATATGTCAGGTGGGTGGGTGGTTGGGTGGACACCGCAGCATTACTAAAACAACGAAGGCTGTTAAAGGGCGGATGAGCTCCAAGGAAGCCAACGTCCATCCACACCGATAATACGGGGGGGGATGATCAAAAAGTAATGCCGATTTTGTTAGGACAGATAAATTGCCAATACAAGGAACATGTATCATACGTAAAAATGAAGCTGGTGTCTGTGAGATCACCATCCCTACTTCCCACATAATCACTGTTTCTTCTCAATAGCAATGTTCCACCTTCGAATGAGAGCATGTATCCCTGCCCGTAAAAGTCTGTTGAACTTCTCTGACTAGCTTCTTCACTATAGATTTCACTTCCTCGTCTCACTGGATATAATGTTTGCGTCTCAACCCCTCTCTTCCATGGCGCCTAAGACACAAACATTTATTATTATTATGATCCATACCTGTCCTAAACAAATATGGCCATTACTCTTTTGACTGACCATATCTAAGTAGATGAGTTCTCCACTACTCAGCATAAATCCCTAAATGACGTAGATGGGGATCCTCAGCCTTGGATGCAATCCATCTAGACCAGAGAAATCAGTTTGTTATATAAACCTCAGCCTAGCTGGCAGCACACTCTATACTCATTCCAAAGAGAAGACTGGGGTAAATAAACCCCGGAATCAAATCCGGAGCTGAACCTCAGCACAAGTATGATGAAAAGGGTTGGGAATTCGCCATAAGGAAAATAGGTTGGGACAATTCGATATGCTTGGGCTTGACATGACCAACCAATTAATCGGTAGGTTAGCCTCTTCCCCGACCGACTCCGCCCCTATACCTTAACAAATGGTTTGAAAGTTTGTAATGGCAACTTATGACCTGCTAGGATTCCTTCCCATTAAACACTCAACGGAGTCTTACTCACCCACAGGCTAACAAAACGCCCGGTGGGGTCTCATTTGGGCGATCGGACCTGAGTCGAGACTGTGTGTGAATGTGTGTGTTTGTGCATGTGTGATGAGAGTGATGTGAGCTGTGTCCTTAGAGTAGAGAGTACAAGAACTGAGAGAGAGAAATATCGAGACGAGAGACTGCAGAGAATTACGAGATTACGTGTAGAGAAAGACCAGCAAAGAAACTGTAAACGCTAATGAACTACTCAGCTATAGTATCTTCTTAGCTATATATCGACATGCATATAATCGTAGCTCAGTGTTATATGACAATCCACCACAACTACAATGAATGCACCATGCGTCTAAACTTTCACGACTATACGTAACTCAGTTTATCTCATACGACAAACCTACCACCTAATCACTCTGACTAGCAAATCCAGATCACAATAAATATGAAGAGCTGTATCCATAGCACTATAAAAATCTATTCAGTACAGACCACATGATCGACTAATAATGTTGTAATATGCAAAATGATCTAATGATAATGTGATCGAGATATAGTAAATCACGAGCTAATAATATAACCAAACGCACGATAATATATAGATTATAAAGCATTATCTATATTAAGTCATGAATCACTAGAATAGTTACATCATAATTATCATGTATGTTACTACTATGAATATGCTATTAACATACTTGTATATCGTAATTTATTATAGTGCGTATTCATAATATTAGTCCTATAACAGTTAGTATCTTATATAATTAGTCTAAAGCTATTGATATATCTATTTCTTCCTCTATCCTATCTACTATCTATCTCTATCTTAATGCTATACAGGTACTATCTGTCTTGCTATCAATTACGTAGAAGATCTATTCTAAGATCTTAAGTCAATGAGTCTGTATCATTCATCTATCACGACGGACTATTCTATATCTATCTATCTATCACTATCTATCTATTCCTGTTCATTATCAATCTATCTATATATCTATCTATCTATGTTTCTTCCTATCTATCTATCTATCTATCTATGTCTGTTTCTATCTATCTAGCATAGCATATCTAAATCTATATATCTATCTATACTACATAGTATATTTAAATCTATCTCCAGTATATATATATATATATATTATATATAATATATATAATATATATATATATCATTACCATCATTTCACATGTATGAAGGCCTCGATTTGGGCAATGTGACCTCATTTTTCGTGTAAAGCAAATGGGTAACAAGTCGAGCGATCTTTAAAAATAGCTCAGAGTCAAACCGGCGCTAGAAGAGTGCGTGCACCTCTCTCTCTCTCTCTCTCTCTCTCTCTCTCTCTCTCTCTCTCTCTTTCTCTCTCTCCGAGTGTGTGTATTTTTGGGGTAGGGGGCTTTGCTGTCGTATCAAAATCTGTTTTTGAGTGTTTAAGGTAGCACGCTCTTATAATTACTTTTCCCAAACTTAAAAAAAAGAAGAAAGCTGAATACTTGGAATAGGACGTCTCCACGATATGAAACCGATAAAATAAATGATTTTTTTAAAAAATATCAAAAAAGCCCTTGATTACTACTACTACTACTATTACTCTGAGTTGGACTACTACTACTACTACTACTACTAATTAATAATAATAATCTTTGATACCACTACGACTACTACACATTGTTGGACTAGTACTACTACTATTACTACTCTTAATTGGATTACTACTACTACTACTACTATTCTTAGTTGGATAACTCCAATTACTACTACTACTACTACTCTCAGTTGGATAACTACTACTACTACTACTATTAGTTGGAATAATAGTACTACTACTCTTAGGTGGATTACTACTACTACTACTACAACTATTGCTATTAGTAGGATTAATACTACTACTTCTACTCTTAGGTGGATTACTATTACTACTACTATTAATTGGATTAATACTACTACTACTACCCTTAGGTGGATTACTACTACTACTACTAGTACTACTATTACTCTTAGCTGGATTGCTACTATTACTACTACTACAACTACCACATTTTGTTGGACCACGTGTACTATTACTACTACTACTACTACAACTACTCTTAGTTGGATTACTACTACTACTACTACTACAACTACTCTTAGTTGGATTACTACTACTACTAGTCTTTGATATATTACTACTACTACTACGATTTGATGGACTACTTGTATTTCGACTACTACTACTACTACTACTACTACTTGTTGTTGCTTCTAGGGTAAGAGACAGAGTTTCGAGTAATGGTAATGGCAGCGAAGTGGTGGATGTCGTTTGCTAAGGTTCTCGAAAATTCTGGTACAAGGCCAGCGATATGGAGCACCCAACTGAGAATCGAATTCACTAGTGACGGGACTGCTAGCCGAGCTTTGTCAACCATCACACACCACACGAAGCCTCTACCCACCCCGAGAAGTAAGGTGGATGTTAGAAGGAGAATCGTGAAGACGGGTGGGGGTTTGAGGGTGTGGGGTGTAAGGTGGATGGGGGAGGTGGTGCTGTAGTTGGCGACTGGGAGAGGGGGGTAAAGGAGGGAGGAAGAATCGGTAACGGAAGAGGAGGGAGACAGTTGCCATGGCAGCAGGTAGTATTGGATATCCCAAGAGAAAGACGATGTTAAAAGATCTTTATCTGCTTGCCGCTGCTGTTGTTGCTGCCGCTGCTGCTGCTGCTGCTAAAATAATTATGTAGCTGTTGATGATGATGATGATGATGATGATGATTAAGTAGGTAGTTTGTGACGATTTCGAGGAGCAACTTGACAACAAGGAACAAAGACCAATAATAAAGACCCTCCCCCTTTCTATTCAGACTTAATTAAAAAAATAAAAAAATAAAAAAAAATTCCACGATATTACCTCATCTTACAAACACACCGATTCAAGTAGCGGATACGGGACCGTTGAATAGGTGACTGAGGGGAGGTGGCGCCAAGGTCGGTGGATGGGGAGGGGGGGGCGGTTGCGTTTTACCAGCTAAAGAGAGGCTGGTAAAAGATCTGTTGGGAGGAGGAGGCGGTGACGGTTAGGGGTAGGGTTTTTTTTAGGACGGAGGTGTCGGAAGATTTGCGTTGGTGCATCCTTACTGCAACGACGCGAATGTAAACATGGAGAATTTTACGCACACAACCCACCGACCCTACCCCTACGCCACCGCGCAAACGAAACAAATGTTTAAGATGAGGATAGAAAAAATAGGAATCCCAAAGAACATTAGTATTGTTTGGATTATTCGGACTATTGTCCTCATCTTTATCGTTATCTGTACAACGTTTCGGCCAATGTGCCCTCCGGCTTTTTTTAGGTATTTCTTGTCGGACTCGGGAGCCTTCTCAAACTCGGGAACTTTCTTTTTCGAATTCGGGAACCTTCTTGTCGTAATCGGGAGCCATCACAGAACTTTCAACCCAACCCTTTATTTATCCGAAAAATCCAAATAATACTAATCAAGCCCACCCTGTCGACTGGGGCGTTAGAATGTACCAACTGCACCTCTGCAGAGGGGTAAGACTCCAATGGGGCCACCTGTTGGCCGTGGGTGGAGGCCCGTGATGCTTAAGGATAGAACCCAGGTGGCTGAGCAGTTCATGAGTTGCAATACTCCACTTTGGCCCTATCTTGGGTTAGACGGGCGGCCAGAAAGGCCCCCTCCGATCAATCGGCTGGTCACGTCAAGCTCTAGCACCTATATGATTTTCCCAACCCTATTGCCCTTATGGCAAGCCCCAACCCTTTTTATCATATGGGTGCTAGAAGGCAGTGACTGGGGGTCTACATGTCCTGGGAATGACATTAAACTCTATCTGATGGTGAGGTTCCAGTTTTGAGGTATGGGGAATGGGGAGCACCCCTTCATCACCATTGCTCCCTGGTCCACTCTGACCCGGAGTGGTAGTATCTGTTAGAGTCACATCTATGGGTTAAATAGAAAAACATGGGCTGATAAACAAAATTGTATTATCCATTAAGAATACATTTATTTCAACTTTATCGGCATTAAATAACCCACTGAGGTTGATATGCCGTAAAACAAAACAAACCAAACCAAACTAATCACCCTCATCTAAAAAATTAGAGATCAGAGAAATCTGAAGAACGTGGTTTGTTCAAATATACATCGTTGGTTTAATTTTTGTCAGTAACAGTTTACATTAATTCCTGACCAATGACTATACCTACTTCTACATATGCAATGGATGTATATTGTAAAATCCTTAGCGGATCCTTTATAGTATACTAGAAACGGCTACCCAGCGTCAACTGAGTAGAGGAAGGGGGCAAACACTCTAGTGTATTGATTTATTTACTTTTGAGATTTACAAATGTTGGACATTTCTAAGTGGAATTTTAATGCTATTTAATGTATATTCTAGTTTTTAAATATCTTCGAAATATAAATCAAATCTTCGTAATTTTTCCACAAAAAGCAAGAACCGATGATATTCATATATATATATATACTTTATCGTTGATTGTTTTATTTTCGCAGTTTCATACATATATACATACATACACAAAAACAGCCCTTTATATAGATTTGTAATAGCCTTATCTCATCAGTAATGATTACATTACTTCCTGATCATTGAGGATCACATTTTTTCTTATTTGCAATGTATTTTTATAACAGAATCCTTGTCCAATGCATTTTTATAGTAAAAATCATTGTCCAATGCATTTTCATAGTAAAAATCAATGTCCAATGCATTTCATAGTAAAATCAATGTCCAATGCATTTTCTTAATAAAATCATTGTCCAATGCATTTTTATAGTAAAATCATTGTCCAGTGCCTTTTTATAGTAAAATCATTGTCCAAAACATTTCTATGTGTTTTTATACAGTCAGTATATTCTAATAAGGATTCTTAATAAACAATCATCATCGTCGTCGTCGTCGTCGTCGTTGTCGTCCTCGTCGTCATCATCCTCATCATCATCATCACTGATAGCACGGATCCCCTTAGCTCTATCTCTCCATACACCACTGTTGGCCATAATTCCTTAAATATCGTGGGTCGCCACCCAAGGCCAACAGGTGGCCTCATTGGAGGCGGGTATTACCCTTCTGCAGAGGTGCAGTTAGCATATTCTAAATCCCTAGCCGGCAGGTTTGTGGCAACGAAGGAGTCTCTCCACTCACCCGTACTGGAGCCCCACCACCGAATGAATTACTTAGTGTTGTGCGCCGTGAATTTCGCATGGGTCTAAATACAGATTCACCTTCGATGTCAAACAAGGCACGAAAAGGAGTAAAACAGAGAGGAAAGTAGCCCCCACAGCAAAGAGAACCAGAAGGAAGGGGAGACATCAACAACACCAGCAATCATCATTGTTTGTCTGTAGTCAGTACACCAGAGATTGCAATTCAAAAATTGGCCTACTCAGCCACTCGCACAGATGCAGATGTGTTTAGTAAACGGAAGGATTCCAACATAAACGTGTTTAAAAAAATGAGTTTGAAAAGAATTGAATACCCAATAGGAATGAATAAAACAACACGTCTTTGGCATAAGATAACCCAACAAGTGTTGACATGACGTAAAAGCCAACCAACCAAGTACGGTTTCGGTGTACAAGTTAATGATCATATAGGTTAGAGGGAACACAATAACACCGTTGGATAGGGCAAAATATAAAATCCGGAAATGGTCTATTACTTTTTGTACATGAACATAAATAACAGAGTCAACGCGCAGTTCTCCAACAGTATGGCTAGCTACTCGATTAGTACTGACTCGATAACAGATACAACTACGTAACATGACTACGAATAACCTTGCGTATTTATATATTTATACATATTTCGTTAGACGAGTCCAACTTTCTTGTAGGGGAAATATATTGTAGGTTGACGTGTCACAAAAACAACCAACCAGAAAGATTCTGTCGCATCCTTGCTAAAAAACGTTTGTGAATACGTAACACGTCTACGAATAACCTCGCGTATTCGTATCTTTATATATGTTCCGTAGGACGAGTCCAAGTATGTTTTAGGGAAATATCTTCCTTTACAACAGGTTGACATGTAAAAACCAACCAGCCAGCCAACCAACCTTAATTGGAGCAAATCGGCGAATGAAGTCCAGGACACCAAGAAAGATTCTGTCGCATCCTTGCTAAAAACGTTTGTGAATACGTAACACAACTACGAATAACCTCGCTTATTCGTATCTTTATATAGTTATTTACTAACCTTAGCTTAGATGTGGCACAAGGCCAGAAGTATGGGGCGCCCAATGAGAATCGAACTCACTAACAATGGTCTGTAATCTAGTTTGCTAACCATTACACCACGTGAGGTGCCCTACTATTTCGTATCTTTATATATGTTTCGTTGGACGAGTTCAAGTATCTTGTAGGGAAATATCTTCTTTAAAAACAGGTTGACGTGTCGTAAAACCAACCAGTCAACCAACCAGCCAACCAACCTTAATTGAAGCAAATCACCGAACGAAGTTCATGACACCAAGAAAGTTTCTGTCGCATCATTGCTAAAACGTTTGTGAATACATAAATGAATTACTCTATTGTTGTGTGCCGTGAATTTCCCCTGGGTGTTAAAAGTCGACAAATAATTATGTCAGTTGTTTTCCTCTGCCCCGTTGTTCAGGGTTTGAAAGCAACAAATTAAATATATCTTAATAAAATTGAATTTACTGTCTATGTCGAATTCTATTTGCATAAATTTGAATAATTTTCGTTTGCATAAATACAGGCATTTACTTAATATGATTGATAGAGCATGTATATCTAAGGGTAGCGAAGAAATAAAAGTCAACGGCGCTTGATAACTGTCAGTTTCTCACCTATGACATTTTCAAACCAAGAGTTCGCATGAAAATTCCATGAGATATAAACTGACAGTTGCCATCACAGTTAGAATCTTTCACTTCTTCCTAAATAGAAGCATCAATATATATATATATATATATATATATATATATATATATATATATATATATATATATATATATATATAAGTATGAAATCGTTAAGTGAGCTCGCAATTACAAGTCAGGTAATAAATGTTCCTATCTCTGTATGGAAGAAAAAACTGACTATTGTCAAATGTCCTAATTCTAAAGAAAACGTTTTTAAACTTTCTAAAAACAACTTCTTCAAGGAATTTTCTCTTGACGATGGCCTGAAGTCGAAACTATTTGGGAACCATAAAAAACAATAGTAACACAAAAGAAACATTCTTGTTTGTTTTATCACTTTTACTTCACCACACACACACACACACACACACACACACACACATATATATATATATATATATATATATATATATATATATAGGATGGGTTAACTATTTTTCCCTGACCACATGACGTATATGAACATACATACGGGGTTGACACAATTCTTCTGATGACGTGTCATCAAAATTTGAAGAATTTTTCCTAACTTTACTACTACTACTACTACTACTACTACTACTACTAATAATAATAATAATAATAATAACAATAATAATATTAAGAAGAAGAAGAAAGATCGTGAAGAATAGTTGATGACGTAGAATATAAATAGAAAAAATAGGGTAAAGGGATAGGAAGAAGAAATTGCCAGAAAAAGTGAAACAAGAAGAAGAAGAAGAAAGAAGAAGAAGAAGAAGAAGAAGAAGAAGAAGAAGTTATTTTTGATGGAGAAGAAAAAGTGATAGGAAAAATAAAATGAAAGAAGACATGACGAAGATATGATATAATAAAGTCAGACACAAAGTAAAAAAAAGACCCCCCAGAGAAGGTGACGTAGCAAAAAAATGAAACCCCCGCCCCAGAGAAAGTGACGAAATGAGGGAAAATGACTTGTAGAATAAAAGAATATATTAGTAATAAAGACGATAAAAAAGGTTTGGCTGTAGTCTACTAACTTGTAGTTTGGTAGAAGGTGTTGTGCACCCAGTAAGAATCAAACTCAGTATAAATTGTCTTCTAACTTAGTTCATTAACTATTTCACTAGATGAGATGTACACATGGTTAGAAGAAGAAGAAGAAGAAAGAAGAAGAAGAAGAAGAAGAAGAAGAAAGAGAAAAAGAAGAATTTACGACGTTGAATAAAACAGAAGAAGAATTAAGTAATGGGAAAAAGGAGAAGAATTGACAACGTTGAATGAAAAAGAAGAAGAAGAAGAAGAAGAAGTAGTAATGGGAAAAAGAAGAAGAATTGACAACGTTGAATGAAGAAGAAGAAGAAGAAGAAGAAGAAGAAGAAGAAAAAAAATGAATTTTTAATTGTTAAATAGATATGAGTATCTAGCATAGTCTTAAAAAAACCGAGTGTGACGTCATTGTTGCCAAAAAATCTTGGACGGGCGCGTCGCCAGCAAAGGAATGGAATGCCAAAGTAAGGGAGGTAAGAAGAAACAAATATCACCCACGATAAGGCTGTCAGACAGACAACCGACGGACGGGTAGACAAATAAATCCTGATGAAAACCGAGATGGGCTTGACGTTTGACCCAAATCAAGAACGATTGGCTGTTTAAAAAATAAAAGGGTGCAACCAATTTCTTCAAACTGCGTATTCGGAATTTTAAGATAAGTGTTGAGAACTTTCAGCATATAAGGTGTGTGATGGATCCCCGCTCCTACTTATAGACTAGGCCATAATCATGTGACCTATCTCTTGGCCAATCACTGGCAGTACTCTGAGGTTGATACAATACTTAAACCAACCCTACTGGACATAATTATTTTGACCTTCGTGGACGACGGACATAGGATTAAATCACTGGACCTTTACCAATACGCAGGATAGGACATACGCTCACCAATGAATTCCATACCACAGGACTTTCTTTAAGCCCCTTTTCAACTGGCCAAGGATAGCATTTAAAAACTTTACAATAAGTGAAGATAGCTGATGAAAACAAACACTGAAGCTGATCCAGGGAGGGGAGTCAAAGTTTAGGTACTGGACATGGGTAGTCTGTAAATTCAGAAGCTGGAATTTGTACAACTAGAAGGACCTGTGTATATACCACCGAATGATAATTTAATTATGACAACGTTTGATATATTTACTTAAGAGCTATTGTGATAGTTCGATATATAAAAAGAATAATAATCTTGATTGAACTCTCTGTCACTATTTTTTCCTTTCTTTCCTTCTTTTCATCTTGTCATTGTGTTCGATTGAAACAAATTAGCATTATTGCTTCCACGCTCTACACCCCTTTCTTTATCTTCCCCCTCACCTTATCATTCTCCTACTCACTTTCTTTCTTAAATGGTCACCGATCTAAGTATTAAACAGGCTCATCACTGCTTAACTTCGGTGATCCAGCAATGACCAATGCTTTCAACATTATTCAAGAAACAAGAAAAAGGAATTTCTATTTAACCTATTTATAAATTGATCCCCCATTATTTGGTCATTGTCTTTTACGGCATATCAACCTCATTTGGGCCATTTAATGCCGAATCAAGTCATTTTGATATACAAAAGTCTCAGGTTATTTACAGTACCTGCTGTTGCTCAAATGGGCACCTATTTAAGTATTTAACAGGCTCACTGCTGCTTAACTTTAGTGATCTTGCGAGAACCGGTATTTTCAGCGTGATTTGACCGTAATTTGCAATATAGAATTCGGTAAAAAAAAGATAGTGTATTTGTTTGCCCTATTTGTCTGTCGTTACGTTATTACAGTATTCATTCCTTCGAACAGAGAGTTGACAGCCGAGGGTCGGTAAAAGAAGACAGACTGGGCAGGAAAGACTGAGTAGCAGACAGGAAAGGTTGTCTGGGCTGAAAGAATTTTCTATAAACGAGGGGGGGGGTCGGGGGAAGCCACAATAATTGCCTTTATTGTTCGCCGAGACGAAACCCGGGACATAGTTTGGCTCTAACCACTTTTCGAACGTAAATAATTCGGGGGGTCTGGGACGAGGAGAGATCAGGTGTAAGAAGAGGCAAGCAAAGTAGAAGTGGGATATGTCGGTGTCAAGAAGACACGGAAGGGTGAAAGTGGAGAGTTTTTGCACGTGGTTCGGGATGAGAATAAAAGAGAAGGAGGGGGGAGAAGGAGAACCAGGAAAGAAAGGGAGGGGGAAGTAAAGAAGGGGAGCTAGGAGTTGTGGTAGGGAGAGTAAAGAGAACAGTAAAGATATTTGTGGAGAGTAAGGGTTAAGATAATAAAGTACAAAAGGGAGAGTAAGGGGTAGGTTAAGGTGATAAAGAAGAGACAAGATGGACAAAGGTAAACAAGAGAAAAGGTGAAGGACGGAATATAAAAACAAAAATAAAAGTTTGGCGGTGGGGGGAGAATAAATCTGAGAACCCAATGTGTCCTGGGTATGACACTAAACTGCCCCCGTTAGTGGGGGCCCCAGTTCTGGGGCTCTAGGGAGTGTGGAGTGTCCTTGCATTACCATAACTCCCAGGTTCCACTCTGACCTGGAGGGTCACATCTATGGGTCAGATAGGTCCGTGTGAAAGTGTCCTGGGTATGAAACTAAACTGCATTCGCTAGTGGGGTCCCAGTTCTGGAGCTCCGATGAGTGTGGAGTACCCCTTCATTGCTATAACTCCCAGGTTTATCCTGACCTGTAGGGTCACATCTATGGGTCAGATAGATCCACGTGAAAGTGTCTTGGGTATGATACTAAACTACACCCGTTAGTGAGATCTCAGTTCTGGAGCCCTGACGAGTGCCCTTCCATTGTCATAACTCCTAGTTTCACTCTGATCTGTAGGGCCCTATCTATGGGTCAGATAGATCCATGTGAAAGTGCCCAGGTATGAAACTAAACTGCATCCGCAAGCGGGGTCCTAGTTCTGGAGTACCGAGCAGTGTTGAGTACTCCTTCATTGTCATAGCTCACAGGTTCACTGACCCGTAGGATCCCGTCTATGGGTCCGATAGACCCGTGGGAAAGTGTCCTGGGTATGATACTAAACTACGTCCGTTAGTGGGGGTCCCAGTTCTGGAGTTCTGAGAAGTGTGGAGTGCCCTCGCATTGCCATAACTCCCAGGTTCACTCTGACTTGTAGGGTCCCATAAAGGGTTAGATAGATCCGTGTGAAAGTGTTCTGGGTATGATACTAAACTGCTTCCGTTAGTGGGGTCCCTGTTCTGGAGTCCTGGGGAGTGTGGAGTATCACTTCTTTGCCATAATTCCCAAATTCACTCTGACCTGTAGGGTCACATCTATGGGTCAAATAGATCCGTGTGAAAGTGAACATTATTGGTATTAGGTATGCCATATAACTGTGTGTAGTAAATAAGAAGAAAAAACAAAAAGATAAAAAACAAAGTATTCCATAAAGATAGAGTTATTTTAGATAGTGAAGTCGGCGTTAAACGTTTCGGTTTTTCAAACTTTCATCAGAACGTTAGAATTAAAAAGGTTTTGAGCGTATGAGTAGCACAGGGATCTGTGCGATAAAGTAAATCGCTGATGGTAGGTGTGGCGCTCCATCAGATGCAAAAACAATCTTCATGGTCTAGCGCTAGTGAAAAGGGAGATAGACTCCCTTGCTGATTGACTGATACCGACTTCAGGCCACCCTGACGACTTTACTTACTTTCACTTGTCTAAATAGTGATGGAAATCTTTTCGAAATGAAACGAGAGACGAGAAAGTATGAAAGTTAAATGTTCTTTTTTCTGTTAGCAGCGTTTTTTGTTTTTTTTTTCTTTTTTCTTTCTTGGCGTAATTGACAAATTTGCTGGGAAACGGATGAACCCTTGATGACTACACTTGTTCAGCAAGGAAAAAACCGAGGACTTTTACGGCTTATACAGAAGAAACAATTTAAAGTTGCAATCATTTGGAATTTCAAATCTAGGTTGATTCCCAGAATATTTTTCCATTAATATTTTTCCTGTTATGACTGGGATCTTTTTTTTTTCTTTTTTTTTTGTTCTTAGACAAATTCTAGAACCAAAACAACCCCAACTCAACCTCACATCTTAGAACAAAATTTGAATTTAGATTTCAAATGTGTTTGTCTGAATGTCATTATTAAAATCTCTGTCTCTGTCTCTTTCGCTCGGTCTCTCTCTCTCTCTCTCTCTGCTTCTCATTGACTCTCTCTCTCTCTCGCTCGGTTTCACACACACCCTCTATCTCTCTGTCTCTCTCTCTGTCTCCCACGCTCACTCACTCTCTTTCTGTCTCTCTCTCACTCACACTCGGTTTCTCATTCACTCTCTCTCTCTCTCTCTCTCTCTCTCTCTCTCTCTCTCTCTTTCTCTTAAAATATTCTCTACAAATGTATACCATAAACAATCGTTGACATAATGAATTTTACAATAAAATGGAAAATTATGATTAAGTGATTTTTAAAATAAAGTGAAATGAGAGAGAAAAATAGAGAGAGATAGAGAGAGGGGTTGGGAGAGAGAGAGGGAAAGTGTGTGTGTGTGTGTGTGTGGAAAAGTGTCCATTCAATTATGTAAAAATGTTGTAAATTGAATGCCCTTTGAAGGATATAGATCGGAATTATAATGCCCTCTCCCTCAGTCGACAGAAGTAGACATTACGGTGAGGATGGTCCATGGGGGTGGTAAATGGTAAGAGAGGGGAAGGAGGAAACGAAGGTTACGAGAGAGAGAGACAGAGACAGACAGACAGACAGACAGAGAGAGAGAGATAAAATGAAAAGAATAGAAAGAGTAAGAGTCAAAGATAGGATAAAAAAGCGCGTGTGACAGAAAGAAATAGAAAGAGAAAAACTGTCAGTTATTACGAGAGAGAGAGAGAGAGAGAGAGAGAGAGAGAGAGAGAGAGAGAGAGAGAGAGATAAGGGAGCAGAAAAAAGACGAAAAGAAATAAGAGAAGTGTCTAGAGACAACAGTTTCGCCCTTTCTTCCCTCTATTTCTCTGTGCCCGCAATTAGCTTGCGTTCGCCTTTGTTCAAAAACGGTCTCAACTGTCTCTTTCCTTAATCTTTTATACTTATCGTCACTCTGATAATGTTCCCACAATCCTCCTCATTTCCGGTATAATACATATAGAATATTCGCTCACGTTCGACTTCACTTTTTCCTATCTTCCTGTTAAGGTAAATGAATTATCAGATTTTTCTATCCGTATTTAAACCACATATTGCAAAACTTTTGACTCATAAAATTCTCTTTTAAAAATAATTATCCCCCTCCTACACACAAAAAAGGAAAAAAGGAAAAGAAAGAAAATGAGAAAGCGATTGTAATCGATTGCAAATCGATATATCCTTTCCTCATCTTTTGCTCAAAGACAAAACAGATATAAAAATAGATAGAAGAATAAAAATTAGATTTTGAAGAAAATGAAAAATGAAAACGATCAAAATAGAAACTAAAAAAAACAACAAAAAAACATAGCGAATAAAAAGAATTGATAACATTTTTAAATGTTAAATTAAACATGCCAGATAAAAATGAAATATTGAAGTTGAATATATATATATATATATATATATATATATATATATATATATATATGAGAAATGCAGGATGGGAGAAATAACAGAACCTTATAAAAAATGAAATTCCCACTACCAACTTAAACATTCCTAGTAGCACCAGCAACTGACCACCACCTCCTCTATTCACAGCCTCCTGACTCACAAGTATATATATATATATATATATATATATATATATATATATATACTTGTGTGTGTGTGTGTGTGTGTGTGTGTGTGAGAGAGAGAGAGAGAGGGGATAAATAGATTAAATAAAGATGTGAAAAATGCTAGAGAGAAATGAAATATTGAAGGTAAAAAAAATGACAAGGGTTGAAAAAAATCTTTACGCATTTGAAAAAAAAAAAAAAAAAAAAAAAAAGGAAAAAAGAGAATATATTTGCATTATTATTTTTTATATATTTTTTTACGAATATCTTAACAATGGGGACGAAGTGTCAAGTAAAAGAAAAGAATTTTGAACAAAGGAATGGAACAACAGGAGAGAAGTTAGAGAATTAAAAAAAACTCATCTAAAAGAAGAAACGTGATTCTGAGCTATTTAGTTAGATCACGCGAGATTTGGCGAGAACAGCATAGATGGAGAGAGAAGTGATATAAATGAAGCATTTCTCCAATCTCTTGATCGGCTTAAGTTCAGACCTCAATCAAATATGAGGCAGGTTACTTGGTGACGTCGATTAGGATTAGGAATATCTGTCTAGCTATATAGCTAACGCTGGAGAAATCTATCTATCTATCTATCTATATCTATACATATATATATATATCCATCTCTCTCTCTCTCTCTCTCTCTCTCTCTATATATATATATATATATATATATATATATATATATAAAGGGTTTAACCACCGCGGTGACAAATGGCTTACTTGGGGACAGACGACCATTACGTCTGCTCCCATCGACGAACCGCCAAATTCTGCTAACTCTAACTCCCTTCACACGGTTTGCATTTTGAGAAAACACCGACTAGGTCAGTGAAAGGTGTCAATCACTCTATAACGGCCAGTCTATGACTCAATGGTAACTTTCTATTTATGAATACCGTTATTTAAATTTAACTACACCACAGTCCGTCTCCCTTGGATGGTTTGTGAAATAGGGAGCAGGTGGCCGTACAGCTGCTTCCTTGTGGGGTGCTGTTTCCACGACTTGTAGAAACAGTACCCACAAGGAAGCAGCTGTACGGTTAGCTTCCCTCTATCTCACAAACCATCCGAGTGAGACGACTATAGTGTAGTTAAATTTAAATAGACGGACAAGATATTCTGACACTGCTGGAGAAGCAAAGACGAACTCATAAGTGACGTTATCTTGTGGAAGCCAACACATGGACATGCTAATGTAGGCCGCCCAGCATGGACCTACGTTGACCAGCTCTGCGTGGATACTGGATGCGGCGCGGAGGAACTCCCTGTGACAATGAATGATAGAGAAGGTTGGCGAAAGATTCTCATGGTTTTGGTTTTGTTTTGTTTTGTTTCACGGCATATCAACCTCAGTGGGTCACTTAATGTCGATAAAGTTTTGAAATAAATCAATTCTTAATGGATAATACAATTTTTTTCATAAATACATTTTTCTATTTAACCCATAGATGGGACCCTAACAGATACTACCACTCCGAGCCAAAGTGGATCAGGGAGCAATGGTGATGAAGGGGTGCTCCACATTCCCCAAACCTCCAAAACTGGAACCTCACCATCAGATAGAGTTTAACGTCATTCCCAGGACATGTAGACCCTCAGTCACCGCCTTCTAGCACCCATATGATAAAAAGGGGTTGGGGCTGGCCATAAGGGCAATAGGGTTGGGGTGATCATATAGGTGCTAGAGCTTGACGTGACCAGCCGATTGATCGGAGGGGGCCTCTCCGACCGCCCGTCTAGCCCGATTGTCATGGATATCCGTGCTAATTGCGTGACATGATTCGTAGGCAACCCACGAATTATGTAACAGTATCTGGTACTCCTTTCTGATGACCTTGTTCCAGACTAAGTTAATCTGAAAAATTATGAGTAACACGCTCGGGGTACATTTTTTCTATCTCTTTTCAGAAGCCTTCATGCCACGTGCATTTCTCACCCGGTGGGTAGTGAAGGCAATGAAAATGTGACAGGGTTTCTATGCCCCGGCTGAGGTGTGAAGGTGGGAGTGGTAATACTGATAGGTGTGTGGTTAACTCTGAAAAGTGCACGTGGAAAGAAAGTGGGTGCAGCCTCTTCGTACACGAGGGTGGGGGTGAGGGGTGATGTTGAAAAGTTAATAGGGTGATGTCAGATCTGATGGTGATGACTTTTTTTAACCAGTGGGATTCAAGCACTGTAACATCGAGGGAAGAAGCATGTGGACCGTAAGCAGGACTATGTTGTAAAAAGTAATTTTAGGTTAGAGAGAGAGAGAGAGAGAGAGAGAGAGAGAGAGAGAGAGAGAGAGAGAGAGAGAGAGACCGTGTGTATGTGTTTGTGTGTGTGAGACAGACAGACAGAGGGGGTGTGGTAGACATAGTTCCAACATTTAAAACGCTCATCTCTCTGTTGAAAGTGAACTTGTGAAACTTTAATTGTTACACAAATTTATCTATATCTATATCTATCTATCGATATATATATATATATATATATATATATATATATATATATATATATATATATATATTATATATTCAGTAGTAGCATTAGTAGTTAATCCAAATGTGCTGAATATATTTCGTAAAATATAGAGCATTTATAATTGTATAAAAAAATGTTTTTTTCTCTCGACCACGATTTCCGTGTTTAAAGTACACCTCCCGAGGAAGGTGTACCTTCAACACCGAAACCGTGGTCGAGAGAAAAAAACATTTTTCAACAATTATATATATATATATAGAGAGAGAAAAGATCTGGAGAGAGAATGATACACAGTATATATATATATATATATATATATATATATATATATATATATATATATATATATTATCGAGAAATCGAGTCGATAAGTAAAATTACAATGGTGATTGTTTCCTTTTTAGTCAGAAACAACATTTGAAAATACTGTCACGATTCGCCCGTTGGAAAGACTACAAATGATTTTCTATTCAT
>CM042180.1:28755044-28772544 GCA_023376005.1 Doryteuthis pealeii | reverse complement strand
CTTGACAATTTACTAAATAAACGAAACGCTTCTCTAAAACAACCGAGTTTCTTATATTTTTAGTTTCTTTAATGCTTCACACTAATGCTCAAACTAGATATATATACCTCCAACTAACGGATATTATACCTAAATAAACACAAATATATATAAATATATATATATATATATATATATATAATTGCATATCCACTACTATCAACTCCTCCTCATCATCATTATCATCATCAGCATCACCGCACCAGCACTTGCAAAGCCTTCAGTCATACGTTTTAATCGTATTTTCTCAGTGCCCGTCACCAACGTATTTTTCAGTTGTCGAACAGCGCATGCGCGTTGGCGCGAGGGCAGTTTCTTCCGTTCTAAAACCGGAATTAAGATACACTCTTGCCAATATTTTTTCTTTTGTTTTATTGTTTTTTGTTGTTTGGGTTGGGGAGGGGTTCTTTCCTTTCTTTTCCTTTCTTTTCTTTTTGTCTGATAGCATCTCTATCAAATACAAATCTAATTCAATTTGCTCCCTAAATTTGTCGGAGCTTCTCCAACAGCAAACGTGCGTGAGTTTAAAAAAGACAATAAATAAAAGAATAATAGATAATGAATAAATAATGAAAATATATAAACAAAAATAAAGATATGTATCTGCATCAGATTCTATTCTTTCAAATAAACAATACAGGACTTGATAAACAGATAAAATCACTGGGCTTATAGACAGCAAATATATATATATATATATATATATTATATATATATATATATATATATATATATATATTGAAACAACTTGTATAATGTGTGTGTGTGTGTGTTATATATATATATATTATATATTATATATTATATATGTATGTTGTATATATTGAAACACCTTGTATAATGTATATATATATATATATATAATTATATATATATATATATATATATATATTCAACACCTTGTATAATGTGTGTATATATATAAATGTATGTTATATTGAAACCTTGTATAATAAATATATATATATATATATATATATATATATATTATATATAATATAGGCCGTTGAAAATATAACAAAGTTAAGAAATCGAGCTAATATATATATATATTATATATATATATATATATATATATAATATTATAATATATATATATTATATTGAAACACCTTGTATAGTGTATATATATATATATATTAATATATATATATATATATATATATTATAGTATATAGTGTGTTATTTATGTACTTTGTTTTTTTTTTGTGAACGTTGTTTTTTTTTTTTTTTTTTTGTCTTTTGAAGCATTGAAAAACGAACAAAAACAGAAAACAAAACAAAATCAGAATTTTAATATTCAATTGTTGTTCTGTTCGGGTTTAATCAATTCCGATATTTCGGGTGAACGTTCCCCCTTTTTCAAGGTATATCAAGACGGTTGGTGAAAAAAATGAAATCTGTATATGAGGGGCAAAAAAGTAATTAATGAAGTGAACGGATTTTGGCGTTTTTTTAGCGTTAATTTCGTTGTAAAGTTGGCACCATGACTTTCAAGATCAAAGTCATGTCACATTTCGAAGATTCCCATGATTGTATTTCGGATGAGTTACGATCACACAATTTCGAAGAAAATTACGGCTAAAAAACGCCAAATCCCGTTCACTTCAATTTAATACTTTTTTGTCCTCATATGACAGTATTCAATTTTTTTTCACCAGACCGCTGATATACCTTGAAGAGGGTGGAACGTTCACCGAAATATCGAATTGATTAAACGAACAGACAACAATTGAATATTAAATTCTGATTTTTGTTTTGTTTTTCTTGTTTTTGTTCGTTTTTCAATGCTTCAAAAAGACAAAAAAACAAAAAAAAACAACGTTCAAAAAAAAAAACAAAAGTTCATAAATAACACATATATATATATATATATAATATATATATATATTAATATATATATATAATATACACCTATCAGGTGTTTAATCTATATATATAATATATATATATATATATTATATATATATATATATATATATATATATATATATTAGCTTCGATTTCTTAACGTTTGGTTATATTATCAACGGCCTATATTATAGTATATATATATTTTATATATATATACTAGTATCATATATATTATACAAGGTGTTTCAATATATAACATACCTTTCATATATATACAGCCATTATACAAGTGTTTGGAATATATATATTATATATATAAGTATATATATATATATATATTTAATACTTGATATCAAGGTGTTTCAATATATACATACATACATATATATATATATATTATCATATAATTATTATAATACACACACAACACACACAACATTATACAAGTTGGTTTCAATATTATATTTATAATATATTATATATATATATATATATATATATATATATAATTTGTGTCTATAAGCCAGTGATTTTATCTGTTTATCAGTCCTGTAAATTGTTTATTTGAACGATAGAATCTGATGCAGAATACATTCTTTATTTTTTGTTTTATATTTTCATTATTTATTCATTTATAATATTATTCTATTTATTATTGTCTTTTTGAACTCAAAGCACGTTATGCTGTTGGAGAAGCTCGACAAATTTAGGGAGCCAAATTGAATTAGATTTGATATTTGATAGAGATGCTATCAGACAAAAAGAAAAGAAAGTGAAAGAAGAAAGAACCCTTCCCCGCAACCCACAACAAAAAATACAAATAAAACAAGAAGAAAAATATTGGCAAGAGGTAATCTAATTCCGGGTTTTAGAACGAAGAAACTGCCTCGGCGGCAGAACGCGCATGCGCTGTTTCGACAACTGAAATACGTTTGTGCGGGCACTGAGAAATACGATTGAAAACGTTGACTGAAGGCTTGGCAAGTGCTGGTGCGGTGGATGCGGATGATGATATATGATGAGGAGGAGTTAATCGTAAGTGGATATGCATTTATATATATCTATATATATATATATATATATAAATATTTGTGTTTTAATTTAGGTATATATATCCTTAGTTGGAGGTAATATATACTAGTTTTGAGGCATTAGTGTGAGCATTAAAGAACTACAATATAAGAACTCGGTTGTTTTTAGAGAAGCGTTTCGTTTATTTAGTAAATTGTTCAAAAGATTGTAAGGGGCGATGTAGGTATATATTTCTGATGAGTCCTAATAAGGTTGAAACAGCTGTACGGTGTTCCACACGTCACCGTGTTATTTCGCCGAGTTTGCTTGGTTCATGATTATTTGCAATAATTCTCGAATTTTAAATACGATAATACTCATTTGTAATTGCCTTCAAAAAATATAAATTATATATATATATATATATATTATATATATATATATATATATATATTATCATATATATACTGTCTGTATATGATTAATTTGTTAGTTATTATGGCATTAAGTCTCTTAGGGATTTATAAAAATCTTGTATGAATCTATAAGTTATTCTTACATAGGCTTGCAGTATGGATGTACAGTGAGTTTTGATGATCGAATAGATCATCCCTTACTATCAGTCAATTGGATTATCTTATATATATATAGTATATATATATATATATAATATATATATATATATATTTTGAAATATATTATTATTTTGAAATATATATATATTTTGAAATATATATATATTTGAAATATATATATATTTTGAAATATATATATATTTGAAAGGAAGGAAGGAAACTCAATAAATCATTTTGTAATAAATTTATTCGACCAAAACTTAAAATAAATAAATATTTTTACAGAAAGACGGTTTATATTGAGAGGTGTTTTTTTCCTTCATTTCAAAGTAAATATTGCTCTGTATTTAATCTAAAATGAGAATTATTTTACATTGAGCAACTCTCTAGGGATTCATAAGAAATCATTGTATTTGCACCTACTAAAACATGCAATATTATACAGTGAGATTTGGAAGATCCATGTAGAATCATCCTTTACTACAGTTTTTGGATACCTACATTATATATATAATTATATTATATAATATATACTATTATATAGTATATAGAGAAGAGAGAGAGAGAAGAGAGAGAGAAGAGAGAAATTTTTAAATCAGAGATTCATCGAAGATAAAGCAGATGTTTGAAATATAACTAAGTTGAGAATCGAGCAAAGGAAAGGTTTAAGAACCTGCTTCCTCGAGATGAAGGTAACTAGAATTATAAGAGGCGAAAGATCCACACTCTGATCTACGCAACTGCATCCTGATTGTGTGACCGAAGAAAGGGGTCATATATATTTTAAGGTCCTCAATTCTTGTGCGCCAAAATAGTTGATTTATATTCTAAAACCCTATTGTAAAGGAGTTTCAAAAGTGATAGTTGCCTTACTGCAATTGTCCTGAAGGTGCTTCGAAACTTAGTTAGGGGGTAGGGGTGGAGAGTCGTTATGTCATCAAATTGAATTTCACGTAGAAGATATTTATTTGTTATTTTGCAGTATTGATTTAATGCTGAAAACTGTTTCCACACACACAACACACATACACGAGACAGACACAGACAATCTATATAAGAAGAAGAGAATAAACTGATTATATATATATATATATATACTATTTTATATATATATAATATATATATATCTATATATATATATTAGACTGGAGATTGATAGATTGGTAGATATATAGATGTAACAGTACTGAACCGACAGACAACAGATAAATAGATGATACAATAGAATATAGGGTGATAGATGCATAGATTAGACAATCGATAGATGATATATATATATTATTATATATCTATTATATATATTTATATTTATAATATATATATAAGGGAATGGTTTTTTATGGAAAAAGAGGAAAGGATTCCTCATCTTTTTGGCTATTACTGACTTAGCCACCCCGACGACTTTTAATATATATATATATATACTTATATATATATACTAATAGGTATATGTGATGTGTGTGTGTGTGGTGTGTGTGTGTGGTGTGTGTGTGTGTGTGTTTAATTAATGCCTGAAAAGATATCAGAAGATCTGAAACACGTGGTCCCACAAATAGTAAGTAAAAATAATTTTTTTTTAAATAATCATTTTGCGACGCTTCTATTTTAGATTATTTAATTTCCTTCCGTTGGACCGATAACAACCTATATATATACTATATATTATATCTTAATATGATATATATATAATATATAAGAGAGAGAGGGGGGAGGGGAGAGAGAGAGAGTGACAGACAGCACAGGGAGGGAGACATTTAGATAGATGATAGATAAGAACAAATCAGAACAGTACAGACAGACATACAGATATGATGATATGAATAGTCCTGATTGATATATATTAGTATTATAAATATATATATTACTATATATGTGTGTGTGTGTTGTGTTCGTGTGGTGTGTGTGTGTGTGTGTGTGTGTGTGTGAATAGGAACTGAGATAGATTAGATAGATAGGTAGCCGAAGTTTCTTTCCCAAATAATATAATTCGCATTATTTTTCTTTGTATTGTATACCGGGTGGAATTATCATAGAAAGAGGAAATTCTGTATTGATTTTCAAGGTGAAAACTCCCCAACTTGCCACCCTCCCACTTCCACCTTCTATAGTTGCAAGGCTCCACTTCTCTCTTTTATAGTACAGCAGCAAAACAAATGTTTTTCATATCCTAACCACCATCAGGCCTATGCATTTTTTGGCAGCGTTAAACAAGTGATCGTGCTACAGTCGTAATTGCGCCAGTCTCGCTCGCAGGATTGTCGTTGGAGACTCTAGATAATGAAGTGTTATGTTTAATAATTGGAGCAGGACGTGCCATCGGTCGTTCTAGAGAAACAGACCAGCCAGACAGATTTTTGTTTATTCTTTTGCCGGTACTCATAATTTTTAACTCATTTTTTAACAAAACTATTTTTTTCTAATTAAAGAAAAAAGAATTTCACGAAAGAAAGAAAGAAAAGAAGAAAGAAAGTATAGAAATTGACTAGAGGAAAGATAGAAGAAGAAAAGAAGAAAGAAAATATTAGAATTAAGGGACCACGAATAGAAAAGAAAGAAAATGAAAGAAAAAGAAAAATATGAAATTGACTTAGAAGTAAAATAGAAGAAATAAAAGAATGAAAGAAGAAAATGTTAGAAATTGATTAGAGGAAGATAAAAGAAGAAAAGAGAGAAGAAAGAAAAATAAAAGAAAGAAATAGTTAAAAATGAAGAAATAAGAAAGAAGAAGAGAAGGAGAAGCAACGAAGGTGGATGGTTGCCTTTTATGAACATATCAACCCATGGGGTTTTTACATGCCGAAAAGTTTTTATTTCTTTATTCATTTTTTCTTTTTAACTCATTTTCAATTCCATGTTTATTAACTGATTTTTTCTATCAACCCATAGATGAGGGGCGCTAACAGACTACTCTTCAGGTAGTGTAAATCTATTGGGGGGGGAGGGGAATAATAGTGATGAAGGGTAACTCCACATTCCCGAAGCTCTACTCTTGATGTTTTCGTTTTACTTATAAAAGTATTTCTTTTTGTATCTGTTTAGATCGTTCTAATGAAGCTGGATTTTATCCTACAAACACCTGAGGGAAATTATTTGTGGTTTAGTTTTACACTGGTTTTCAGGTGTTTTTTGAACTAATAAGATCATAATTTCTCTGAGTAGATATATAGAATTGAGTTGCACCTAATAGCAAACCCAACCCCGGTTTTTTTTTTCATATATAATTTACCAACTCTCGTCGAACAGGGATGCGACACAAGGCCAGTTTTCTACGCGGAGTTAAACAGGTTTGAATTCAGAGTTTTCCTTCTCCTAGACTGGTTACTAGCCAATGTTAAGAGCCCATTATGTCTACTATTTACCATAGCTGGAGGGAGAGTAATTGGATGCATAGCTTTCCTAGGGTATTGTGTTGTGCAAATGCAAACAGCTTCGTCTAGGATTTGAACTCGGCTTCGACAAGTCCATTTCCTACGACTCTAGCATTACACCACGAACCTCCATATGTGAATAGATAAAAAAAAAAAAAACAAAACAAAAAAAAAAAAAAAAAAAAAAAAAAAAAAAAAAAAAAAAAAAAAAAATAGTTTGGAAAAAATTGAATACCACAAAACGTCTTCGGCATAAAATAACATAGGGTTGACATCCGTAGACCCAACCAACAGACCACACTCATGATTGTTCGAGTGAGAACTATGAGCAATGAAGTGTTTATTTCATAGTTGAGTAAACATGATATTACAGTACCCAGAAAAAATAGAACCAATTTTTTATTTATTTTCCATTAAACTAACCTAAAACTCACCTACCCAAACCCTAACCCTAACCTTGTTGGACTTTAACTTCAAAAAAATTAAAATTAGCAGTTTTATTACAAAATTTTGAGGGGTTCTGTTTTTCTGGGTCATGCTGTTATATTATGTAGCTTCACTAGGGGGGTTATGGTTAGGGTTAGGGTTTACAGAGCTAGGGTTAGGGTTTATGATTATGGTTAGGGTTGGGGTTTTTCGGTTAGTTTAATATGGAAAATCAATTAAATCTTGGTTCTGTTTTTTTCTGGGTAACCTGTAATATATGTTACTCCTAGGAAATAACATGAAGATTTTACCTTTTAAAATCCTAGTGCCTATATGATTGTCCAACCCTATTGTCCTTATGGTAGCCCCACCTTCTTTATCATATGGGGTGCTGAGAGTTTTACATATCTGGTATGACGTTTAACTTCTAACTGATGCTGAGGTTTTGGAGTCTGGGGAATGTGGAGCGCCCTTTATCACCATTGCTCCCTGATCACTCTGCCCGGAGATGGTAGTACCTGTTAGGGTCCAATCTTGAGTTTAAATAGAAAAATGTGTTTATAAAAAATTGAGTATCATTAGGAATGAATTTATATGAAAACTTCGTCGGCAATTAAATGACCCACTAATGTTGATATGCCATAAAACAAAGCAAACTACTAAACCAAACTCTTTAAATAAATAAGAACGTGTAGAAATTGAGTTTGATAAGTTATTGAATACCCAACGACAATTAATAAAAGAAAACGTCTTTTGCATAAAATAACTCCAAAAATGTGAATTGAGTTCCGAAAAATAATTTTCTGTAGCCATCAAGAATTATCAAAAAGAAACGTCTTCGGTATAAAATAACCCAACATGGTTTGACATGCAATAGATCACAGAAAAAAAAAGAAAAAGAAAACAAAGATAGAAAAAATGAATAGAAAAATCGTTTGTAAGTCTTTCCAACGGGCGAATCGTGACAGTATTTCAAATGTTGTTTCTGACTAAAAAGGAAACATCACCATTGTAATTTTACTTATCGACTCGATTTCTCGATATATATATATATATATATATATATATATATATATATATATATAATATATATACTGTGTATAATTCTCTCTCCAGATCTTTTCTCTCTATATATATGATATATATATAATTGTGAAAATGTTTTTTTCTCTCGACCACGGTTTCGGTGTTGAGAGGTACCTTCCTCGGGAGGTGTACTTTAAACACGGAAATCGTGGTCGAGAGAAAAAAACATTTTTTTATACAATTATAAATGTACTATATTTTACGAAATATATTCAGCACATTTGGATTAACTACTAATGCTACTACTGAATATATATATATATTATTATATTATATATATATATATTATATATATATATATATATCGATAGAATAGATAATAGATATAGATAAATTGTGTAAACAATTAAAGTTTCACAAGTTACTTTCAACAGAGAGATGAGCGTTTAAAATGTTGGAACTAATGTCTACCACACCTCTGTCTGTCTGTCTCACACACCACAAACACATACACACGGTCTCTTTCTCTCTCTCTCTCTCTCTCTCTCTCTCTCTCTCTCTTCTTGTCTCTCTCTCTAATAATTTACTTTTTTTAGCAACATAGATCCTTGCTTACGGTCCACATCTTTCTTCCCTGCGATGTTACAGTGCTGAATCCATGGTTAAAAAAGTAATCACCATCAGCTTGAACATCACCTATTAACATTTCACACATCACCCTCACCCACCTCGTGTAGAAGAGGCTGCACCACTTTCTTTCCACGTGCACTTTTTTCCGGTTAACCACACACCTATAGTATTAACACTCCCAACTTCACACCTCAGCCGGGGCATAGAAACCCTGTCACATTTTCATTGCTTCATACCACGGGTGAGAAATTGCACGTGGCATGAGGCTTCTGAAAAGAGATAGAAAAAATGTACGCCGAGCGTTATCATAATTTTTTCGACGATTCTTAGACTGGAACAAGGTCATCAGAAAGGAGTACCAGATACTGTTACTAATTCGTGGGTTGCCTACGATCATGTCCGCAATTAGCAACGGATATCTCATGACAATGGGCTAGACGGGCGTCGGAGAGGCCCCCTCCGATCAATGGCTGGTCCGTCAAGCTCTAGCAACTATATGATCACCCAACCCTATGCCTTATGGCACCCAACCTTTTTATCATATGGGTGCTAGAAGGCGGTGACTGAGGGTCTACATGGTCCTGGGAAGACGTTAAATCTCTATCTTGATGGTGAGGTTCAGTTTGGAGGTTTGGGGAATGTGGAGCACCCTTCATCACCATTGGCTCCTGATCCCTTTGGCTCGGAGTGGTAGTATCTGTTTTAGGGTCGCCATCTATGGGTTAATAGAAAAATGGTATTTATGAAAAAAATTGTATTATCCATTAAGAATTTGATTTATTTCAAAACTTTAATCGACATTACGTGACCACTGAGGTTTGATAATGGCGTGAAACAAAAACAACAAAACCATGCGAATTTTCGCCAACTTTTTCTCTATTTCATTGTCACAGGGAGTTTCTCGCGCGCATCCAGTATCCACGCAGAGCTGGTCAACGTAGGTCATGCTGGCGGCCTACATTAGCATGTCATGTGTTTGGCTTCAACAGATACGTCCTTATGAGTTGTCTTTGCTCTCCAGCAGTGGTCAGAATACTTGTCCGTCTATTTTAAATTTAACTACACTATAGTCGTCTCACTCGGAATGGTTTGTGAGTAGAAGGGAAGCTAACGCGTACAGCTGCTTCCTTTGTGGGTACTGTTCTAACAAGTCGTGGGAAACAGCACCCCCACAAGGAAAGCAGCTGTACGGGCCACCTGCTCCTATTTTTACAAAACCATCCAAGGGAGACGGATGTGGTTGTAGTTAAATTTAATAACGGTATCTCATAAATACAAAGTTACATTGAGTATAGACTGGCGTTTTAGAGTGATTGAACTTTCACTGACTAGTCGGTGTTTTCTCAAAATGCAAACCGTGTGAAAGGGAGTTAGATAGCAGAATTTGGCGGTCGTCGATGGGAGCAGACGTAATGTCGTCTGTCCCAAGTAAGTCCATTTGTCCCAGCGGTGGTTAAACCTATTATATATATATATATAATATATATATATATATATGATATATATAGAGAGAGAGAGGAGAGAGAGAGAGAGATGGATATATATATATACTATATATATAGATAAGATAGATAGATGATTTTCCAGCGTTAGCTATATAGCTAGACAGATATTCCTAATCCTAATCGCGTCAACCAAGTAACTGCCTCATATTTGATTGAGGTCTGAACTATAAGCCGATCAAGAGATTGGAGAAATGGTTCATTTATATCACTTCTCTCTCCATCTCTGCTGTTTTCTCTCAAATCTCGCGTGATCTAACTAAATAGGCTTCAGAATCACGTTTCTTTCTTTTAGAATGAGTTTTTTTTATTTCTCTAACTTCTCTCCTGTTGGTTTCCATCCTTTGTTCAAAATTCTTTTCTTTTACTTGAGCACTTCGTCCCATTGTTCAGATTTATTCGTAAAAAATATATAAAAAATAATAATGCAATATATTCTCTTTCTCTTTTTTCTTTTTTTTCTTTTTTCTTTTTTTTTTTTTCAATGCGTAAAGATTTTATTTTCAAGGCCTTGTCTTTTTTTGTACCTTCAATATTTCATTTCTCTCTAGCATTCTTTCACATCTTTATTTAATCTATTTATCCCTCTTCTCGTCTCCTCTCTCACACAACCACAGCACCAAACACACCAAGTATATGTATATAGTTATATATATATACTATACTATATATATATGACTGTGAGTCCGGAGGTGGGGTCAGTTGTTTGGTGCTACTAGGTAAATGTTTAAGTTGGTAAGTGAATTTCATTTTTTATCAGGTTCTGTATTTCTCCATCCTGCGTTTCTCACTATATATATATCTATATATATATATATTATATATATAATATATTAATTTCAATATTTTCATTTTATCTGGCTGTTTAATTTAACATTTAAAAATGTATCAATTTTTTATTCGCTATGTTTTTTTGTTGTTTTTTTAGTTTTCTATTTTGGGATCGTTTCATTTTTCATTTTCTCAAAATCTAATTTTTTATTCTTTCTATCTATTTATATCTGTTTTGTCTTTGCAAAGATGAGGAAGGATATATGATGTTTGCAATCGATTACAATCGCTTTTCTCATTTTCTTTCTTTTCCTTTTTTCTTTTTTGTGTGTAGGAGGGGGGATAATTATTTTTTAAAAGAGAAATTTTAATGAGTGCAAAAGTTTGGCAATATGTGGTTTAAATACGGAATAGAAAATCTGATAATTTCATTTACCTTACAGGAAGATAGGAAAAGTGAAGTCGAACGGAGGCGAATATTCTATATGTATTAGACCGGAAAATTGGGAGGATTGTGGAACATTATCAGAGTGAACGATAAGTATAAAAATTAAGGAAAGAGACAGGTTTGAGACCGTTTTTGAACAATAGGCGACGCAAACTAATTGCGGGCACAGAGAAATAGAGGAAAGAAAGGGCGAAACTGTTGTCTCTAGATACTTCTCTTATTTCTTTTCGTCTTTTTTCTGCCTCCCTTAAACTCTTTCTCTCTCTATAAATAGTATATATAGTATAATAATATATATTGCTCTCTCTCTCTCTCTCTCTCTCTCTCTCTCTCCTCTCTCTCTCTCTCGTAATAACTGACAGTTTTCTTCTTTCTATTTCTTTCTGTCACACGCGCTTTTTTATCCTATCTTTGACTCTTACTCTTTCTATTCTTTTCATTTTATCTTCTCTCTCTGTCTCTGTCTCTGTCTGCTGTCTCTCTCTCTCGTAACTTCGTTCCTCCTTCCCCTCTCTTAATTTACACCCCCATGGACCATCCTCACCGTAATGTCTACTTCTGTCGACTGAGGGAGAGGGCATTATAATTCCGATCTATATCCTTCAAAGGGCATTCAATTTACAACATTTTTACATAATTGAATGGACACTTTTCCAACACACACACACACTCTCTCTCTCTCTCTCTCTCTCTCTCTCTCTCTCTCTTCTCTCCCAACCCTCTCTCTATCTCTCTCTATCTTTCTCTCTCATTTCACTTTATTTTAACAATCATTAATCATAATTTTCGCATTTTATTGTAAAATTCATTATGTCAACGATTGTTATGGTATACATTTTTGTAGAGAATATTTTAAGAGAAAAAGAGAGGAGAGGAGAGAGAGAGGAGAGTGAAATGAGAAACCGAGTGTGAGTGAGAGAGAGACAGAAAAGAGAGTGGTGAGCGTGGAGACATAGGAGAGAGAGACAGAGAGATAGAGGGTGTGTGTGAAACCGAGCGAGCGAGAGAGAGAGTCAATGAGAAGCAGAGAGAGAGAGAGAGAGAGAGCGACCGAGCGAAAGAGACAGAGAGAGACAGAGACAGAGATTTTAATAATGAATTCAGACAAACACATTGAAATCTAAATTCAAATTTTGTTCTAAGATGTGAGGACTGAGTTGGGGTTGGTTTTGGTTCTAGAATTTGTCTAAGAACAAAAAAAAAGAAGAAAAAAAAAGATCCCAGTCATAACAGGAAAAATATTAATGGAAAAATTTCTGGGAATCAACTAGATTTGAAATTCCAAATGATTGCAACTTTAAAATTGTTTCTTCTGTATAAGCCGTAAAAGTTCGTTTTTTCCTTGCTGAACAAGTGTAGTCATCAAGGGTTCATCCGTTTCCCAGCAAATTTGTCAATTACGCCAAGAAAGAAAAAAGAAAAAAAAAACAAAAAACGCTGCTAACAGAAAAAAAGAACATTTAACTTTCATACTTTCTCGTCTCTCGTTTCATTTTCGAAAAGATTTCATCACTATTTAGACAAGTGAAAGTAAGTAAAGTCGTCAGGGTGGCCTGAAGTCGGGGTATCAGTCAATCAGCAAGGGAGTCTATCCTCCCTTTTCACTAGCGCTGACCATGAAGATTGTTTTTGCATCTGATGTGGAGCGCCACACCTACCATCAGCGATTTACTTTATCGCACAGATCCCTGTCTACTTCATACGCTCAAAACCTTTTAATTCTACGTCTGATGAAGTTTTGAAAACCGAACGTTTACGCCGACTTCACTATCTAAATAACCTATCTTTATGGAATAACTTTGTTTTTTATCTTTTGTTTTTTCTTCTATTTACTACACACAGTTATATGGGCATACCTAATACCAATAATGTTCACTTTCACACGGATCTATTTGACGCCATAGATTGTGACTACAGGTCAGAGTGAATTTTGGAATTATGGCAAAGAAGTGATACTCCACACTCCCGGACTATCCAGAACAGGGACCCACTAACGGAAGCAGTTTAGTATCATACCAGAACACTTTCACACGGATCTTATCTAACCTTTATGGGACCCTACAAGTCAGAGTGAAGCCTGGGAGTTATGGCAATGCGAGGGGCACTCCACAACTTCTCAGAACTCCAGAACTGGGACCCCACTAAGGACGTAGTTTAGTATCGTACCAGGACACTTTCCACTGGGTCTATCGGACCCATAGACGGGATCCTACGGGTCAGTGAACCTGTGAGCTATGACATGAAGGAGTACTCACACACTGCTCGCCCAGAACTAGGACCCGCTTGCGGATGCAGTTTAGTTTCATATATACTAGGGCACTTTCACATGGATCTATCTGACCCATAGATAGGGCCTACAGATCAGAGTGAAACTAGGAGTTATGAAATGGAAGGGCATCGTCAGGGCTCCAGAACTGAGATCTCACTAAGGGGTGTAGTTTAGTATCATACCCAAGGACACTTTCACGTGATCTATCTGACCATAGATGTGACCCTACAGGTCAGATAAACCTGGGAGTTATTTGCAATGAAGGGGTACTCACACTCATCGGAGTCCAGAACTGGGACCACTAGCGAATGCCGTTTAGTTTCATACCCAGGACACTTTCACACGACCTATCTGACCATAGATGTGACCTCCAGGTCAGAGTGAACCTGGGAGTTATGGTAATGCAAGGACACTCACACTCCCTAGAGCCCAGAACTGGGGCCCCACTAACGGGGGCAGTTTAGTGTCATAACCCAGGACACTTGGGTTCTCAGAATTTTTCTCCCACCGCCCAAACTTTTATTTTTGTTTTATATTCCGTCCTTCACCTTTCTCTTGTTTATCTTGTCCATCTTGTCTCTTCTTTATCACCTTAACCTACCCCTTACTCTCCTTTTGTACTTTTATTATCTTAACCCTTTCTCCACAAATATCTTTACTGTTCTCTTTACTCTCCTACCACAACTCCTAGCTCCCCTTCTTTATTCCCCCCTTTCTTTCCTGTTCTCCTTCTCCCCCCTTCTCTTTTATTCTTCATCCCGAACCACGTGCAAAAACTCTCCACTTTCACCTTCCGTGTCTTCTTGACACCGACATATCCACTTCCTACTTTGCTTTGCCTCTTCTTACACCTGATCTTCTCTCGTCCAGACCCCCCGAATTATTTACGTTCGAAAAGTGGTTAGAGCCAACTATGTCCCGGGTTTCGTCTCGGCGAACAATAAAGGCAATTATTGTGGCTTCCCCCGACCCCCCCTCGTTTATAGAAAATTCTTTCAGCCAGAAACCTTTCTGTCTGCTACTCAGTCTTTCCTGCCCAGTCTGTCTTCTTTTACCGACCCTCGGCTGTCAAGCTCTCTGTTCGAAGGAATGAATACTGTAATAACGTAACGAAGACAAATAGGGCAAACAAATACACTATCTTTTTTTTTACGAATTCTAATATTGCAAATTACGGTCAAATCAACGCTGAAAATACCGGTTCTCGGCAAGATCACTAAAGTTTAAGCAGCAGTGAGCCTGTTAAATACTTAAATAGGTGCCCATTTGAGCAACACAAAGGTACTGTAATAACCTGAGACTTTTGTATATCAAAATGATTGATTCGGCATTAAATGGCCAATGAGGTTGATATGCCGTAAGACAATGACCAAATAATGGGGATCAATTTATAAATAGGTTAATAGAAAATCTTTTTCTTGTTTTCTTGGAATAATGTTGAAAGCATTGGTCATTGCTGGATCACCGAAGTTAAGCAGTGATGAGCCTGTTTAATACTAGATCGGTGACCATTTAAGAAGAAAGTGAGTAGGAGAATGGATAAGGTGAGGGGGAAGATAAAGAAAGGGGTGTAGAGCGTGGGAAGCAATAATGCTAATTTGTTTCAATCGAACACAATGACAAGATGAAAAAGAAGGAAAGAAGGAAAAAAATAGGACAGAGAGTTCAATCAGATTATTATTCTTTTATATATCGAATATCACAATAGCTCTTAAGTAAATATATCAAAACGTTGTCATATATAATTATCATTCGGGTGGTAATATACACAGGTCCTTCTAGTTGTACAAATTCCAGCTTCTGAATTTCACAGACTACCCATGTCCAGTACTTAAACTTTGACTCCCCTCCTGGATCAGCTTCAGTATTTGTTTTCATCAGCTATCTTCACTTATTGTAAAGTTTTTAAATGCTCTTCCTTGGCCAGTTGAAAAGGGGCTTAAAGAAAGTCCTTGTATGGGAATTCATTGTGGAGCGTTATGCTCTATCTGCGTATTGGTAAAGTCCAGTGATTTATCCTAGTGTCCGTCGTCACGAAGGTCAAAGTAATTATGTCCAGTAGGGTTGGTTTAAGTATTGTATCAACTCAGAGTACTGCCAGTGATTGCCAAGAAGATGAGGTCAATGATGTATGGCCTAGTCTATAGTAGGAGCGGGGATCCATCACACACCTTATATGCTGAAATAGTTCTCAACACTTATCTTAAAATTCCGAATACGCAGTTTGAAGAAATTGGTGCACCCTTTTATTTTTAACAGCCAATTCGTTCTTGATTTGGGGTCAAACGTCAAGCCCATCTCGGTTTTCATCAGGATTTATTTGTCTACCCGTCCGTCGGTTGTCTGTCTGACAGCCTTATCGTGGTGAGATTTGTTTCTTCTTACCTCCTTACTTTGGCATCCATTCCTTTTGCTGGCGACGCGCCGTCCAAGATTTTTGGCAACAATGATCACACTCGGTTTTTTAAGACTATGCTAGATACTCATATCTCTTTAACAATTAAAAATTCATTTTACATTCATTTTCTTCTTCTCTTCTTCTCAATTCAACGTTGTCATTCTTCTTCTTTTTCCCATTTACTACTACTTCTTCTTCTTCTTCTTTTCTTCAACGTTGTCAATTCTTCTCTTTTCCCATTACTTAATTCTTCTTCTGTTTTAATTCAACGTCGTAAATTCTTCTTTTTCTCATTTCTTTCTCTTTTCTTCTTCTTCTTCTTCTTCTTCTTCTTCTTCTTCTCTTCTTCTTCTTCTAACCATTGTAATCTCATCTGGTGAAATAGTTAATGAACTAAGTTAGAAGACAATTATAGCTGAGTTTGATTCTTAGCTGGGTGCACAACAACCTTCTCCAACACAAGTTAGTAGACTACAGCCAAACCTTTTTTATCGTCTTTATTACTAATATATTCTTTTATTCTACAAGTCATTTTCCTCATTTCGTCACTTCTCTGGGGCGGGGTTTCATTTTTTTGCTACCGTCCTTCCTGGGGGTTTTTTTTTTATTTGTAGGTCTGACTTTATTATATCAATTCTTCGTCATGTCTTTTCTTTCATTTCTATTTTTCCTATCACTTTTTCTTGCTCCATCCAAAAATACTTCTTTTCTTCTCTTCTTCTTCTCTTCTTCTTCTTCTCTTCTTCTTCTTCTTCTTCTTGTTTCAACTTTTCTGGCAATTTCTTCTCCTATCCCTTTACCCTATTTTTTCCTATTTATAATTCACGTCATCAACTATTCTTCACGAATCTTTCTCTTCTTCTAATTTATTATTGTTGGTTATTATTATTAATTATTAGTAGTAGGTAGTAGTTAGTAGTAGTAGTAGTGTAAAGTTAGGAAAAATTTTCAAATTTTGATGACACGGTCATCAGAGAATGTGTCAACCGTATGTTGTTCATATACGTCATGTGGTCAGGTGAAAAAATAGTTAACCATCCTCATATATATATATATATATATATATATGTGTGTGTGTGTGGTGTGTGTGTGTTGTGTGTGTGTGGTGTGTGGTGAGTAAAAGTGATAAAACAAGACAAGAATGTTCTTTTTGTTACTATTGTTTTTTTATGGTTCCAAATAG
>CM042180.1:28746007-28754944 GCA_023376005.1 Doryteuthis pealeii | reverse complement strand
TAGAGTCGACGTGGTGTCAAGAAGAACGGAAGGGTGAAAGTGGAGAGTTGTGCACGTGGTTCGGATGAGGAAAAAAGAGAAGAGGGGGAGAAGGAGAACCAGGAAAGAAAGGGAGGGGAAGTAAAAAGAAGGGGAGCTAGGAGTTGATGGTAGGAGAGTAAAGAGAAAGTAAAAGATATTTGGGAGAGGTAAGGGTTAAGATAATAAAGATACAAAGGGAGAGTAAGGGGTAGGTAAGGTGATAAAAGAGGACAAGATGGACAAAGGTAACAAGAGAAAGGTGAAGGACGCATATAAAACAACAAATAAAGTTTGGCGGTGGGCTGGGGGAGAATAAATTTGAGAAACCCCCAATGTTGCCTGGGTATGACACTAAACTGCCCCCCGTTTAGTGGGGGCCCCAGTTCTGGGGCTCTAGGGAGTGTGGGAGTTCCTTGCATTACCATAACTCCATGGTTTCACTCTGACCTGGTAGGGTCACATCTATGGGTCAGATAGGTCCGTTGGTGAAGTGTCCTGGGTATGAAACTAAACTTTGCAATTCGCTAGTGGGGTCCCAGTTCTGGAGCTCCGATGAGTGTGGGAGTTACCCCTCATTGCTTTAAACTCCCAGGGTGTTATCCTGACCTGTAGGGTCACATCTATGTGGTCAAGATAGATCCACGTTGAAAGTGTCTTGGGTTATGATACATAACTACACCGTTTAGGAGATCTCAGTTTCTGGAGCCCTGACGAGTGCCCTTCCATTGTTCATTAACTCCTAGTTTCACTCTGATCTGTAGGGCCCTATCTATGGTGTCAGATAGATCCATGTGAAAGTGCCCTTAGGTATGAAACTAAACTGGCATCCGCAAGCGGCGTCCTAGTTCTGGAAGTACCGAGCAGTGTTGAGTAACTTCCTTGCATTGTACATAGCTCACAGGTTCACTGACCCGTAGGATCCCGTCTATGTTGTCCGATTAGACCCGTGGGAAAGTCCATGTCCTGCGGTACGATTTACTAAACTTACGTCCAGTTAGGGTGGGGGTCCAGTTCTGGAGTCTGAGAGTGTGGAGTGCCCTCGCATTGCCATAACTCCCAGGTTCACTCTGACTTGTAGGGTCCCATAAAGGGTTAGATAGATCCGTGTGAAAGTGTTCTGGGGTATGATACTAAACTGCTTCCGTTAGTGGGTCCCTGTTCTGGAGTCCTGGGGAGGTGGAGTATCACTTCTTTGCCATAATTCCCAAATTCACTCTGACCTGTAGGGTCACATCTATGGGTCAAAATAGATCCGTGTGAAAGTGAACATTTATGGTATTAGGTATGCCATATAACTGTGTGTAGTAAAAGAAGAAAAAACAAAAAGATAAAAAAACAAAGTATTCCATAAAGATTAGAGTTATTTTAGATAGTGAAGTCGGCGTTAAACGTTTCGGTTTTTTCAAACTTTTCATCAGAACGTTAGAATTAAAAAGGTTTTGAGCGTGAGTAGCACAGGGATCTGTGCGATAAAGTAAATCGCTGATGGTAGGTGTGGCGCTCCACATCAGATGCAAAAACAATCTTCATGGTCTAGCGCTAGTGAAAAGGGAGATAGACTCCCTTGCTGATTGACTGATACCGACTTCAGGCCACCCTGACGACTTTACTTACTTTCACTTGTCTAAATAGTGATGGAAATCTTTTTTTTCGAAATGAAACGAGAGACGAGAAAGTATTGAAAGTTAAATGTTCTTTTTTTCTGTTAGCAGCGTTTTTTTTTTTTTTCTTTTTTCTTCTTGGCGTAATTGACAAATTTGCTGGGGAAACGGATGAACCCTTGATGACTACACTTGTTCAGCAAGGAAAAAACCGAGGACTTTTACGGCTTATACAGAAGAAACAATTTAAAGTTGCAATCATTTGGAATTTCAAATCTTAGGTTGATTCCCAGAATATTTTTCCATTAAATATTTTTCCTGTTATGACTGGGATCTTTTTTTTTCTTCTTTTTTTTTTGTTCTTAGACAAATTCTAGAACCAAAACAACCCCAACTCAGTCCTCACATCTTAGAACAAAATTTGAATTTAGATTTCAAATGTGTTTGTCTGAATGTCATTATTAAAATCTCTGTCTCTGTCTCTCTCTGTCTCTTTCGCTCGGTCTCTCTCTCTCTCTCTCTCTCTCTGCTTCTCATTGACTCTCTCTCTCTCTCGCTCGGTTTCACACACCCCTCTATCTCTCTGTCTCTCTCTCTGTCTCCCACGCTCACTCACTCTCTTTTCTGTCTCTCTCTCACTCACACTCGGTTTCTCATTCACTCTCTCTCTCTCTCTCTCTCTCTCTCTTTCTCTTAAAAAATATTCTCTACAAATGTATACCATAAACAATCGTTGACATAATGAATTTTTACAATAAAATGGAAAATTATGATTAAGTGATTTTTTTAAAATAAAGTGAAATGAGAGAGAAAGATAGAGAGAGTAGAGAGGGTTAGAGAGAGGAGAGATGAGAGAGAGAGAGAGAGAGAGAGAGAGAGAGAGTGTGTGTGTGTGTGTGTGTGGAAAGTGTCCATTCAATTATTGAAAAATGTTGTAAATTGAATCCCTTTGAAGGATATAGATCGGAATTATAATGCCCTCTCCCTCAGTCGACAGAAGTAGACATTACGGTGAGGATGGTCCATTGGGGTGGTAAATGGTAGAGAGGGGAAGGAGGAAACGAAGGTTACGAGAGAGAGAGACAGAGACAGGAGACAGAGACAGAGAGAGAAGATAAAATGAAAAGAATAGAAAGAGTAAGAGTCAAAGATAGGATTAAAAAAGCGCGTGTGACAGAAAGAAATAGAAGAGAAAAAACTGTCAGTTATTACGAGAGAGAGAGAGAGAGAGGAGAGAGAGATGAGAGAGAGAGAGAGAGAGAGAGCAATATATATATATATTATATATATATATAGAGAGAGAGAGAGATAAGGGGAGCAGAAAAAAGACGAAAAGAAATAAGAGAAGTATCTAGAGACAACAGTTTCGCCCTTTCTTCCCTCTATTTCTCTGTGCCCGCAATTAGCTTGCGTTCGCCTTGTTCAAAAACGGTCTCAACTGTCTTTCCTTAATCTTTTATACTTATCGTCACTCTGATAATGTTCCCACAATCCTCCTCATTTCCGGTAATACATATAGAATATTCGCTCACGTTCGACTTCACTTTTTCCTATCTTCCTGTTAAGGTAAATGAATTATCAGATTTTTCTATCCGTATTTAAACCACATATTGCAAAACTTTTGACTCATAAAATTCTCTTTTAAAAATAATTATCCCCCTCCTACACACAAAAAAGGAAAAAAGGAAAAGAAAGAAAATGAGAAAGCGATTGTAATCGATTGCAAATCGATATATCCTTTCCTCATCTTTTGCTCAAAGACAAAACAGATATAAAAATAGATAGAAGAATAAAAATTAGATTTGAAGAAAATGAAAAATGAAAACGATCAAAATAGAAACTAAAAAAACAAACAAAAAAACATAGCGAATAAAAAGAATGATAACATTTTTTAAATGTTAAATTAAACATGCCAGATAAAAATGAAAATATTGAAAATTGAATATATATATATATATATATATATAATATATATATATATATATATGAGAAACGCAGGATGGGAGAAATAACAGAACCTTATAAAAAAATGAAATTCCCACTACCAACTTAAACATTCCTAGTAGCACCAACAACTGACCACCACCTCCTGACTCACAAGTATATATATATATATATATATATATATATATATATATATACTTGTGTGTGTGTGTGTGTGTGTGTGTGTGTGAGAGAGAGAGAGAGAGGGGGATAAATAGATTAAATAAAGATGTGAAAAATGCTAGAGAGAAATGAAATATTGAAGGTAAAAAAAATGACAAGGGTTGAAAATAAAATCTTTACGCATTTGAAAAAAAAAAAAGAAAAAAGAAAAAAAGGAAAAAAGAGAAAGAGAATATATTGCATTATTATTTTTTTTATATATTTTTTTACGAATATCTGAACAATGGGGACGAAGTGTCAAGTAAAAGAAAAGAATTTTGAACAAAGGAATGGAACAACAGGAGAGAAGTTAGAGAATAAAAAAAACTCATCTAAAAGAAGAAACGTGATTCTGAGCTATTTAGTTAGATCACGCGAGATTTGGCGAGAACAGCAGAGATGGAGAGAGAAGTGATATAAATGAAGCATTTCTCCAATCTCTTGATCGGCTTAAGTTCAGACCTCAATCAAATATGAGGCAGGTTACTTGGTGACGTCGATTAGGATTAGGAATATCTGTCTAGCTATATAGCTAACGCTGGAGAAATCTATCTATCTATCTATCTATATATATATATATATATATATCCATCTCTCTCTCTCTCTCTCTCTCTCTCTATATATATATATATATATATATATATATATATATATATATAAAGGGTTTAACCACCGCGGTGACAAATGGCTTACTTGGGGACAGACGACCATTACGTCTGCTCCCATCGACGAACCGCCAAATTCTGCTAACTCTAACTCCCTTCACACGGTTTGCATTTGAGAAAACACCGACTAGGTCAGTGAAAGGTGTCAATCACTCTAAAAACGGCCAGTCTATGACTCAATGGTAACTTTCTATTTATGAATACCGTTATTTAAATTTAACTCACCACAGTCCGTCTCCCTTGGATGGTTTGTAAAATAGGGAGCAGGTGGCCGTACAGCTGCTTCCTTGTGGGGTGCTGTTTCCACGACTTGTAGAAACAGTACCCACAAGGAAGCAGCTGTACGGTTAGCTTCCCTCTATCTCACAAACCATCCGAGTGAGACGACTATAGTGTAGTTAAATTTAAATAGACGGACAAGATATTCTGGACACTGCTGGAGAAGCAAAGACGAACTCATAAGTGACGTTATCTTGTGGAAGCCAACACATGGACATGCTAATGTAGGCCGCCCAGCATGGACCTACGTTGACCAGCTCTGCGTGGATACTGGATGCGGCGCGGAGGAACTCCCTGTGACAATGAATGATAGAGAAGGTTGGCGAAAGATTCTCATGGTTTTGTTTTGTTTTGTTTTGTTTCACGGCATATCAACCTCAGTGGGTCACTTAATGTCGATAAAGTTTTGAAATAAATCAATTCTTAATGGATAATACAATTTTTTTCATAAATACATTTTTCTATTTAACCCATAGATGGGACCCTAACAGATACTACCACTCCGAGCCAAAGTGGATCAGGGAGCAATGGTGATGAAGGGGTGCTCCACATTCCCCAAACCTCCAAAAACTGGAACCTCACCATCAGATAGAGTTTAACGTCATTCCCAGGACATGTAGACCCTCAGTCACCGCCTTCTAGCACCCATATGATAAAAAGGGGTTGGGGCTGGCCATAAGGGCAATAGGGGTTGGGGTGATCATATAGGTGCTAGAGCTTGACGTGACCAGCCGATTGATCGGAGGGGGCCTCTCGACCGCCCGTCTAGCCCGATTGTCATGGATATCCGTGCTAATTGCGTGACATGATTCGTAGGCAACCCACGAATTATGTAACAGTATCTGGTACTCCTTTCTGATGACCTGTTTCCAGTCTAAGTTAATCTGAAAAATTATGAGTAACACGCTCGGGGTACATTTTTTCTATCTCTTTTCAGAAGCCTTCATGCCACGTGCATTTCTCACCCGGTGGGTAGTGAAGGCAATGAAAATGTGACAGGGTTTCTATGCCCCGGCTGAGGTGTGAAGGTGGGAGTGGTAATACTGATAGGTGTGTGGTTAACTCTGAAAAGTGCACGTGGAAAGAAAGTGGGTGCAGCCTCTTCGTACACGAGGGTGGGGGTGAGGGGTGATGTTGAAAAGTTAATAGGGTGATGTCAGATCTGATGGTGATGACTTTTTTTAACCAGTGGGATTCAAGCACTGTAACATCGAGGGAAGAAGCATGTGGACCGTAAGCAGGACTATGTTGTAAAAAGTAATTTTAGGTTAGAGAGAGAGAGAGAGAGAGAGAGAGAGAGAGAGAGAGAGAGAGAGAGAGAGAGAGAGACCGTGTGTATGTGTTTGTGTGTGTGAGACAGACAGACAGAGGGGGTGTGGTAGACATAGTTCCAACATTTAAAACGCTCATCTCTCTGTTGAAAGTGAACTTGTGAAACTTTAATTGTTACACAAATTTATCTATATCTATATCTATCTATCGATATATATATATATATATATATATATATATATATATATATATATATATATATATATATTCAGTAGTAGCATTAGTAGTTAATCCAAATGTGCTGAATATATTTCGTAAAATATAGAGCATTTATAATTGTATAAAAAAATGTTTTTTTCTCTCGACCACGATTTTCCGTGTTTAAAGTACACCTCCGAGGAAGGTGTACCTTCAACACCGAAACCGTGGTCGAGAGAAAAAAACATTTTTCAACAATTATATATATATATATATATAGAGAGAAAAGATCTGGAGAGAGAATGATACACAGTATTATATATATATATATATATATATATATATATATATATATATATATTATCGAGAAATCGAGTCGATAAGTAAAATTACAATGGTGATTGTTTCCTTTTTAGTCAGAAACAACATTTGAAAATACTGTCACGATTCGCCCGTTGGAAAGACTACAAACGATTTTCTATTCATTTTTCTATCTTTGTTTTCTTTTTTCTTTTTTTTTTCTTGATCTTATTGCATGTCAAACCATGTTGGGTTATTTTATACCGAAGACGTTTCTTTTTGATAATTCTTGATGGCTACAGAAAATTATTTTTCGGAACTCAATTCACATTTTTGGAGTTATTTTATGCAAAAGACGTTTTCTTTTATTAATTGTCGTTGGGTATTCAATAACTTATCAAACTCAATTTCTAACACGTTTCTTATTTATTTTAAAGAGGTTTGGTTTAGGTTAGTTTGCTTTGTTTTATGGCATATCAACATAGGTGGGTCATTTAATGCCGACGAAGTTTTCATATAAATTCATTCCTAATGGATACTCAATTTTTTTATAAACACATTTTTCTATTTAACTCATAGATTGGACCCTAACAGGTACTACCACTCCGGGTCAGAGTGGATCAGGGAGCAATGGTGATAAAGGGGCGCTCCACATTCCCCAGACCTCCAAAACCTCAGCATCAGTTAGAGTTTAACGTCATACCCAGGACATGTAAACTCTCAGCACCCATATGATAAAAAGGGTTGGGGCTTACCATAAGGACAATAGGGTTGGGACAATCATATAGGCACTAGGGCATTTTAAAGAGGTAAAATCTTCATGTTTATTTCCTAGAGGAGTAACATGATATTACAGGGTTACCCAGAAAAAAACAGAACCCAAGTTATTTATTTATTTTCCTATTAAACTAACCGAAACCCCAACCCTAACCATAATCATAAACCCTAACCCTAGCTCTAAACCCTAACCCTAACCATAACCCCCCTAGTTAAGTAACATAATATAACAGCATGACCCAGAAAAAACAGAACCCCTCAAATTTTGTAATAAAACTGCTAATTTTAATTTTTTTGAAGTTAAAGTCCAACAAGGGTTAGGGTTTAGGGTTTGGGTTAGGGTTGAGTTTTAGGGTTAGTTTAATGGGAAAATAAATAAATAATTTGGGTTCTATTTTTTTCTGGGTAACCCTGTAATATCATGTTACTCAACTATGAAATAAACATCTTCATTGTCTCATAGTCTCACTACGACAATCCATGAGGTGGTCTGTTGGTTGGGTCTTACGGCATGTCAACCCTATGGTTATTTTATGCCGAAGACGTTTTGTGGTATTCAATTTTTTCCAAACTTAATTCTATCACATATGGAGGTTCGTGGTGTAATGGCTAGAGTCGTAGGAAATGGACTTGTCGAGCCGAGTTCAAATCCTAGACGAAGCTGTTTGCATTTCACAACACTAATACCCGTAGGAAAGGTATGCATCCAATTACTCTCCCTCCAGCTATGGGTAAATAGTAGAACATAATGGGCTCTTAACATTGGCTAGGTAACCAGTCTAGGAGAAGGAAAACTCTGAATTCAAACCTGTTAAACTCCGCGTAAGAAACTGGCCTTGTGTCGCATCCTGTTCGTACGGAGGAGTTGGTAAATATATATATGAAAAAAAAAACCGGGTTGGGGTTTGCTATTAGGGCAACTCAATTCTATATATCTACTCAGAGATTATGATTCTATTAGTTCAAAAACACCTGAAAAACAGTGTAAAACTAACCACAAATAATTTCCCATCAGGGTGTTTGTAGGATAAAATCCAGACTTTCATTAGAACGATCTAGAACAGATACAAAGAAATACTTTTATAAAGTACGAAAGACATCAAGAGTAGAGCTTCGGGGAATGTGGAGTACCCCTTCATCACTATTATTCCTAGATTTACACTGACCTGAAGAGGTAGTTCCTGTTAGGCCCTCATCTATGGGTTGGATAGAAAAAATCAGTTAATAAACATGGGATTGAGAAAAATTGAGTTAAAAGAAAAAATGAATAAAATAAAAACGTTTTTCGGCATGAAATAACCCAATGGGTTGATATGTCATAAAGCCAACCATCCAACCTTCGTTCTTCTTCCTTTCTCTCTTTCTTTCTTATTTCTTCTATTTTTTAATATTTTCTTTCTTTTTATTTTCTTTCTTTCTCTCTTTTTCTTCTTTCTATCTTTCCTTCTAAATCAATTTCTAACATTTTCTTTCTTTCATTCTTTTATTTTCTTCTATTTTTACTTCTAAGTCAATTTCTATTATTTTTCTTTTCTTTCATTCTTTCTTTCTTTTTTCTATCTGTCCCTTTAATTTTCTAATATTTTCTTTCTTTCTTTTCTTCTTCTATCTTTCCTTCTAAGTCAATTTCTAATACTTTCTTTCTTTCTTTCTTTCTTTCTTTCCTGAAATTCTTTTCT
>CM042180.1:28711007-28741007 GCA_023376005.1 Doryteuthis pealeii | reverse complement strand
ATATACTTATATAAATACAATTGCATGTTATTAGAATGTAGGTATATGGTCAACAGTATTAATAATTCAGGGTCAGTCGGTAGAGCGTTCGGCTAGAAACCACAAGGGTCCTTGTTCGATACTGGCCCTCTCCAAATCAGCGAATGAGTAGCACAGGGATCTGTGCGGTAAAGTAAGGAGCTGATGGTAGGTGTGGCGCTCCACATCAGGTGCTAAAATAATCTCCTTGGTCTAGCGCTATTGAAAAGGGGATAGACTCCCTCGCTGTCTGGCTGATACCGACATTAGGCCGCCCCGACGACTTTACTTACTTTACTTATTAATGATATAAAACGATTTTTATAAATAATTGAGATTTAAATAAAAACAAAATCATGGAGAACATGACGTACATGACGTAAGGGAATTGTGATTTGAGTAGTGATATAGTTTCGGTTACTGACAGACAAACACACAATCTCTATTATAATAAGATGAAGAAAGTAACCCAAAGGATCATCCCAGAGAAAATGGCGGCCAGAGAAAACAAGTAAGAATCCTTCATTATCATATGTCCTGCCCTGTCTTTCTCTCGCTATTATATACCTGAGATGTGGGTATAAAACAGTAAGCAGTGACGTAGTTTCGGTTACAGACAGACTGACACTGAATCTCTATTAAAATAAGATGTAAGGCAAAACTAAACGATACGAAACAAAAAAAAAAAATAAAAGAATAAATAAAAAAGAAAAAAAGAAAGTAAGCAGTGACGTAGTTTCGGTTACAGACAGAAAATATGAAAGAAAGTTGTAGGACAACGAATTTCCATTACAATAAGATAAGAAAAAAGAAAGTTGTAGGGGTTATTTCCTATAAATCCAACCTAAAAAAGGGGAATCACTCTGTTTGACTGATAAATTATTTATTTATTTATTGATCTACTAGGAAAAAAGAAGAGTTAGAGTTAGGTTAGTTTAATAGGAAAATAAATAATTGATCAGTCAAACAGAGTGATTCCCCTTTTTTAGGTTGGAGTTATAGGAAATAACCAGTTGTAGGACACCGAAACTCAGGACAATAGGACCTTTAGGCACCCCTTTTTGATCTCGATTAAAAAAGGACATTTCATTTTCATTTGCACTGTCAATATCCGGTTGTTTTAACAGACGATTTTTAGATTTTTAAAAATTATAAAACTGACCCCTAACCCTAACCCTAACCCTAACCCTAACAAACAACCGGATATTGACTGTGTAAATGAAAAACATGTCCTTTCTTAATCAAGATCAAAAAGGGGTGCCTAAAGGTCATATGGTCCGGAGATTCGGTGTCCTACAACTAGTTATTTCCTATAACTCCAACCTAAAAAAGGGGAACCACTCTAATCGACTGATAAATTATTTATTTTTCTATTAAACTAACCCTAACCCTAACCCTAACCCCGTCTTCTTTTTTTTACCTAATGGTAATATGATCCGAATCTCCATTACAATAAGATGATAAGAAAAAAGAAAGTTGCGGGACTTACCTCGAGAAAACTTTCATTCACATAGCGGTGGATGAGGGCAGTTTTCCCGCAACCACAGTCTCCAACTACCACGAGTTTGGATCGGGCGCAAGTACCGCCGGCAAGGCTTTCATCACACATGATGGCAGGTGAAAATGTCCTGGTAAATTCACTTCCAACCAGCCAACGTCCAGGTATCAGCCGACGATAGTCACGAAGCCAAACAGTAGGAGGCTCGACAGCTCAGTCTTGGCAAAAGACCGAATATACAAGAGTTCCCGGTGAGAATCAACCTCACTATATAGCAGAAATGTCCTGCTAGAACAGTTAGCCAAAGATTACTTCAAGGTGCGGTGTCTTTTATTTTATATACACATACATACATTACATATATAGAGAGAGATCCCGGTGAGAATCAACCTCACTATATAGCATAAATGTTATTTTAGACTAGTTCACCAAAGATTACTTCAATTTGTGGCGTCTTATATTTTATATACACATACATACATTACATATATATATATATATATATATATATATATATATATATATATATATATAAAGTTAAACACTAGACAAATAACACCAAGGTACTGACACCTTTATAGTGGTCTATATGTAGACACAAAAATGTGTCTGATAAGTAGTTTTAACAGAGTTAGTGTTAATGCTACTATTTTAGGTGTTGCAAATTATATTAGACTGATTGCTCTGGGCAACGGGGCACGGAAAGCAAGATGCCCTTTCTTTCTGATCAAATTAGAAGAACTGGGTTTAAAAAGGTGATGATAATACTCTTACAAGGCGAGAGAAAAAAACGTACTGTCTAGAAGAATAACTGACTAATTTGATATGGTTTTTCCAAGTCGGGTAGACTTCCAGTAAAATTTAATTTACATATATATATTATATGTATATATATATATTGAATTGTTATTTAAGATCTTTATTGAAACCGTTCAAGAAAGAGGAGGTTGAGAATAAGGGATCTCCAGTAATTACGTCGCCTCAACAAGTATAACAAATTAATATGCCAACGGGAAAGGTATCTTTTGAAAAATAGTTATTATTGTTGTGTGCCGTTGGTTTTCTCAGTGGTGAAGCTGATTTTAAAGATTGTTTTTAAGGCTTCCCAATTAATTTAAAGGAGGCGTTTTTTATAGGAATTTTTTTTTTCAAAAATAGGTATTATTGTTGTGTGCCGTTGGTTTATTTTTGTGGAAAGATACTTTTAAAAAAGTCAAGTTTGCTTTGGTAAAGCTGGTTTTAAAGATTGTTTTTTAAGGCTTCACAATTGATTTAAAAGAAGCTTTTGTTTTAGAGCTTTTATATTTGTCTCGTCGTCATTAAAATTAACGAAAGGGCTTTTTAAAGTGTTGATTTTGAGGTATTAGTATTTGTCTGAATACTCTTTGAGGAAAAATAACGTTCTCTTGATTGTCTTCGTAAATACACGAGGCAATATTTTTTCATTGCCTTGAATAATTAAATACAATGGCTCTTCTTCTTCTTCTTCTTCTTCTTCTTCTTCTTCTTCTTCTTCTTCTTCTTCGTGTTGATAGTCTATTCTTGACCCAGTAACACGTTCAACATGTGCTTCTTGCAGTTCGGGCCGAACTTCGTGTTTATATTTACCAACTCTTGGCTTGGCGGCAAAATTTTGGTAGATAGTCCCTCCGGGGCATTCCGTGCTGAAATAAAAAAAAAATTAATTAATATTAAAAAAAAAATAAATTACAGTATACAAAAATAATGTTGCAAGGGAAATTGTTCGTGCGGCTATATATATATATATATATATATATATATATATATATATAAGGTGTGTCAAAAAGTATCAAGAATTTTTATACTTTTGGAAAAAATTCTGAAAAAAAATTAACGTTCCATTCATTGTTCATTTCTATCTTGGTTAATACAGTTTCAATCTCGATACATTTATGACACTCCTATATATATATTATATATATATATATATATATATATATATATATATATATATATATATATATATATATATTATTGTGGTATAAGGTGTGCTGAAGATTACAACTTGAATTTATAAACTCTTCCAAAACAGTGTTGGCTGAATTGACCAATCAAAACTCTCAAACATTCATTTGATTTAATATTTAAAGGCGTTGATAAATTGCTGCACAATTAATCGCTGGATATACAAACGAACAGACAAGGATTATACAACTCTCTAAACACGGACCAACCGATGAGGATTATTCAATTCTTTAACATGGATCAACTGACAAGGATTGATTATACTAATCTGATTTCAAAAGCATGGTCGAAAAAACACCGAGGACGCAGGGAAACTGTTCATGCGCCTATTGGCAACAATGTTGTTTTTATTGTGCAGGTGCAGCATGTGCTTGACACCGAATCTCCATTATAATAAAAAGAAAGAAAAATTAAATTAAAGAAAGAAAGAAAAATATGACCAAAGAAAGAAAGAAAATAATATTTAGGAAAGAAAGAAAGAAAGCACTAAAGAAAGGGAAAAAGAAAGAAAGAAAGAAGAATGAAAGAAAAGTAACACCGAATAAAGAAAGGATAATACACTAAAAAAAAAGAAAGAAAGAAAGAAAGAAAATAACACTTAAGAAAGATAGATAGAAAGAAAGAAAGAATGAATGAATGAAAAGTAATACTGAATAAAGAAAGGACAATAACACGAAAGAAAGAAAGAAAGAATGGAAGGAAATGATGATGACAAAAAGAAGGAATAATATTAGAAAAAGAAAGAAAAAAGAAGAACGAATAAAAAGGATTATAGTGACGATAGAAATAAAACGAGAAAGAATGAAAAGATGAAAAAAAAGAAAAGAAATGAAGAACGGAATGAAGAAAGGATTATTGATTATCGGTCTATTGAATTCCTGATTAAGGAAAATCGAAAAGACAATAAAAAAGAAAAAAAGAAGAAAAAAAGAAGAAAAAGAAGAAAAAGAAGAAAAAGACAAAATAAAAATAAGAAAAAAAGAAAAAAGTAAACCAAAATGCTGTAGATGACAAAATGCACAAAGTGAAACCTTCTTTTTTGCTTCCTCATCACCCTAGACACCCCCTCCCATCACCCTAGACACCCCTCCCATCACCCTAGACACCCCCACCCATCACCCGAGCCCCTCCCCATCACCCGACCCCCCCCTCGGTTTATGTTGTGCTTTTAGTGATCTGTTGATGAAGCTATGTATGACTTGATGGAATTGGAAAAACAATAAACAAAAACTTTGAACCCCCTCCTCCAACAAATTTAGAGGGGAGAAAAACAACAAGGGGAGGCTCTATAAAAAAGGGGGGGTTGTGACCTGGAAAGTTGGATGGAAATTAGAGGAAAATGCATAAAAGAATTAATGGCAGAAGGAAAAAGAGGAATGAATAAATGAATTAAAGAAAGAAAGAAAATATCAGAAAATTACTCAGGAGAAAAAAAGAAAGAAAGTAAATATTATAAATTGACTCGAAAGAAGAAAGAAAGAAAGAAAGAAAGAAAGAGAAATTAGAAAGAAAGAAAGAAAGAAAGAAAGAAAGAAAGAAAGAAGAAAGAACGAAAGTAAATATTATAAATTGACTCAGAAAGAAAGAAAGAAGAAAGAAAGAAAGAAAGAAAGAAGAAAGAACGAAAGTAAATATTATAAATTGACTCAGAAAGAAAGAAAGACAGAAAGAAAGAAACAGAGAAAATATTAGAAATTGACTTAGAAGGAAAGATAGAAGAGATGATAAAAGGGAGAAAGATATTTAAAAAGACACACAAAAACAAAATAGAAAGGAAGGATTGATTTAAGACAGGTCGAAAAGAAAGAAAGAAAGAAAGAAAGAAAGAAAGAAAAAAGAAAGTGTGAAATAACACAAGAAAGAAAGAAAAAAAGGAAGAAAGAAAAACGTAGGAATAAAAGAAAGAAAGAAAGAAAGAACGTAAGAAAGAAAGAAAGCAAGCCAGAAAGAAAGACAGAACGCAAGAAAAAACGAAAGAAAAAAAGAAAGAAAGAAAGAATACAATCCTCATTCACAACAAAATAGAACCCAACTTAAATTAACGGAACTGATTCCATAAAAAAAAAACTTATCAAACGTCCATTTTATTTTCTTCTTCTCTCTTTTTAACACATTTGATATTATGTTGATGAAGTAATATCAAACAATTCTTTACTCCTGTTTTTCTTTCTTCAATAACGTCCTTCTCACCCCCACACACCTTAAGAGTTTTTTTTTTTACCTCCGCTCACATCAGAGAAATCTAACGACTCTATTTACAACAGTTCCTGATATTTTTTTCTTTCTCCTCTATTTTCGTTTGTTCCTTACAAATCTTCGTTTTTTGCTATTATTGCCTCCTTCTTTTCTAATCCTTTATTTATTTATTTTATTCGTATTTTATCAAAGATTCGTGGCTAGCTTTTCTCTTAGTTCAAAATAACATCATTTGTTTTCACTTTTTTCTTCTTTTTATACTTTCATCTCTATTTCTTTCTTTCTTTCGTTCTTCTTTTTATTTTATTTTTGTAGTGCGTGTGGATGGGTGAGGTGGGGGTATCATTTTTGAACTTTCTTTTCGTTTTCTTTAATGTTAAAAGGGTCGAAATCGGCATCAGATTGAAGGCGTGAAGCCAATTTTTATTTTTTTTCAAAACGCTAAGTTGTACTTTCTCTATAGTCAAATAAGATAAAAGAAAAACAAAATTATCCCACGTGACGACCCCACCTCCCAAACGACAATCTTTCTTGCTATATATCAATCCCCCCCCCTCTCTCTCTCTCTCTCTCTCTCTCTATATATATATATATATATATATATATATATATATGGTAAACTATAGACACGTGTTTCGAGGTATCACCTCTCATCAGTATAGTTATACAAATATATATATATTGTCGATCTTGAAAAGTGAGGAAGATAAGGTCGACAAAAGGAAAAAAAGGAAAAAAGAAAAAAAGAAAAGAAGCCCAACACAACAAAAACAGAGGCTTGCGGACTTTTTATTTTCATCAATAATTTATTTTTCCTTATACCAACGAAAGTCCTGATGAAGGTCTATCGAAATAGACCGAAACACTGATCGTAGGCGAAATAAACGTCATTTGTTTATAAACTTGTGTTTTTTCAAATTTTTTACAATATTACATACATCTTTCTTTCTTTTTCTCTTTCTTTCTTTCTTTCTTTCTTTAGTGTTTTCTTTTCTTTCTTTTATTTCTTTCTTTCTTGCGTTTTCTTTCTTTCTTTCTTGCGTTTTTCTTTCCTTCTTGCGTTCTTTCTTTCTTTCTTTTTTTCTAGTGTTTTCTTTTCTTTCTTTTATTATTTCTTTCTTTTTCTTTCTTTCCTTCTTTCTTTTATTCTTTTTTCTTTCATTCTTTCTTTCTTTTCTTTTATTCTTACGTTTTTTCTTTCTTTTTTTTATTCTTTCTTTCTTATGTTTTTTTTCTTATTATCTACGTATATTCATTTTTCTTTCTTTCGTTAACTTTCTTTATTTATTTATCTTCCTTCCTTCCTTTCTCTCTTTGTTTCTTCCCTTTTTTCTGTAGCCTTGTCAAGAAGGAAAGCTGAATGCAAACCAGTTGTGATAATGTTTTAGGATGTCACAACACATTTTAGATGTATAATACTCGTGTTTCTTAATTGTATGGCTATTATATCCTGCAACACCCTCTGGTTAAAAATGAGATCCAAGATGAAAGGAAAAAAAATGTAAATTCTGATTATCTGGTGTTGCTTATCCGCCGAATTCTTATTTCTTATCAGTATTCCAGGTAAATAATTGATACTTTCTTTTTTCATCATAAAGAAAGAAAGAAAGAAAGGATGATCTGAACCACCTAGAGAGTGTTGCAAGGTGATAACGGTCGTACAAATAAGGAACACGAGTATTAATATATAGATTGATGCAAACAGACAGAGGGTTACATTCTAAGTCTGGAAACGCTCTAGATTACGAGCAATTGGTTCCTATTTGGGAAATTTCAGTGTATAACCATATTGTATGCTCTTATGTATAATATTCATACTATGCTATTATGTATATATATTCATACAATGATATTTATACATCCCTAAGAGTGCTCAATGTATAATAATCAATATGTTAATTATATACAGAAACATATTTAATATTAAAAGAAAGAAAAACCTAACTAACCATCATCCTGTTATAATATTTATTTCGACTATAAACTCAAAATGAGTCTATCCTCTTCAGATATATTTTAAACCTGTCTGAATAGGATTGACTTCAGACAGGTTTTACAAATATATATATATATATATATATATATATATATATATATATATGTGTGTGTGTGTGTGTGTGTGTGTGTATGTGTGGTGTGTGTATGTGTGTGTGTGTGTGTGTGAAGAGAAAAATGAAAGTGAATCAGACGGTATGTAATATCGTGAAAATTTGAAAAAACACAGGTTCAAATAAAATGAGTGGTATTTATTCAGCCAACGTTTCAGTGTTTCAATCTGTTTAGTAGATCATCTTCAGGGTCTTTGTTGATATAAGGAAAAGTAAACATTTTATCACAGAATAATAAGGTGACTGTTATCGGGTTGTTTACAATGTTTTGAATGGAAAGTCAGCGTTCTCGGAAATTCCTTATTATTCTGTGATAACATTTTTCCTTTTTCTTATATCGACAAAGATCCTAAAGAAGAACTACTAAACAGATTGAAACACTGCAGCGTTGGCTGAATAAATACCACTCATTTTATTTGAACCTGTGTTTTGTCAAATTTTTCACTATATATATATATATATATATATATATATATATATATATATATATATATATATATATATATATATATATATATATATAACCACGTTAGTTGGTATTAGGACTGATTCTAAGCAAAGCCTTTTTAACATGGAAATGTTAAAATTTTCATAGTCATATTGAGAACTCAATGTACAATAATTGTGGGATTATCTGCAGAGTCATATATTTAGCAAAGAAAAGTTTTAAATACTGCTCATATCAACAATTATAGATTTATTTCCACCGATATTAATCGACTCCATCAGAGTTCGATTTTTACGGAAATCTATAAATTCATAACTGTTAATATGACCGGTATTTAAGCTTTTTCTTATATATATGGATCATCGCTAGATCATCGAAGTTAAGCACCGATGATCCTGTTAAATACTTAGATGGGTAACCATTTAAGCAACAGCAGGTACTGTAAGCAACGGAATATCAGAATGAGAATAGGGTTGATTTTGCCCCAAAATAACCAAACTATTCTTGGTTTGGTTTATATTATTTGCGTTAACGGCATATCAACACCTTATGAGTAATTTAAAGCCGAAATTTATACTCATAATTTATACACATTAATATAATATCATATATTTCTATTCAATAAAAATAATTTGCACACAATTATATAGTTTCAAGCATTCCTGTAAAATAATAATAATATATACACAATTAAATGGTTTCAAGTATTCCTATCTAATAATAATAATATATACACAATTATACGGTTTCAAGTATTCGTATCTAATACTAATAATCTATATTCAAATATATGGTTTCAAGTATTCCTATTTATTATGAATAGTTTTAATAATTTTAACCATAATATGCGCGCACACGCACACACACACACACACACACACACACACACACACACACACATATATATATATATATTATATATGGTGAAATAGAGTCGTAGGAAATGGACTCGGCGAATCGAGTTCAAATCCTGGACGAGGCTGTTAAGATTTCACATTGGGAAAGTTTTGAATAGAAGTAATCTCCCTTCAGCTATGGGTAAATAGTAGGACAGACTTGGCCCTTCAATCATGGTACGGCAACCAGTCTAGGAGAAGGAAAACTCTGAATTCAAACCTGTTAAACTCCGCTTAAGAAACTGATCTTGTGTCGTATCCTACTCGTTGGTAAATATGTATAAGTCGTATTGCAGGATTTTAAAGGCATTGATAACACGGGCTGTTTAGAGGCATTGAAAGTTCAAGCCAAAGTTCAATGTCTAGATGCCTCAACCCCTTAGCAAGTAGCTATACCACTTACCGGTTAAAATTGCAAATCGTCGTCATAATTAAAACGGAAAAAATTGACTTGGGCATAGATTTTAATGAATTTAAGTATTATTAAGGACACGAATTATCTTATTTTTAACTTAAATTTTAACCGTTAGTTGTGTTTAAGTGGAAAAATAAGATAAAATAAAATAGATGAATGATAAGACTAGTCAGAATTAATAAATATGTACAAACAAAAAACGTATTTTCTATTTCAATATTATAGGCGACGCGTGCTTTTCTTAAGTAAGGATGACCAAAAGTGTAAAAATCCGTGTTTTTTATGTTAATAAATTCTCGGAAAATATTTATCTCCCTTAAAAAGTAGTTCTCTTGCGGCCCTCTGTAGGAAAATAACGTCCAATGAAAAACGGTTAAGACACAACTAACGGTTAAAATTTAAGTAACAAATAACATAAATCGTGTCCTTAGTAATAATTAAATTCATGAAAATCTATGCTCAAGCCAAATTTTTCCGTTTTAATTTTGACGACGATTTGCAATTTTAACCCACTAACCGTTATAACAATGTATGTAAATATCTCTATTGGAAAATCTGCAGAGAGATGCAGCTTGACAGTCCACAGTACATCAGGGAAAACGAACCTCCATCGATAACATGATGGTGACTGTGTTCTACGATAAAGTTATTCAGACAGGTAGATATATAAAAGACAAGGCCATCAAACCAGATTTTGTCATTTGGAATAAACATGAAAAGACTGCCCTCATTATTGATGTAGCTGTCCCAAATGATTGTGACCTCAATAGAACCGAGCGTGAAAATTTTACAAAATACCAAGACCTCAAGAATGACCTAAAAACAACTTGGTCATTGAATGACATTAGTATTATACTAGTTGTTTGTAGGTGCAACCGGCTTGGTCAAGCAGAACTTTAAAAAAATACCCTGACACAATTCTGTGTACTTGTGAATTTCTGTCACCAATAAAAGGATTTTGTGTTAGTCACTCTTTTTGGTCTCATTTTCAATTGGTTTTAATTTCAATATTCCCATCCCATCTGTCATTTTCTCAGTCTTTCTTGAAGAAGGTCTATAAGATGTGAATAACATGGACTATTTACTTGTTGGCAGGGGGATTGAATAAGTTGTCCTTTTTCTAGACTGGTTATCCTATCAAGGCTAGAGAGCCAGTCAAGCTTTACTATTTCATCTTATAGTTAAAGAAAGAAGAGATGGATTTATATATTTCCTAAGGGTATTAGCTTCAACCGGAATTTGAACTCTGGTTACTAGTTCTCAATTTTTTGTATCAATAACAACCACGTAAACCAAGCTGCTACCAATAGTAGCTATTAATGAAACATACTATACAACACAAGGACAAGGTGCCCGTACATTTCTAGGCGTTCTTGTAGCTGTTTTTCATTTTTAACAAGACTAGCAGAAAAAAAACCTCCCGGGCGGTGTAATACTTAATCTTTGAAGGAAATTGTCTAAGGGGTTTGGAAAAATTAAATAAATAAAATAAGATTTTTAATATTTAAAAAAAAATACTTACTTAAAAAGCATCATATTCATTCCACTTCACTCCATTGAGATATTTGTTTTGTTTTACGACAGTAAGAACCTCCAAAACGTTTCTGAAAATTTCTGATTTAATCATTCAGAGTCTTAGCTTTATAGAAAAATTTAGAAATCATAGAGTAAAATATATTTTGTTCGGATTTACTTTACCGCACAGATCCCTGTGCTACTCATACGCTGAATTGGCGAGGGCCGGTATCGAACCAGGAAACTTGTGGTTCCTAGTCGGACTGAGCTAAGTCGAAAAAATCAATGAGTAATAGCAACAAGACCTCATCTCAGAAAGAAAATTGGGTTAAATTGAACTTAACGGACCTAAATTCCACCATCGTATGTTACCCCACCGAAAGAAAAAAAATTAACCGAATTTAATAAAATGTTCAGTGTTGATATATTAATGTATACCATATATAATGCACCAGTTATTTCATTTAAAACTTTTACATTTTTTCAAGTCAGTTAACTTTGAACCATGTATATTTGAGGCGTAACACAGATTCTCAAAGATACGTGGTTCCAAGTTAACTGACCTGAAAAAATGTAAAGGTTTTTAAATAAAATAACTGGTATATTATATATTTTATTCATTAATATATTAACACTGAAGATTTCTTTAAATTCGGTTAATTCCCTGATTTTTGGTATTTTTTTCTTTCGACGGGGTGACATACGATGGTGGAATTTAGGTCCGTTAAGTTCAATTTAACCCAATTTTCGTTCTATCTGAGACAAGGTCTTGTTGCTATTACACATTGATTTTTTCTTAAAATCAGATCATTATTTTTGTTCTTGTCATGCTTACCGGTCAAGTCTCGTTGAAAGCACCGGTTCCCACTAGATCACCGGATTAAGAAGCGATGAATATGTTCAATACTTAGATGGGTGACCATTTAAGCAACAGCAGTTGCTGTAAATAACCACATATCAAAATAACTTAATTTGGTATTAAATGACCCGATTAACCAAAAAAAATCAATGTATAATAGCAACAAGACGTCGTCTCAGATAGAAAGAAAATTGTTGTTTGTGATTTCGTAAAGGAAGACAAAAAAGTAAGAGGACAAAATATATTTTTTCTTGTTTCTCAAGACAAATGAAAGCCGATTCCGAAAATGGATCTAAATTCTTAATTAGATGAGCCAGCATTCCAGTCTGCGAATAACGATTCTTTAAATGTATTATGATGTGATTTATACTTCAGAAAAAAAAAACAAACAAAAAAAAAGCAAAAAAAAAAACAACAAAAAAACAACAAAGAACAAACAAACAAACAATCAAATAAAAACATCGGACTATTTCTTTCAAATAAAACTAATGGCTGATATTACCAAAGTGTCCTCTTCTCGTTGGAAGCGGACACTATCGATATTAAAAATAGGAAAACACTAAGTGTTCCAAAAAATGAAGTTATTCTTGATGGTAATGTAGAGGTTATAACGTTTCAGTTTTTGAAACCTTCACCAGGACACGTTGTGAAATCAAGTCTCCTACCATTTCTACACAAGATTTCGCCAAATGTTCTGATGAAGGTTGCAAAAACCGAAACGTTATAGCATCGACACTACCACCAAGGATAAATTCATCTTTTTGAAAACTTTATGTTTTTTCTATTTTCTTGTTTTTTTTTTTTTTTGTCTTTAAGACTTCACACTCGGCCTCACTGGAGTGATTTTCCCGTTTTCGTTCTTTTTTTAAAACTTGTTTTTAAAAATTCCGCATTTGTTCACCACGTCAGTTCATGGTTACGCACACACTCGCGATTTCTATAAAGTTTATAGAAATCGCGAGTGTGCGTGTGCCCATGAACTGGCCTGTCAAGAAAAAGAAAGAAAACGGAAAAATTACACCAGTGAGACCGAGTGTGAAGTCTTAAAAACAGAACAAAAAAAAATCAACAAAGATAGGACTGAAGAGACAATATGTCAAAATAAATTTATAATCTAAACAAGGTACATATCCTTTAATTTATTTATGATCCTCCGTATATGAAAATTATATTCGCAAATCTTTATATATTCTCAATTTTGGTTGAATCCTATCAAGGAAACACTTGATACCATCCATATGAATATGTAAAAAGTGCTCAATATACTAAGTAGATTGGTATGTTTTGTTTTACGGCATATCAACCTCAGTGGGTCATTTAATGCCGATAAATTTTTGAAATAAAGTCATTCTTAATGGATACACATTTTTCTATTTAACGTATCGATGGGACCCTTTACATTCCGGGTCAGAGTGGACCAGGGAGCAATGGTGATGAAGGGGTGGTCCCCATTTCCCAAACCTCCAAAACTGGAACCTCACCATCAGATAGAGTTTAAAGTCATTCCAAGGACATGTAGACCCTCAACTACCACCTTCTAGAACCCATATGATAAAAAGGGTTGGGGCTTGCCATGAAGGCAATAGGGTTGGGAAAATCATATAGGACACTAAGTAGAGCAAAATCATAAGAACCTAAGCAGTCAGAAACTTCATACCTTATGGCTCATCAGGATATATATATATATATATATATATATATATATATATATATATATATATCCTGATGAGCCATATATATATATATATATATATATATATATATATATATATATATATATATATATTCACATAGCGCCAATACCCTTGGGAAAGGTATGAATCCATATATTCCCTCTCCAGCTATGGGTATAATAGTAGGGTAGACTGGGCTCTTTAATCTTGGGTAGGTAACCAGTCTAGGAGAGGGAAAACTCTGAATTCGAAATTCCTGAGGTCAATCGTTGATTGGGTTATGTAGCATTCCTTGTGCCCCAATTATTTCCTATCGACTGTGCCAAAAAGTGCGGAATGGACCAACATAAGCCTTCGCCACTATAAACAAACCACTGTGCTGGTTGTTCACTGAATGAACACCCATGCGTCGAAAATCGACGAGAGAGTCCATTATATATATAATATATATATATATATATATATATATATATATATAAATATAATTACACAAATGGAGGAATGAATTAAATTACCATGACCAAACAACTCGGCAATCACCATGTGCGACACCCGGAACACTGGACAGCTGTTTTGAATCCTTAGGTCGCATCAGCAGTGCATACCATAATCTCCGCCACTAGAAATTGAACCATCTATCTATCTATCTATCTATCTATCCACACACACACACACACACACACACACACACACACACACATATATATATATATATATATATATATATATATATATATATATAGAGAGAGAGAGAGAGAGAGAGAGAGAGAGAGATAGATAGATAGATAGATAGATAGATAAAGAGCGTGATTAGAATAAGAGCGGGGGAAAAAGAATGAAAGAAAGAAAGAAAGAAAGAAAGAAGAGGAAATTAAGATAATAGAAATAAATGAATAAATAAAGAAAGAAATAAAAGAAAGAAAGTAAGAAGGAAAATATGAAAGAAAAAGAAAATGGGAAAATGAAATAATCAGGTGTTGAAAAAAAAAAAGAAAAAAATAAAACGGTGTAAATAGAAATAAAATGTCTAAAAATGGGGGGAAATGAAATATGAAAGAAAAAAGAAAAAGTAAAAAAAAAAAAGGAATAAAATGTATAAATAGTCAAAAAATGTGAAGAGCAACTACTATCGTGACATACCAGTGACATAACCATTTTTTCAAGATATCTAGTGATAAAAGTACAGAGAGTAGTATAAGCATACGTATCCCAAGCGTATAAGTTTCCAGTTCTAATCACAGACCCACTTTCTCACACCTCCAACAGCCAGGAATTAGACTTAAGGTACAGCTACAGTCTACAGGGGCTTCTTTAATAGAATCATTGCAAAGGGACAGGGTTGTAGAGGAGGGGGCCCTATTCGCTATCACTAATTACCAAACCAAGCTGCTACGAATTCACATAGCTTAGGGTCTTACTATACATAAAACCGACACTGTGTTGAATCCATAAAAACTTGAAAGAATCTGTGAAAAGAGAAGGAAGATTTATGATTATAAAAATAGACAAAAAAGGTTCTAGCTTCAACATAAGTAAAAGTTGGCGTAGCGGTCTATTGCCGGACAGTGAGGGAGTATATCCCATTTTCGCTAGCGCTAGACTAGGGAGATTGTTTTTGATGAGGTGGAACACCACTTTACTGCTCAGATAAAATCAGATTACCCAAGCTTTGCTACTCATACGCTGAGTTGGCGGGGACCGGTATCGAACCCGAAACCTTGGGGTTCCTAGGCAGATGCTCTACCGACTAAGCTAAACCGACCCCTTACTCGACATAAGTAAATTTGGTGGAGTTACCTATTGTCGGTAACAACCAAACAGCGAGGGAGTCTATCCCCTTTTCGCTAGTGCTAGACCAGGGATATTGTTTTTGTTGAGAAGGAGTACCACACCAACTGTCAGCTAAAAAAGGTTCTAGCTTCGATATAAGTAAAAGTAAAGTTGGCGTAGCGGTCTATTGTCGGTATCAGCCGCACAGCGAGGGAGTCTACCCCCTTTTCGCTAGTACTAGACAAGGGATATTGTTTTTATCGAGGTGGAACACCACACCTACCGTCAGCTCCCTACTTTACCGCACAGATCAGATTACCCAAGGTATGCTACTCATACGCTGAGTTGGCGGGGACTGGTATCGAACCCGAAACCTTGTGGTTCCTAGGCAGATGCTCTACCGACTGAGCTAAACCGACCCCTTACTCGACATAAGTAAATTTGGTGTTGTCACCTATTGTCGGTAACAACCGAGTAGCGAGGGAGTCTATCCCATTTTCGCTAATGCCAGACTAGGCGGCTTGTTTTTGTTGAGTTGGGGAACCACACTAACCGTCAGCTAAAAAAAGGTTCGATATAAGGAAAAGTAAAGTTGGCGTAGAGGTCAGTTGTCGGTAACAACCGAACAATGAGGGAGACTATCCCCTTTTCGCCAGCGCTAGACAAGGATATTGTTTTTCCTGAGGTGGTGTACCACACCAACCGTCAGCTAAAAAAGGTTCTAGCTTCGACATAAGTAAAAGTAAAGTTGGCTTAGTGGTTAATTGTCGGTATCAGCCGAACAGCGAGGGAGTTTATCCTATTTTTGCTAGCGCTAGACCAGGTATATTGTTTTTGCTGAGGTGGAGTACCAAATCAACCGTCAGATAAAAAAGTACAGTTGGCGTAGTGGTCTATTGTCGGTATCAGCCGGACAGCGAGGGAGTCTATCCCCTTTTCACTAGCGCTAGACCAAGAAGATTGTTTTTGCTGAGGTGGAACACCATACCTACCGTCACCTCTCCACTTTACCACACAGATCATAATCAGATTGCCCAAGTTATTCATATGCTGAGTTAGCGGGGACCGGGTATCGAACCCGAAACCTTGTGGTTCCTATGCAGATGCACTACCGACCCCTTACTCAACACAAGTAAAAGTAAGTAAACTTGGCGGAGTGACCTATTGACGGTAACAACCGAATAACGAGGGAGTCTATCCCCTTTTCGCTAGCGCTAGAACAGGGAGATTGTTTTTGCTCAAGTGGAGCACCACACCTACCATCACCTCTCCACTTTACCGCATAAATAAAATCAAATTGCTACGCTACTCATACGCTGAGTTAACGGGGACCGGTATCGAACCCGAAACCTTGTGTTTCCTAGGCAGATGCTCTATCGGCTGAGCTAAACCGGCCCTTTACTCGACATAAGTAAAAGTAAGTAAAGTAAAGTTGGCGGAGTGACCCATTGTCGGTAACAACAGGGCTGTGAGGGAGTCTATCCCCCTTTCGTCAGCTCCCTACTTTACCGCACATATCCGTGCTACTCATGCACTGAGTTGGTGGGGACCGGTATCGAAACAGGAACTGCGATTCCTAAGCCGGTGCTCTACCGACTGAGCTAATTATTTATCGTAATTATTAGTGTATAACACGCAGACTCTCCCCCCAACACACACCGCTTTCTCGGCTAGGGCTGTACCTCTGCAGAGGGGTAAAACCCCCTCAATGACGCCACTGGGTGGCGACCTGTAATAAATGAGGGAACCCTGTTGGAACAATCCATTTGGGCCCTTTTCTTAGGTTAGACGAGCGGAAAGAAAGAGAGAGAGAGAGAGAGAGAGAGAGAGAGGAGAGAGAGAGAGAGAGAGAGAGAGAGAGAGAGAGAGAATGTGCGCCAACAGGTACCACACACAAACACACACACACACACACACACACATATATATATTATACATAATATATATATATATATTATATAATATATATATATATATTATATTAGGAGAGAGAGAGAGAGAGAGAGAGAGAGAGAGAGAGAGGAAAGAGAGAAGTAGAAAGAAAGAAAGCCCTTGCACCTATATGATTGTTTCAACCCTATTGCCCTTATGACAAATCTCCAACCCTTTTTATCATATATGCGCTAGAAGGCGACGGAAGAGGATCTGAATGTCCTGGGTATGACGTTAAACTGCATCTAGTGATGAAGTCCCAATTCTGGAACTCTGAGGAGTGTGAAGTACCCCATCGTCATTACTCCCAGGTCCACTCTGACCCGGAGTCGGTATCGTGATGAATGGCCAAAAGCAAAAAACCAAAAGAGTTAAATATGTAAAAGTACTCAATACACTAAGTAGAGCAAAATTATAAGGACCTAAGGAGTCAGAAATCTAGGTTTCATCTAACGGCTCACCAGGATAACTCAGAATTATCCTGATGAGCCGTTAGGTGAAACGTAGGTAGGTAGTTTCTATTTTTGGTCCTTATTATTATATATATATATATATATATATTGTGGGGTTCACTGACCAGCCTGGCCGAGAAATCAACATCCCTGACCCATAGAAACACCAGAGACTGCTGTAGCCTATCAGTCTAACAAAAATCTTCGTAAAAGAAAGAAGTGATTCTTTCGAAATATTGGAACGGAATAGAATGGAACTCAGTACATAATATCCAACGCAGTTTCTCATTTATTTCATACATCACTCATGCTTCGCATTAAATCACAAAATACATATTATACACACACACACACACACACACACACACACACACACATATATATATATATATATATATATATATATATATATATATGTGTGTGTGTGTGTGTGTGTGTGTGTGTGTAAAACATATATAGTATATACAGATATAATATATTCACTGAAAATTAGACTCATCATATATATATATATAATATATATATATATATATATATATATATATATTAGGGGAGAAAGAGATATAGAGGTAGAAAGAAAGAAAGAAAGAGAGAGAGAGAGAGAGGTAGAAAGAAAGAAAGAAAGAAAGAAAGAGTGAACGCCGACAAATACACACACACACAACACACACACACACACATGTATATATATATATATATATATATATATATATATATATATATATATTAGGAGAGAAAGAGAGAGAGAGTGTGAGAGAGTGAGTGAGTGCTGATAAATAGACAGATACGAGGTGTACTCAAAAGTATTGTTGCTTACAGCTAACAAGAGAGCACGACGCACCGAGATTGGTTTTCCAATTAATAATTTTTCGCTCAACACAAACAGAAGCCTGTTTTATATTCAAAACGATTTTTAAAAGAAAGTGAAGCCTTTTTTCTTTGTTTTTGTATTTTTCATTTTTGTATTTTCTTTTTTTTTTCTTCTTTTTTTTCTTCTTAAGAGTCGACACACAATCGTGCTTCGAAAGCACCGAGGATTTATTTTTAGCAGACGATTTCAATAATCAGAGGCCCGTCGTACGCCTCCTCCTTCCTTTCACCAAATTCCGCTACATTTCCCTCACTCTCTCCTTCGCTCCCGCTCCCCCTCTCTCTATCTCTCTATCTATCTTTCTATCGCTCGCTCCATCGTTACTTCCTTTTTACGCTCTCCTACGTTAAAGAAACTTTTTTTAATGCGTGCGTGTATGACGACGCACGAGAGGAATATAGCGGACTTTAAAATACGCCACACAGAAGCCTATTATAGTCCACCAAAAATATGAATATATATTTGGTTTATATAGAGGCTAATTAGGGTATTTCAAAGCTTGAAATACGTTTGAGGATTCGATATATTTTACCTAGAATAGAGTCGCGGGACCGGATTTGAGCATAGGATCGCTTAGTTTCGTCTACCAGCAGGTCACTAGGGATTGAACCCGCTAAAGATTATCTAACCATGCCAATCTTTCTCTTTAACTCTCTCTCTCTCTCTCCTCTTACTCTCTCTCTCCCTCTTACTCTCTCTCCTCTACATATTGTTGGCATCCTTCCGTCTACGAAAGACGATGGCGTAGTGGCCAAAAATGTTTTCTTGTTGAGGTGGGGAGCTACATAGTGTGGTCGGGTGAATATGAAGGATGTGCTGTTGCCCAAGCAGCAGATCCCCCCTCTCCACACTGCCGCTGCGACCCAAAGGAAAGATAAGAAACCCATGCAGTTTGATAACGGCAGTGTTGCAGGGGTTGGTGTGTAACGCTGAAGTTCATATATATATATATATATATATATATATATATATATGTGTGTGTGTGTGTGTGTGTGTGTTGTGTGTGGTGTGTGTGTGTGTGTGTGTGTGCGTGAGGAAATACCAGACTGGGTAAAAAGCTTCGTTTGTACACCGAGTTGAAATATTAATTGAATGGGGTTTGTTGTGTTTTATGCGCTTTTATTCCTCAACTTCTAATCACACACACAACACACACACACACACACACACACACACACACACGTACGCGCGCGCACACACACACACACACATATATATGTATATGTATATCATTACATCGATTTTTGTTATTATCATTATTATTATCATTAGTAATAGTAGTGGTGGTCGGAGGAGAGAGGAGGAGGTGTTGGAGCTTATTTCATCGTTTGAATTAGTGGGTTTGTTGTTTTTGTTTTACAGTCTGTCAACACTTCGGTTATTTCACGTCAAAGTGAGTTTAACAATTGTGAGCTCCAATTACACACACACACACACACACATATATATATATATATATATATATATATATATATATATATATAGAGAGAGAGAGAGAGAGAGAGATGTAGATAGAAAGAAAGAAAGAAAGAAGCAGACTGAGATAAGCAGATATGAATAGACTAAGGTGTACAAGCATACATTAACAGACTATAATAGATAGATACATAATAAACAGACTCATATATATATAATATATATATATTATATATATATATATATATATATATATATATATATATATATATTATTATATATTCAAATATATATTATTATTATATATTTAAATATATTATTATTATTATTATTATTATTATTATTATTATTATTATTCCGGGTTCGATATCGGTCCCTGCCAACCCAGCACATGAGTAGTACAGATTGGTAATCTAATCTGTGCGGTAAAGTGGGGAGCTGGGGGTAGGTGTAACGCTCCACCTCAGAAAAAGAACATTCTCCTTGGTCTAGCGCTAGCGAAAAGGGTAATGACTCCCTCGCTGTCCATACTGATACCGGAAACAAGCCACCCCGCCACCTTTACTTTTCTTTCTATTATTATTAAATCGAATTATGTTATTTTTATTGTTATTTATATTCCTTGCGAGTTTTTCACACCAGTGAGAGCTGGTGGTCTTTTACTGGAGTTCAAGTGACACCAAGTCTTCTTAGGTCTCTAGGACTATTCTGAGTATTCTAGCCGATCTTAATGATGGGGTCTGGATAGTCTCGATTCTTCCTCTGATTTCTAATCCCTCCAGTCTCCTTTCCAAACCCTTAGCATGGTCTAAGTATTTGTCTATATTTTTGTTCTCTTTCTCATGGAATGGCAAAAACCACGAGATGACACGTTCTTTTTTCTTGTCAATTAACACCAAGTCTGGTCGTCTGGCCGGGATTAGTTGATCCATTTGTATCAGAAATTCCCAGAGAATTTTATGTTTCATTCTTTTGCTCTATCTTTTAAGTTACCAAGTCAGTTGGTTGGTTGGTTGGTTGGTTGGTTGGTTTACACTCTGTCAATTCTTGTTGGGTTATTTTACGTTAAAGTCTATGCAACAATTTATGTCGATAATTACATATGGCACAATAATGTATGTTTATGTTACTATTCTGGTCGCCATTTGGGGCATTTAGTTCCCCTGTTGGTAAATCTAATGGTAGAAAATAGTATAGTTTTAGTAGATACTCCTTGTAGTAGAAAGTCTGTTGTATTCCTTGAACTACTAGGTAGAAAAGAGTGTAGTTTCAGTAGATGCTCTTTGTAGTAGAAAGCGACTATCAATGCTAAAAGTAACCAATTATCGAATAGAGTCGTTAGTTGCTTAGTTTTCCCCAATTCTAAATACGAATGGCAAAAGGTTTATTACTTCAAATCTTAGGTAGAAAAAGGATATACTCCTTTTAGCAGAAAGTATGTCGTTCAATTTACAATTGATTTCAGTACAAATAACAACGATCTTAAATGCATTCTATATAGTTTCTGATTGGCTAATTTTTACTGGAAATGCATGTCGGGAAAGTTCATAAATATGAGTGGGAATATTGTGCGCATCTTATACTACAAGATATTCCAACAGTTTGAAAACAGGTAAAGACTTCATACTTGGGTGCAATATCAATATTGTAAGAGCCATTGTATCAATGTCGTTCATAATAATTCTAAAGATCATCTCAAACAGGTCTATTTAATATATACATGGGACCCGGACAGGTACAACCGCCACGAGTCAGATTGAACCTGGGAGTAGTGGCGCTGAAGGGATTACTCCCCACATAGATTCTTCAGGTGTTCCTTGTAATCCGCTACAAGTATCAAGACCTTGTTTATCTGAGAATGAAATGATTCACCTTGGGAAATATTTTTGAATAGTTTGACTATTGCGCAAACAAAGCCTTTAAGAATTTATGATGATTTCATTTAAATAATGACATCACTGTTTTTGCACGCCTATCAATTTCAGAAACGTCACGGTCATTAAAAGATTGTTTATTGGCATTTCTTGTATAATTTGAAGCGTAAAACGTGGTGTATGTATATTTCACAATAAAGATGAGGACAACAGCCCCAAAATCAAATGATACATATAAAGTCTCATAAAAAAATTCAGACAAATAATTTCATACTTAGGTTCAATATCAATATTTGAGAATTGCAACTATAATCGGATTCATCCTTAACAAGAATTCTTTGTTTTAACGACTCATCAGAGGATTATCACAGGGAGTCTCATCAGAGAATTACCACAGGAAGAAGAATTACGATAGAGAACGCAAGAAAGTCATAATTCAGGTAAGCAAAAAATTATTGCGATTACCCAGGATAAGGTAGCGTCATGGAACCGCCGCCGAGTTGTAGTTGGTAGACGAATTCCTTCTGTTTGCAGAGCTCTGGTTTGAGCGATGTTATATAGATTGCCTCTATATATTGCGTTCTCTATCGTAGTTCTTCTACCTGAGGTAATCCTCTGATGAGACTCCTACTATAGTTGCAATTATCAATTTTTTTAACCATAAAAAGTATTAATATCAATATTGTAATAGCAATAATATCAATTACGTTTACAATTATTCTAAAGATCATGTCAAACAGGTCTTTTAGAAATATAGATGAGACTTTAACAAGTACTGCCGTTCTGAAAGATCGTTTTACTTAAAAACAGGTTCAAATATCCAATAAGACATTTTTCAATAAGAAACATTAAAAAAAACCAACATTTTGATTAAATAAAAAAGTAAAAAAAATTCGAGACATGTTCCTAAAATAAAATAAATTAAAAGTTACAATGGTTAATGTTTTTACTTACTTGCTTAATCGTCTATTGTTCATCTAAATATATTTTTATATAAATCTTTTAAACAATTATCAAAGATGAAATATTAGTCACTGTATTAAATTTCCCAGGTTTTATTTCGTTAAAAATATAAGAAACATAAGAAGATGTTAGGGTTACACAATGTCGTTTTTTTGGGGTGGCTTATATTTCTATTGCACTTGATTTAACAATTTTATGACAACATTCTCGTGAACAAATTCAGATACAATCATTTCGTAAACATTAAATATAACAAATATCTCCAATAAAACTTTCAATAAGGTTGTTTAAGCCACTAAACGACTTGAATTTCATAAATTAATATCTATTTTCTTTTTAAAAGGAAAAGAAAAATCGATTTATATTTTTAAACAATTAGATAAGTACGCAACATTTTTTAGATATATCTACAAATATTATCGTTGGTCTCTTTCACATTTTATATAAATCGTTTAAACTATTATCAAAGATTAAATATTTATCACTACATTAAATGTCTTTATTTAGTTAAAATATCAAAGTGGGAATAAGAGCAATGAAGCCTCACCACCGGATACATTTCAGTGTCAATCCCAGGACACAGCATCTTATTGTTCACAACATTTTGGGTCGATATTCAGTTTGACTGCTCTAGGTTGGTTGGATGGTTGGCTGATTGGATTTTACGGCATGTCAACCCTTGTCGAGTTATCTTATGCCGAAGACGTTTTGTTTTATTCATTTTTGATAGGTATTCAAATTCTATTTAAACTCAATTTTTTAAACACATTTAAAAAATATTTTTTCTATTTATTTAGTTTAACCCATAGATGGGACGCTAAAAGGTACTACTACTCCGTGTCAGAGTGGACCTGGGAATAATAGAGATGATGGGATACTTCACACTTCCTAGAGCTCCATAACTCGAATCACCATTAGATGCATTAACGTCATAACCAGGACACTAAGACCTCCAACCACCGCCTTCTAGCATTTGTATGATAAAAAAGGATTGGAGTTTGCCATAAGGGCAATAGAATCGGGACAATCATACAGGTGCTAGATCTTGGCGTGACCAGCCAATTGATGGGAACGGGCCACACAGACTGTCCGTCTAGCCTAAGTTACAGCCAAAGTGGATTGTTGAATAGCATGGTCTGCTCAGACACCAAGATTCCGTCCTTAAGCATCACGAGTCACCACCCACGACCAACAAGTGGAAAGGCGCAGTCGCTGTATTTTCTCCTACAGCTGACAGGGCGATCGACTGTTGTAGAAATTTACCACAATAAGACAATAAAAATATCACCATAAATAACTGGTATAACGAGCTGGTCTAGCGGATAATTTGTGACTAGATAGAGAGTTCGTTCCTCACTAAGTGTCTTATATTTATGACCGAGTGCTATATCTTGCTAGCATTTGGTTATTAATCTTAGGGCTCCATAAACCTTTCAGCTGGGGCTGTAGGATATACCAACTGCACAGGGGTAAAATCTCCACAAGATCGCCAACTGTTGACCCTGGGTGGCGACCCGTGATGCTTAAGGATGAAATCCTGGTTAAACTCCGCTTAAAGATCTACTAAAACAAACTGAAACACTGCAGAGTTGGCGAAACAAACATAACTCATTTTATGAACCTGTCTTTTCAAATTTTTTACTATATTATATACTGTCGGATTCACTTCCATTTTTTTCTTTTCACACACACACACACACACACACACACACACACAAATATATATATATATATATATATATATATATATATGAAATGAAATGAAAACAGCTTCGTCGTGGTTTTCATTTCCTACGATGATAGCTGTTACATCACGAGGTATGTAACCCTCTGGTTGCTCTGCGAGATGCCAGGAAGGGGAATTACTCGTTGTGGCATCCTGACGACCCAACAGTTGATGGGGTTTGAAGATGGAAATGGAGATGAGGAATGTCTGAGTGTTTTCTAGGTTTCTTTTTCTTTTTCTTTTTTTAATCTTTTTTTCTTCTTCCTTTTTTTCTTTTTTTCTTCTTTTATTTTGAGATAGAACGTTACCAAGACGTTTCCGATTACATAGATGTGTTTGCCTGGGCCTATTTGCTTGACATGCATTCGTTTTTAGAAAAGTGACTAAGCAAAGATTAATTCAGCACAAAGTAGGTAAAGAGGAGGAAAAGTGGAAGATGGGGAAGATTATGTTGCGCCTAACTTGTATGTTTGGCGCCAAGTTTAATAAAAAAATATTGAAAATAAAAAAATTAAATCAACATTTAGAATTCCTAATTTTCTGCTTGGGTCCCAAATCCAATCACGGCCACCGCTTCATAATTACACATTTTATATCTTAATATAATGGAGATTATGTAACTGTCTGTTGGTAACCAAAACTACGTGACTACTAACGTCACGATTTCCTTAGATATTCAAGTTATATTCTAAAATAGTCATTACCCTAATTCTTAATTAGCATCTTATTTATTAACGGTGTCTCTATTAAAGTCTAGTTGAGTTCCTTTCACTGCAGAGGGGTAAGACTCCCCCAATGGGGACACCTGTTGGCCGTTGGTGGCGACACGTGATGCTTAAGGATAGAACCCAGGTGGATGAGCAGTTCATGACTTGCAATACTCTACTTTGGACCTATCTTGGGCTAGACGGGCGGTCGGAGAGGCCCCCTCCGATCAATCGGCTGGTCACGTCAAGCCCTAGCACCTATATGATTTTCCCAACCCTATTTCCCTTATGGCAAGCCCAACCCTTTTTATCATATGGGTGCTAGAATGCGGTGACTGAGGGTCTACATGTCCTGGGAATGACGTTAAGCTCTATCTGATGGTGAGGTTCCAGTTTTGGAGGTTTGGGAAATGGGGACCACCCCTTCATCACCATTGCTCCCTGGTCCACTCTGACCCGGAGTGGTAGTACCTGTTAGGATCCCATCTATGGGTTAAATAGAAAAATATATTTATAAAAAATTGTATTATCCATTAAGAATTGATTTATTTCAAAACTTTATCGGCATTAAATGACCCACTGAGGTTGATATGTCGTAAAACAAAACCAAACTAAACCAAATCCAATCAAAAACCAGAATGTGGATGGTGCCAGTACCTCACGAAATTAACCATCGCTTGATAATTACGCACTTTAAATGTACGTTAAAACTAATAAAGGACACACTGTAGAGTGATTTTTGTTAGAGCAATAGCGCTAAAACACCTTAGCTTTGATTGATTCATTGTTTGCTTTAATGGTATATCAACCACTGAAGGTTATTTCATGTCAAATCTTTTTTATTTACACACACACACACATACATATATATATATATATATATATATATATATATATATATATATATATATATTTACCAACCCTCCACGCGAGCAGGATAGGACACAAGGTAAATTTCTTAAGCGGAGTATAACAGGTTTGAATTCAGAGTTTTCCTTCTTCCAGACTGCTTACCTATTCAAGTTAAAGGGCCCAGTCTGTCCTACTATTTACCCATAGTTGGAGGGCGAATATATGGATTCATACCTTTTCCAATGGTATTAGCGCTAAGTGAAATGCAAACAACCTCGTCCAGGGTTTTAACTCGAGTCGACGAGTCCATTTCCTTCGACTCTAACCATTACACCACGCACCTCCACGCACTTCAAGTGGTTCATGTGGCAGGAAGTTATTAGAATATTTTGGTATATAAGGTGTGCTGCAATACACCACTTAAAATTATAGACTAAGCGATGTCATGTTGTTTAAACCTCTGCCAATCAAAAGCCCGAATACGCGGCTGGTTAACTACTCAATCGCTGGTACTGAGAGACGTCCATTTGCAATCATTGACGAAGACTTGCAAGACTGGGGAGCACCAAGGAACAACCAAATGATTCTTTACCAAGGATCTGATTAGCACAAAGGATCTCCGCAGGACAAGCACTCTTGCTTGAAGCCTAAATGATGGCCACTAAAAACGCAACAGAAGTACTATGATGGCTCCCGATTCCGACATAATTGCTTCCGAGTTGGATAAGAAACAACCGAAGAAGACCGTAGGGCACATCGGCCGAAATGTAGTGCATATAACAATAAAGATGAGGACAACATTTCGAAAAATCTGAATAAACAAATTATCAAGCCTCATCTAAAAAATTTGGACAAATAATAATATTTACCAACGCCTCTGCCGCTAGTAGAATGCGGCACAAGGTCATTTTTAATGAGAGTAAAGCTGGTTACCTTACCAAGACTAAATAACCTAGTCTACCCTACTATTTAATCAATGGTAGGTAAGAAGAGGTGTATACATGCCTCTGTCAAGGGCTCTAGTGCGAACTGAAACATAATGTCTCAGGGTTTGCAACCTTGCTCATGCCAACATAGAGCTGGCCATGTAAGAAGCAGATTAATGCCAATATTAACGCTACTGAAACCTCCATCAAAAGTAATCAAGTTCATTGAAAATGAAAGTGATTACACTTTTTATGATAACATTTAGGATATAACTTTAACTTATACAGTTATATATATATATATATATATATGTATATATATATATTAATTTTATATATATATATATATATATATATATATATATATATATATATATATAAATTTATTAATTCTTTTTATTTATAATCCAATCTCACAGATAAGTTAGAGGCAGTTCTTCCAGGCCGTTGTCGTGTCAGTACTGCTGTATGGCTGCACCACCTGGATACTAACGAAGCGACTAGAGAATAAACTAGATGGGAGCTGCACAAGAATGCTGCGGGTGATCCTGAACAAGACGTGGAAACAACACCCCACGAGAAAACAGCTATACGGCCACCTGCCACATATCACCCAAACCATCCGAGTAGGACGGACAAGACACACGGGATACTGCTGGAGAAGCAAGGACGAACTCATAAGCGACCTCCTGTGGAAGCCAGTACATGGGCACGCCAGTGTGGGCCAACCAGCAAAGACGTACATTGATCAGCTCTGTGCGGATACAGGATGCTACATAGAGGACCACCCGAGAATGATGAGCGATAGGGACGGATGGAAAGAGATTGTCATGGATATCCGTGCTAACAGCGCGACATGATGATGATGATATATATATATATATATATATATATATATATATATATATATATGTGTGTGTGTGTGTGTGTGTGAAGAAAAAAATGGAAGTGAATCCGATAGTATGTAATATTTTCAAAAATTGAAAAAACATAAGTTTATAAACGAATAATGTTTATTTCGCCTACGTTGCAGTGTTTCGATCTATTTTGATAGATCTTCATCAGAGCTTTCGTTAGTTTGAGGAAAAATGAATTATTACTGAAAATAAAAAGTCTGTGAGCCTCTGTTACTTTATGGTCGATTTTGAAATGTGCGAGAGAAAATCTATTTAAAATTGTTGACGAACAGCGTTCGTAGATTTTGAAAAAAAATTGTTGACGAAATTGTTCGTAGATTTTGAAAGACAAACACAAACGCCACAAACGGCTCATTCGATTACGCTAGGTGATATATATATATATATATATATATATATATATATATATATATATATACTCAGCCTGGGAACTGGGATATATATATATATATATATATATATATATATATATATATATACTTAGACTGGGAACTGACCCCCGCTGCATACCAAACAGGAACAATTTGACCCTGGGAGTAGAGGTAATACGTGGGACAAGCACACTTTTAATGTAAGTGATACTAGTAAGACATAAGTGAGACAATTTCTCCCTGTGAAACAGTCGGAGGCGGATCAACAATAAGAGTTTTTGCAACCTGGCCAGCAGGGTTGGTCGGTTGTTTTGTTTTATGGCATAAAATTCGGCATAAATTGCCTTTTCGGGACATTTAATGCCGAATCAATTTAATTTAATATCAGGTTGCTTAAAGTACATCAGCTTAAGTGGTTACCCGATTAAGTACTGAACAGGCACATTACTGCTTAACTTCGGTAATCTAGCCGGAACCAGAGCTTACAACAGGAGTAATATTATTGTTGGGAATCATTATTTAAGAAACAAGAAAAATGGATGTGATCATAAAGTGGGGATCTAGTTTCTATTTAACCTATTTATAAATTGACTCCCCATTATTTGGCCATTGTCTTTTTTTTTTTTACGAAAGCAACTGTGCAAAATATTATTGTTGGTTGGTTGTTTTGTTTTACGGCATATCAACCTCTTTCCGGTCATATAATGCCAATTAGGATTATTTGTATTATTCGGACTATTGTCCTCATCTTCATTGTTATCTGTACAACATTTCGGCCTTCTTCAGCTATTTCTTGTCGGACTCGGGAACCTTCTTTTCGAAAAGATGGTTCCCGAGTCCGAGATGGTTCCTGAGTCCGATGGTTCAGAGTCGATATAGTTACCGAGTCCGACAAGAAATACCTGAAGAAAGCCGGAGGGCATATCGGCCGAAACATTGTACAGATAACAATGAAGATGATGACAATAGTCAACATAGTAAAAATAATACTAATCATCAAGCCTCATCTAAAAAATTCAGAGAAATGTAATGCCGAATCAAGTTATATTAATATGAGGTTGCTTACCGTACCTGCTTTTGTTTAAATAGTCACCCATCTAAGTACTGAACAGGCTCATCGCTGCTTAACTTCGGTAATCTAACGGGACCCCGGTGTTTTCATTGTGACTTCTCCGAAATTTGTTGAACAGCATAACTCCTTATGAATCAAATGTGGTAAAAAAATGGGAGATCAGTTTACTATTTGGCTACAGTGCTAAAATGATCCCTCACTTTATATCCGCAATTTGTTGAAGATTAGTGCTTATGAATCAAATGTGGTCAAGAAATAGGGGATCAGTTTTCTATTTGTTACAGTAGTAAAATGAACCCTCACTTTACATCCAGAACAATTGGCTAAAATTGTTCAGGTATTTGGTCGGTTTATTTGTTTAACGGCATATCAACCCTGTTCGGACCATTTAATGCCCAGTCAGTTCGTATTGATAAGCAAAGGACTTAGGTTGCTTAGTTCCTGTTGTTGGTTAAATGGTCACCCAGTTAAGTATTGAACAGGCCCATTACTGCTTAACTTCGGAGATCTAAAAGGAACCGGTGCTTTTAACGTGACAG
>CM042180.1:28678507-28693507 GCA_023376005.1 Doryteuthis pealeii | reverse complement strand
TATATGTGTGTGTGTGTGTGTGTGTGTGTGTGTGTGTATAAGCACATGTATATATATTATACAAAAGTGCGGGTCTTTGTGTGTGTGCGTTTGTGTGTGTAATATAAACAGTGAAAAGAAAATATATATCTCTATATATATGTGTGTGTTTCTATGCCTGTGTGTAAATACGTTTATAAGCAAACAAACACACACACACACACACACATATATATATATATATGTGTGTGTGTGTGTGTATGTGTGTGTGTATATATGTATGTGCCTGTATGCCTGTATGTGTATATCCGTTTATAACTAAACACATATATGTGTGTGTATGTATGTAAGTGGGTTTGGGTGTGTGGCTAAATAGTGAAAGAAATTAAAGTATTTCTCGGCGTATTTCATCATTTCTATTTTGAGGATTGTTTTTGTCTTTCTTATCTCCGGAAATGGATAAACATATACACACACAATTACACAAATACTCAGACATACACACACACACACACACACACACACACATATATATATACATATATATATGCATATACATACATGCATACGGACAATTACCAAATGCTAAGCGTTCAATTCGACGTCCTCTCCTACGCTATAAAGACAAACTGAAGGACAATTTGAGACCCCTCAATATTAACCGGAGTGCTTCCGAAAATCTAGCATCAAATCGGAAGGAATGGCGTAAGACATGTTTCGCTAAATTAAAGAGCTTTGAAGAAAATAGACTGAAGCATCGAAATCAGCTCCGTCTAACTTTAAAACAAAAACGTCTGACTCTCGCCTTAGAACATTTCATTTGGCAGTGTGGCTTCATACCTCGCAGCAGGGCTGGGCTGCTATCACACTCGGGGAAACACAAAATGTCTTCTTGATAGCATGCACAACATTGGAGGAAACAAATCACTCACTGCTGACCCTCATCTATCGTTCCCGATAGGAGAGTCCACCATATATATAATTAAATAAATACACGTGCACACACATATATGTGTTTATATATAAGTTAGAGTACACACACACACACACACACACACACATATATATATTGTATGCTCCCAAGGGACGGTGGTGCTTTCTGGGGATGACTTAAATTGGCTTTCACTGCCAGCATATATAAAGCAATGATCGTCTGTTTGCGAACTGGATCTCTCTGGTGATCGTGAAATATATCAACAAATGTATGTATTTAATAGTTTAAACACCATCCCTTTACGGCATCTATTAAATGGCGGAGAGGTTAACGAATCGGCTGGGTGAGGGGCCAGTCGGATTTCACTCTTGGTCAGAGGTAGTTCTTGTGTGAACAAGGTGGGCTCTGACAAAGTTTTCGTATCCCTCATTTAGAGTGTGCCTTTAAGATGTCTTCTAGAGGATGTTCTGAGATGGCGTGAAACACCGAAACGCGGTGTATGTGGATGACTTGTTAAACCTAAAATTGACCTTGTGTCACATCCTGCTCGTGCGGAGAGGTTGGTAATATATATATATATATGTGTGTGTGTATGCGCATGTGTATGTATGTATGTACATATATACGAGGTATTTCAGAAAAGTTCTAGGACTAGTGTCACAAAAAAATTGTTTCAAATCCAAACTACAACCTACAAGTTATCCCCTTCAAAGTAATCCCCCTGGAGTCTAATGCACTTTCCAATCCTTCTCTGCCACGCTTGCATGCACTCGTGAAAGGAATCTTCCAGGATTCTCCGTAGCTCTCTCGTCACGGCCTTATTGTTGACGTGCACATCCTCAAAGCGGGTTCCCTTGATAACCCCCTTGAACTTGGGAAAGAGGAAAATATCGAGCGAGTGGGGAGGTTATTCCAGCACAGTGATGTTCTTCTGGGTCAGTAACTCTTGGATACTCAGGGCAGTGTGGGCAGGGGCGTTGTCATGGTGAAGCCCCCATGAGTTGTCCCGCCATATCTATTGCCTCTTCGCGAACGCTGAAGGAAGCAAACTCCGCAGTATCTCTTTGTAGACATGCTGGTTGACCGTCTGACCCAGTAGCAAGAATTCGGAGTGGACAATTCCCCTCACATTGAAGAATGCGATCAATATGACTTGATTTTGGGACTTCAACTGTCTTTGCTTTCTTCGACCTTGGTGAATTCGGGGTCTTCTACGTCCTCGCGTCCCTCTTTAAAACCCCTTTCATTATTTAAACACACGTGTGCGTAACATTGTCTCATCCCCGTATTCTTGCTGTAACAATTCCAGTGTTTCTGACGGAGTTTTCCCCAACTGGACTAGAAACTTCAATTCGTTGCTCTGTGCTCATTGCTTGACGACCTGAAACAGTGGATATGTATATAAAAGTATGTGGAAGAAAGTTCAATGGTTGTAGAAAGCTGAGATCACAGTTACAAACTCCAGAAGAAATAGTTTGAAGGGGAAAACTAGTAGTTTGTAGTTTGGGTTTGAAACAGATCTTTTGTATATATATATATATATACAAGGCCTTAAACTTTTCTGACATACCTCGTATATAATATATGGGTCCTAACAGTTTCTGGAAGGAGTCTTTCCACTTCTGAAATCTATCATTTTGGCTGGTTGCCTTTAAGCTTGATCCATAGGTACTTTTCCTACTATTAATTTCATTTACAGTTTCCAAGGTGAAAGGCAAAAATGAAAATCCTGGTGTTGCTTATTCGTCGAATTCTTATTTCGTACGAAATTCGTCACCTCAGCTGAATAATGGACAATTCCGTTTTTATTATAAAGAAAAGGATGAAAAAGGACATACTATATAGAAAAATATAATAAAGAAAGAAATCTGTTTCAATCGAACATAATGAAAATTTGAAAATTTGAAAAAGAAAAGAGAGAGAGAGAGAGAGAGAGAGAGAGAGAGAGAGAGAGAGAGAGAGAGAGAGAGAGAGTGTGTGTGTGTGTGTGTGTGTGGGTGTGTGTGAGAGAGAGAGAGAGAGAGAGTTAAATCAAGATTATGATACTTTTTACATATTGATGTATTTTCAATAGCTCTTAAGTAAATATATCAAACGTTGTAATAATTAAATTATCATACTGTGCTAAATCCACAGGCTCTGATAATTATTTATTATTGCATCATGCGTATTCTTAGCCCCATCGACAGAGCGATTATTCTGTCTTCTACCGAAAGTCAGATTTCATTTTTTTGCTCTTGGATGTATTCTATTTGTTGTTGTTTTGTTTTTTTGTTGTTCTTTATTTGTATGTTTTACTTAGATCTACTTACGGCTCCCTTAAAGTTTGTGTATATTGGTGTTAGTTGGGTTTTGTCTGTTGGGATGCTTCTTTTATATCGCTTCTCTTTTCTCTAACTGATTCTGTATCCCAGGGAACAGAGTGTTTGGCTCTTAGTTTGGTCGGTACGTACTCAACTGCTGCTTCTAGGTGGGCACTGACAAAGTATCCCTCATTTAGAGTGTGCCTTTAAGATGTCTCCTAGAGGATGTCAAACATTTATTTTTGCTAATGAGTACCGATTGTATATATCACTGTTGGCTAGTGACGACCAGTCGTATTGTATATATTTACTGGTTTGCCTTTTTTTTCTACGTATGTTACGATTTTATGAGCCATTATTTAGGCTTCAAGCAAGAGCGCTTGTCCAGCGGAAATCATTGGTAAAGAATCCTTTGGTTGTAACTTCCTTCGTAAATGATTGCAAATCGACGTCTGTCAGTATCCGTGATTAAGTAGTCATTATGGCTGTTGATTGGCGGATGAATAGACCACATGACCTCGCCCAGTCTATAAATTTAGGTGATGAATTGTAGCACACCTTATATACAAATATATTCCAACAACATAGACTTAGGTGTAATTTTATCCGCTTGTTTATTTATTAGGATGTAGTCTTGTGTTATTTGGATAGGTGTAGGTCCATAGTTTTCCCGTTCATTTTTGGAATTTAGTGTTTAAGCATACACGCCTGTTATCAAGAGAAAACTCGGCTAGGAGTGTTGAGTAAGCAGTATCTATTGTTCTTGTTTTTGCCTTTCTACACATACTTGTCTCACCCAATGATCAAGACATTGATTATGTTTAGGAATCTGTCTGTATAAGGTGGATAGCTCATTGTTGAACTTTGCTATGTTCGTTTCTTCGCTGACATTTGTGGGGCTGTAGCACGAGACTACTGTCATGCAGGGATTCCCATTAAATGTAGTACACATGATTCTCGGTTGTTTTTTTTCTATGCTGCTTAATGATTTTAGCGATTACGCCTAGTAATTATTTATTAAACCCGGTTTTGACAAAATCATAATGCAAATTAACTACAACATATATCATGTAAACGTTTATTTTTTAGTGATATATAAAACACATTGCAGGATTTTAAACGCACTAATAACATGGGTTGTTTTGAGGCAAATTTAACTCAGATTTTTAAAGAAACATCATTATTAAGTGAGATTTATTCTATGTATTAATGGTTTTGACTATGAATTAAAAACACATTGGTAAATTTATGCAATTCCTGACGTAAGCAGTAGCATGGTTTCGGTTACAGAAACTGTGATCGAATCTCTGTAATAACAAGATGTACATATCATATGAAAAACTAATTTATATATCTAGATAATAATTTGAAATGATATATTATGAATAATTTAAAAAAATTAAATATACGTTATCATGTAATTTTTTCTATTAACTTTAACTTTTAATTTAACTAATCAAGTCATTTTAGAATTTAAGATAGAGATCTCATTCGACTATTGCATATATAAATCTAATAGATTGCAATGGAGTTATCAGAATAATAATTAATTAGAATAATTTTATTTATTTTACTTTCTAAAAGAGCTACAATGGTTGAATTAGAAAAAAAATTAAGGTTGCTTGGTTACCTCATTTTAGAATAGACCCTTCCCTTATAGAGGTACCAGGTACTTTTTACAATATTACAATGTATAGTTAAAGAGAGGAGAGAGAGAGAGAGAGAGAGAGAGAGAGAGAGAGGGGGGAGGAGGAGGGGTGGCAGACAGACAGGCAGAGATAGAGACAGACAGAGACAGAATTCAATGTAAAGTTAAACAGTGTGTGAGAAAAAGATCAATGCAAAGTTAATCAGATATATATATATATATATATATATATATATATATATATCTGATTATATATATATATATATATATATATATATATATATATATAGAGAGAGAGAGAGAGAGAGGGGACAGGCAGACAGAGATACAGAGATACAGAGACAGAGATAGAGTTCAATGTAAAGTTAAACAGTGTGTGTGAGAGAGAGATCAATGCAAAGTTAATCAGAGAGAGAGAGAGAGAGAGAGAGAGAGAGAGAGAGAGAGAGAGAGAGAGAGAGAGAAGAGAGAGAGAGAGAGAGAGAGAGGGGGAATGTGAAATAAAGAGTAACCTTGAGTAGAGTGAGAAAGAAAAAGAAAAGAAAAAAAACAAAACAATGAGTTATTTCAACTGGTGTAGAAGATGTGGCAAAAACACTTCATTCAAAACCAGCCGTACTCTCCTTAAAAAAAAATGACTTCTTGTCGCATCCTGTCTACAAGAGGAGGTGTTGGGTAAATGCATTTTTTCTAACCTCTCCCTTGTAGTTGTTTTTCAACACCAGAAGAGGGGCAGGGCCCCCGATTTGGAGAATAACTGGTTTAACACATACCACACACACACACACACACACACACACACACATATATATATATATATATATATATATATATATATATTATACACCACATACATATATCTGTTTATCTCTCTATCGCCCGGTAGAGGTCGCGAGTGTTGAAATATAAAGCTAATCCCACATTCCGTACGAGTAGATGAAATTTTAAATATTTTATCATTGTTAATCTCACTTTCTGTGAAATCCCCTTCCCATCCCGACCCTCTCTTTCTCTCTCTCTCTCTCTCTCTGTGTCTCTCTCTCTGTCTCTCTCTCTCCCCCTTCTCTCTCTGTCTCTCTCTCTCTCTCTCTCTCTCTAATATATATATATATATATATATATATATATATATATCGGTCTCTCTCTCTCTCTCTTTCTAGGGTTCTCTCTCTCTCTATATATATATATAATATACTGGTCTCTCTCTCTCTCTCTCTCTCTCTCTCTCTCAGTTTCATTGCGGTTCTCACTCTCTATCTTCTCAAGATTCTGTTGGTCTCTGTGCCTCTCTCTTTTCTATTTTGCCCCCTCTCTCTCTCACTCTCACTCTCTCTCCCTCCCCCTCTCTCTCTCTCATTCACTGTCCCACTTCCCCAAGTAAGGGTCAAAGTGGAGTGTTACATGTCATGGACTGCTCAGCTACCACAATTCTGCCATTAAACATCTCGGGTCGCCCCCCCCGCCCGACCAACAGCTGATCCCATTTGGGTGCGAGGGGTCTTATCCCTCTACAGGGGTGCAGTCGGTGTATTCAACAGCCAAACCAACAGGGTGGAATAGTATTTGCTGTATTGGCTTCTTCGTTTAATTGTATTTCAAACTTCTTGGGTTATTCAATGCCAAATCCATCCCGCCCTGTCGGCTGGAGCGCTAGAATACACCGACGGCACCTTGCAAAGAGGTAAAACTCCCCCAATAGGGTCACTTGTTAGCTGTGGATGGCGACCCGTGTTGCTTAAGGATAGAACTCAGGAGGTTGAGCAGTCCATGACATGCAATTCTCCACTTTGGTCCTTACTTGGGCTAAACGGGCGGTCGGAGAGGCCCTGCTCCGATCAATCGACTGGTCATGTCTAGCCCTAGCACCTATATGATTGCCCCAACTCTATTGTTCTTATGGCAAGCCCCAATCCTTTTCACCATATGGGTGCTAGAAGGCGGTGGCTGAGGGTCTTCATGTACTGGGAATGGTGAGGTTCCAGTTTTGGAGGTTTCATCACCATTGCTCCCAGGTCCACTTTGACCCGGAGTGGTAGTATCTGTTAGTGTCCCATCTATGGGTTAGATAGAAAAACAAAATTGATTATCCATTAGGAAAGAATTTATTTCAAAACTTTATCGGCATTAAATGACCTACTGAGGTTGATATGCCGTAAAACAAAACAGACCAAACAAACCAAACCAAATCCATCCTTGTAGAAGATCAGTAGTGGTACTCTTTCCCATAGCGAAAGGATGAGAGGGTTCATGCCTTTTCTAAGGGAATTAGTTCGAAATCGCTTGCTGGTACACAAATACTAGGTGGTCTATTAAGTACAGTATTTTAACTGGTAATTCGTTAGAAGAGTCATTTAAAATAATCAGCAATATGATAGACAGGTAGTAACCTGTGACTGACCTTTTTAACAGTTCTCTGATTGGTTGATAGGATCACGAGAATGAGTTAGTGATTCAGAGTGAACTAGGCATTCGCTTGGGACATTTAAATGGCGTCTGTCCCCCATAATTAAACTCAGTACGTGATGGTTATCTTTGGTTGGTTGTTTGGATTTAACGGCATGTCAACCCTTGTTAAGTTATTTTATGCCGAAGAAGTTTTGTTTTATTAATTCTTGGTGGGTATTTTCAATCTTTTTCAACTATATATATATATATATATATATATATATATATATATATATACCTCTTCGCACTTGCAGGATGAGATACAAGATCAATTTCTTAAGCGGAGTTTAACGGGTTTGAATTCAGAGTGTTCCTTTTCCTAGACTGGTTGCCTAGCCATTATTTAAAAGCCCAGTCTGCTCTGCTATTTACCCATAGCTGGAGGTAAAATCGGATTCATACCTTTCCCAAGGATATTAGCGCCATGTGAAATGCAAACAGCTTCGTCGAGGAATTGAACACGGATCAACGAGTCCATTTCCTACGACTCTAACCATTACACCACGTGCCTCCTATTTAGCCCTTAGACGGGAGCCTAACAGGTAGTACCATTCCGGGTCAAAGTGAACCTGGGGGGTACCGGTGAGTAAAGAGCTTCAGATTTGGAACTTCCCCATTAGATGTTGGATTCCTTAGAAAAAGATTCATGTAAAATAAACAGTAATATGGCAGACAGGTAGTAACGTTTAACTGACCTGTTTAGCAGTTTTCTGTTTAGTGGGTTTGATTGCTCTCCAAATTTTCTGCTATAAGATTAATTGATTTTAACGCGTCAACTTGTCTAGGGTTATTTTATGCTGATACGTTTAAGAATTGGATTTATAGTACATTAATATTTAAAGTTTTGTGCAGTTATACAGATTAGGACAACAGTCTGGGAAATCCATTTTCTTTGCTTTCTAAATAAGATAACCATATACTATTACTAATATCTCTCAGTCTTTCTCTCTCTCCCTCTCTCTCTCTCTCTATATATATATATATTTGTGAATAAAAAGGCCTTAAATACCATGGGTATTGTGATTATGGACCATAACAGACAGGCATAAACACCGCTACTCTAAAGGAAGAAGTCAGAATGAAAAACAAAATTCCACCAATCAAAAAGACGTTTGAAAGAAAAAAATACACAAATATCGCCCCTGGAGGCGGGAAGAAATGTAGAAATATAAACTGAATTTGGCCATTTGCCAGTCTGAATAAAATAAAAACGTGTCTGACGAAGCTCGGTGGACCCCAGATACCCACGAGTGAAAATGGTCCATAATCACGATACCCATGGTATCTAAGGCATTTTTATTCACAAATAAATTTGCTCTGTTTATAAAAATTAGGCATTGAGCTCTCATACGGAACCTAAACTCTACAACACACTACTGGTAAAGAATAGGACCAGCCTAGAATCACCTTGTACCAAGAAACTTGGTATCTCAACAAAGTATATATATATATATATATATATATATATATTATATATATAAGCACTTTTTCAAATTAATGTCCCAGGTAATCAGAAAGGCCAAAGCTTTGATCAACGGCCTTTGTTTTCGGATGCTTCACTTCCTACAATCTTAGATCTAAGTACATTTCTTCTTTTTTAACGTTTTCTTTGAGTTATTAGCATTATTTCCATGTATATATTTTCTATTTCTTATTAAATTTATATTAGAAGTTGATTTTTCAGACCATTCAGAAAATCGAACTCACTGTCTGGTCACTTTGCCGACTTTACTTACTTTTTATTTTCAGACAATTATTACTAAGGGACAATTCATTAATAACCTTCATTAGTTTAATTTCATTAATATAATTATTTTTTAAATCCCACCTCACCCCGCACCTGTGAACATTCCATTGCTTCTTCAGAATATTTGATGGTTTCTAAACAACTCAGTTTTTGGTTGTCATCAGGTGAGTTCGATTTTCAGTGCGTGCTCCATACTTCTGGCCTTGTGCCAAGCTAAGTAAACGACACTGAATACAAATGAGATTTGAATCTCTTTCATATAAGATTCATTAGATATTCGTTTGGCTTTTATAAATTTTCTCGGAAAATTAAGTATGAAGAGTTATATATATATATATATATATATATATATATAAATATATGAGGTTAAGTAAACAAACAAATTGTGTTTATTTTTTATATGGCTTTAAGGCGACAATTAGGTAATAATTAATCAATTTAGGCGGCATATATCCCGCCTAAATTCATTAATTATTAACTAATTAATTTTCAAAATTAGGTATGACTTCAATTAAGCACATATCCTCCATATATATATATATATATATATATATATATATATATTGGTTCCAGAATTGGTTGGTTGGATTTGTTGGAATATTTTGACATATAAGGTGTGCTACAATACACCACCTAAATTTATAGACTGAACGTAGTCTATTTCTTTGCCAATCAACAGCCATAATGCATGGCTAGTTGACTATTGATCACTGATCCATTTGCAATCATTGACGAAGGAACTTACAATACTAAGAAGAACCAAAGGATTCTTTATCAAGGGTTTCCACTGGACAAGCGCTCTTACTTAAAGCCTAAAAGATAGCCCATAAAATGTAACAGGATTTAACGGCATGTCAACCCATGCTGGATTATTGTTGTAACCTAACAAATGTTACTGAATGAATAATTAACCAAACGGGGAATGGAAATGAAATGGAATCTGTATAACATTAACAAAATACAATACTTGCCAGCGTCGTGAAGAAGGTAAACCACTGCAAGTGGTATAAGACTACTCTGCATAATACTGCTGTGTTTATGAGGATTGGGACATACCCATTAATAGTCATAGATAGGTTATAAGAGAGAGAGAGAGAGAGAGAGAGAGAGAGAGAGAGAGAGTTGTAACCTAACAAGGGTACTAAATGAAAAATAACCAAACGGACGTTGGAGATTAAATGGAATCTTTATAACATTAACAAAATACAATACTCGCCAGTGGCATGAAGAAGGTAAACCACTGCTAGTGGTATAAGACTACATAGTCAGCATAATACTTCCGTATTTATGAGTATTGGGACATACCCATTATTGTTCATAGGTAGGGTATAATAATTATTTTAAGCCGAAGACATTTTGTTTTATTTATTTGAGGGGGATATTACATTTTTAAACGCCTTTTAATACCCACTTTTAAATCTATTTAACCCATAGATGGGAACCTAATAGGTACTACCACTCCGGGTCAGAGTGGACTAATGATGAAGGGGTACTCCACATTACCCAGAGCTCCAGAAATGAAACTTCACCATCAGATAGAGCTTAACATCATACCCAGGATACTAAGACTCTCAGCCACCGCCTTCTAACATATAAATTATAAAAATAGTAGGGGTTGGCCATTAGGGCAATAGGGTTGGGACAATCATATAGGTGCTAGAGCTTGACGTGACCAGCCGATTGATCGGAGGCGGTCTCTCCAACCACCCCTCTAGCCTTAGTAAGGGCCAAAGTGGAGTGTTACATATTATGGACTGCTCAGCTCCTTAAGCATCACGGGTCGCCATCCCCCCAACAAGTGGTCCCATTGGGGATTTACCCCCACTGCAGAGGTGCAGTCGCTGTATTCTCAGTAGGGTAGGTCGATTTTTCACTTTTGAAAAAATATAAAATTGTCCATCTATGCGAAAGTTGTGTGTTAGTTTACTGAATACTGATACCAAAAACTAGATCTTTTACTTGCACCATTATTTGAGGAAATAGCATCAAAGATCATCTACTAAAATGCACTAAAAATCCTCATTTTCGCAAAATTTAGCCTAGAAATTGGCTAGAAAATTTACCGTTTTCAATATTCAAATCAGAAATGTTATTCTATTTTATTAAAATGAAACGAATTAAATATTATAAATAGAAATAAATTAAAAATGTGCCCACCCCCATCATCACCGACACCTCTGATATGCTGCTTTTTACCTCATTAATTAAGACGATCTTTGATGCTATTTCCTCAAACAATGGTAAAAGGAAAATATCTAATTTTTTGTATCAGTATTCAATATACTCACAGGCAACTTTCGCAGAGATGGACAATTTTTTTAAAAAGTGAAAAATCGACCTACCTATTCTACAGCCCCAACTGACAAGGATATTTATATTCTGATTTCTATTAGAAATGAGCACCCAGACTTACATCCGTGGTAAGAATTGTTATTTGTGTTATTTGAATTTTCGATGCATAATTGAATATTTTGTGGGTCAGTCTTACTTGCTTGACTCTTCACAGTTCCACTTGACATTGGTCGACGTGAGGTCGTCGGGGAAGTCAATCTGTCTGGGAGGTTAGGCTTTTCTCTCGGCGCGTTGATTAATCACCCGCCTCACAAAAACAATCACCTCTCCAATCCACACACCTCACACACTCATACAGATGCACTAGCAGCCACATACAAATACGTACATACACACCTATACGCAAACATACCGGAGGTGCGTTGTCTAATGGTTAAAGTCGTAGAAAATGGACTCGTCGACCCGAGTTCAATTTCTCAACAAAGCTGTTTGCATTTCACAAGGCGATAATATCCCTGGGAAAGGTATGAATCCAATTCTCCCTCCAGCTATGGGTAAATAGCAGCGCAGTAACCAGTTTAGGTGAAGGAAAACTCTGAATTCAAACCCTTTAAACTCTACTTAAAAATTGACCTTGTGTCACATCCTGCTCGGGTGGAGGGATTGGTAAATATACATATAAGATAATCTTCTTCCACACAAATTACATTCAACCTTTCGAAGTCGTTTCAATTTTTAATGTTTAATATTATTAGACTCAAATTCTTTTACAGACCTGTTAAACTTGAAATTGACCTTGTGTCACATCCTGCTCGTGCGGAGAGGTTGGTAATATATATATATATATAATATATATATATATATATATATATTTGAACATATATGCCCGCCTAAAAATTCATTAATTATTAACAAATTAATTTTCAAAATTAGGTATGACTTCAATTAAGCACATATCCTCCAAAAATTGTCGGCTTAAAGCCATATAAAAATAAACACATTTGTTTGTTTACTTAACCTCATACTGTCGTGTAAGAAGTCAATAAAAAGTGGAATATAAATAAGTTTCAAAACGAACGAAGAATGTGGAATTGGCAAGCTAGTGTAACGGTTAGAGACTTCGCCTGTCAGCTTGACAGTCGAGGTTTCGAGTCACACACGGAGCAGTCTTCCATGTCTATAACCTTGCTGATGAGACCTAATAGGTCGAAATATACATTCATTAATTATTAACTAAATAATTTTCAAAATTAGGTACGACTTCAATTAAGCACATATCCTCCAAATATATATATATATATATATGTATATATATATATATATATACGCATACATACTCATTTAGAAGGTGTTACAATTTTTGTCACCATTCTAGGCGTTTTAGTTCCGCTGTTGGTATTGAATTTTGTTTCAGTGGATATTCCTTGTGGCATAAAGTTTGATGCATTCATTGAAGTAGTTATAAAGCAAAAAGAATGTAGTGTCTGTAGATACTCCTTATCAGTCAATCTGTAGTATTTCCTGGTAGAAAGATTGCTCTTATGGCAAACCCACAACCCTTTATATCATATGTGCTAGAAGGCGGTGGCTGAGGGTATTAATGTCCTGTGTATTGATGTTAGTATAGCATTTAGTTTTAAGACTAACAGCAACAAATAAATAAATTAAAACATTATTCAATTCTAACAATTTAATAACGAACAAAACGATGACTAACAATATAAAGTCCTTCCTGTGTATAGAGTCAAGTTTGAGAAATTTACCAGTGTGATGGAGAGGATATCTAGTATCTTCTGATTTAGGGATCAGTGGATATTCCTTGTGGCATTAAGTTTGATGTATTCCTTGATAGAAAGATTGTAGTATCATTTTACTCCTTGTCTGTTAATCTGTAGTATTCTTTTGTAGAAAGATTGTAGTATCAGATAATCCTTGTCAATCAAACTGTAGTATTCCTTAGTTGAAAGACCGTATCAGTTTTCTCCTTTTCTGTTAATCTGTAGTATTCCTTGGTAGAAAGATTGTAGTATCAGTTACTCCTTGTCTGCTAATCTATAGTATTCCTTGGTAGAAAGAATTATCAGTTACTCCTTGTCAATCAATCTGTAGTATTCATTGGTAGAAAAATAATAGTATCAGTTACTCCTTGTCTATTGATCTGTAGTATTCCTTGGTAAGGAATTTCTCCGGCAACTGATCTTTGGACAATTTATCTACGACCTTAAATTATTCAACAATCCCCCGCCCCAGATATGGGTAAATAGTAGGGAAGACTGGGTTCTTTAAACTTGGTATCGCAACTGGCCTAGGAAAAGAAACGCTCTGAATTCAAACCTGTTAAACTCCGCTTATAAATTGACCTTGGGGATTTCGATTAAAACTCTTTTGTGGCAGGGGATACGAGTGAGACAAGTTGTAGAATGGATTAGAAGTTAAAGAACCACCCAAAGGTATGAAAAGAAGCTGGTTACTACGGCAAGAATGTTGATATTGATCAGTACGACTTACATAATCCCGTGTTCCGCCAAAATCTCTTCTAAACTCGCTAATACCCTTGGGGAAAGTAAAAATCCAACTATTCTCCCTCCAGCTATGGGTAAATAGTAGGACAGACTTGGTTCTTCAATCTTGGTGAAGCAACCAGGAAAACTGAATTAAAACTTAAAACTCCGTTAAAATTGACTTTGACTCGTACGGAGGCGTTGTTGAATATGTATGTATAGGGTGGACCATAATGATGAGACACAAATTAAATAATATTTTCTCAGATTATAAAAATGACACAGCATACTACATATATTTATTACATAACTGATACACTGGATTTTACATGTTATATAAAATTTGAATATTACCTTAAGTTTTACTTTTAGGTATTAATTTTGGTGATCCTCATAAAACAAATTTTCCCGGACATCTCATTTCAAGATTTGGAGATATCCATTGGCCATCCAGATCACCTGATCTAACCCCAGTGGACTATTATGTGGGGTTACCTGAAAGATTGGGTATAAACAGGCAGGCCCCACACGATAGCGGAACTGAGAGAAAGCATCTGTAGAGAGATAACAGCTATTCAAGTTGATATGCTAAACCACACTTTACGTGATATCAGAAATCGAGCTCCCGAATGTTTTCGTCATAATTGTAACCATTTAAAGGACATAATATTCAAATCTTAGATTATATATAATAATTCTGTGTACCAGTTATGTAATAAATAGACTTAGTACTCTGTGTCGCTATTGTAATCTGATAAAATAATATTTAAAATGTATCCCATCCTTATGGTTTACCCTGTATATCTAACTAATGTCTTATCCTTTTTTGTTCCGCCCTGTGGGTGTGGGGCTGAAGAATACACAGACTGTACCACTGAAGAGAGGTAGAATGCCCCCTCAAATGGGACCACCTGTTGGCCGTGGGTAGCGACCTATGATGCTTAAGAAGGTTATCCTGGTGGCTGAACAGTCCATTACATGCAAGACTACGCTTTTGCCCTTACTTAGACTAGACGGTTGTCGGAGAGACGATAAATCGGCTGGTCACGTCAAGACCCAGCCCCAGTCCCAGTGTCTCATCATTAGCCCAGCCCCAAGACCCAATCCTTTTTATCATATATGTGTTAGAAGGCGGTGGTTGAGGGTATAAC
>CM042180.1:28628507-28673507 GCA_023376005.1 Doryteuthis pealeii | reverse complement strand
ATATACAAAAGGCAGTTTGTGTGTATGTATGTCGTGGGGAAATTATGAAAATAAAACAATTAACGACAAAGTAACTATATATATACACACATTCACTATCACCAGATCTTGCTTTTTGAGAAAAAATAATGAAGATTTAATTTATATTTGGGAAGATAATGAAAAAAATGGGCTCTCGCTGTTATAAACTTTTGTACTGGTCCAATGATCGAAGCTACTTGACACAGAGGTCGAAGGCCAGGTAAGTATAAGTACGAATAAAGATGTAGTCGACTTAATACGCGTGTTGATGTTATCCGTTTATTGGCGCCTGGAAATCATCTTTGTCTCCTACAGGTCCAAATTCCAACTCGATTCCGGTAAGCCTTATCCTAGCTTCGTCTTTGAATATAACATGGTGTCAGAAGTGGGATAAGGCTCACCGGATTCGAGTTGGAATTTTGACCTGCTGGAGAAAAAGATGATTTCCAGGCGCCGATAAACAGATAACATCCACACGTGTATTTAGACTTGGACCTGTAGGGTATATATATATATATATATAATATATATTATATATATATAGAGAGAGAGAGAGAGAGGGGGGAGATGTTAGGGTATTTGCCTCTCATCCCACTTATGTATATTATATACTCAACAACAACTTCATTCGGATGCTGAGCTAGTCCGTTTCCTCGAATAATCCACTGACGAGGGCGCTTAATGTTATGACAAAGGAACTGTTGGAATATTTCTGATATAAGGTGTGCTTAAATTCCCACTCTGAATTTATAGACTAGCCGAGGTTACGTGGTTTACTCCTCCGGCCAATCAACAGCCATAATGCGTGGCTGATTCACTACTTAAACACTGATACTTGCCACAGTTCACTTGCAATCATTGAAGAGGAACTTACGGCCATTGACGAAGGAACTGAAGACTCTTTACCAGAAGAACCAAAGGATTCATTATCAGTGGATACCAAGGATCCAATTCCACTGGACAAATGCTCTTGCTTAAAGCCTACAGGATGGACTATAAGATTGTAATGTGATCCACTTCTCATCACTAGCCTGTCTAAAAATTTTCAAAAATTTTTAAAAACTTTCAAGTTAAACAATAGATACAACCCTAACGGGTACTATCACTCTGCGTCAGGGGAGACCTTGTAAGTGATTTCGATTAAATAATACTACACACTACCCAGAGGTCCAACATTGAAACCATTACAATTAGATGCAGTTTAACGTCATACCCAAGACAACAAGACCTCAGCCACTGCCTTCAAGCTCAGATATAATAAAAAAATTGAGTCTTTTGTTGTTGTTGTTTATTGATTTTAACGGCATATCAACCCGTCTGGGGTTATGTTATGCCTAACGGTTAGTAAGTAATACATATCGTGTATTTATACTTTTTAGTAATTGGTTTTAAAAATGTGTTATCATTATTGGGGATTATGTTGTACGGTATTGACTTGTTTCATGTTTATATTCTATGGTATAATTTTATTTTCTTCAAAAAAGAGAGAATATCCTCCATGTTGACGTTTTCAAACAGATCTTTCATATTGTTTGCTTTAAAATAGTTTCTGATGTGAGCAAAAAACCTGCATTTCATGAATAAGTGTTTAACTGTCAAAGGTGTTTGACATGTTCCACATTGTGGTTGTTGTTCTTGTTTGAGTATATAGGAGTGCGTTATGTCTTGTATGACCAATGCGTAATCGGGATACAATGACTTGTTCCTTTCTAGACTTCCTTAAAGTTCTCTCCAGCCTCCTAAAGTGGGTTTGATTAAAAAAGTTTATTGTGGATGTTGTTATTCTAGTGTTGTTGCCATTTTGTATGAAGGAATCTATTACTCTTAGGTTTCAAATCAGTATATGGTATCTTAAAATTGTCGGGGGTCAAATCTAGAGCCGATTTATCTGCGGAGTCTGCTCTTTCATTTCCCCTCACTCCTATATGACTTGGGATCCAACATATCATAATCTCCTTAGAGTTAGACATCAAGTCTAATCGATTCAGGAGTATTTGGCATAATGGCAAAGGGATTGGGACAATCAGATAGGTGTTAGGGTTTGACACGACCAGCCAATGTGGTCATCTATATTCAGTTTCAATGACTAGGATGGTTAGTTGGTTGGTTGGTTGGTTGGATTTTACGGCATGTCAACACTTGTTCGGTTATTTCATGCCGAAGACACTTCTATCATTTCAGGTTTTTGGTTGGTTGGCTGGTTGGTTAGATTTTACGGCATGTCAAGATTTGTTGGGTTATTTTATACCGAAGACGTTTTGTTTCATTCATTTTTGACGGATATTCAATTTTTTAACTCAGTTTTTTCAAACACATTATTGGATTTTTCTTTATATAAGGTGTGTGCTAGTTCCCCGCTTATACTTATAGACTAGGCGAGATCACGTGGTCTTATTAGCCAATCGCTGGCCATACTGCGTGGCTGATATATTACTTAAGCGCTGATTCTTTCTCAGTCTACTGCCAACCTTCGACGAGGGAACACAGGATTCTCTACCTGAGGATTACCAAAGGAACCAAATCGGAGGACTCTTTAGCTAGAATCAACTGGCCAATTATGGCCCTTAAAAACTTAACACACATACACACAAATACACACACATACATACATACACACGTCCACAGACACGCACACATAAACACATACACATACACGCACACACACATACATACATACACACACGCACACACACACATACTCACATAAGAATCTTCTTCGTTTTCACATCTCCCGTTGTAAAAGCTTCGAGTCGGCAATGTCTGATCACATACATATACACGCAGACACGTACACACGCTCACATATACACACACAAACATACACGCACACAACATACACGCACACATACACACACACTTAGACATGAACACACACATACACACACATACACACAAACGTACACACGCACACACACATAAGAGTCTTCTACTTCATTTTTACGTCTCCCGTTGTAAAAGCTTCAAGTCGGCAATGTCTGATCTGGGCGAAGTCTCTCCATATTCTTTGAAATTTTGTGTCTGTATTCGTTCGTTGTTTCTTAATCTTGTCTTTCTTTTGCGGTCTTGGAAAAAGTCTCATCAATTCCTCGGACCACCATCTTCCCCCACCATCTCCCCCTCTCTCTCTCTCTCTCTCTTTCTCTCTCTCTCTGTCTCTTGCTCTCTCTCTTTCTCTCTCTCATTATTTGAAACCACTCTCTCCTATCAAGTTCACTTTCTTACTCTCTTTAGGAAACAACCGCTATCTCTTTCTACCATTTGAATTTTCTCATCGTCTTTCATTTTCATGTTTCAAATATACCAAAAACACTTGCCTTCCTCTTTTATTCACTCTCGCTTACTCCCTCCATCCCTCCCCCTCTTTCTTTCTTTCTTTCTTTCTTTCTTTTTCTTTCTTTCTGTGCTATCTCTCTTTCACGGACACCTTATTTTCTTTTATCTGCTTTCTTTCTTTCTTTCTTTCATTTTTTGTTTTGTTCTTTCTCTTGTTTGCATTCTTTTCATCTTTCCTTTCCTTTCTTCATTTCCTTCCTTCCTTTCACCCTTTCTTTCTTTCTTTCTTTCTTTCCTTTCCTTCTTTTCTTTTTTTTTTCTTTCCTCTGTCTCTATTTCTTGATTTCTTGCTGTTGAATCATGTCTTTCTTTCTTCTTTCCTCTCATTTTTTCTTCCTTCCTTCCTTCCTTCCTTCCTTCCTTCCTTCCTCACACCCTTTCTTTCTTTCTTTCTTTCTTTCTTTTTCTTTCTTTCTTTCTAGCCTTCTTCCTTGTTTGCATTATTTTCCCCTTTGCTTTCTTCCTTTCCTTCCTTTCTGTCTGCCTTTCTTTCTTTCCTTCCTCTTTCTAACCTTTCTTGCTTGAATCATTTCCTTCTTTTCTTTCTTTTCTTCCTTCCTTTTTTCCTTCCTCACTTTCCTTATTTCTTTCTTTCTTTCTAGCCTTCTTCCTTATTTGCATTCTTTTCTTCTTTCCTTTCTTTTCATCTCCATCCTTCTTTCCTTTCACCCTTTCTGTCTTTCTTCCCTTCTTCCTTTCCTTCTTTTTTTTTTTCCTTCTTTCCCTCCTTCTTTCCCTCCTTCTTTTTTTCTTTTCTTTTTTTCTATCCTTTGCTTACTTTAATACTTTTCTTAATTCCTTTCCTTCATTTCCTTCTTTTTCTTCCTTCCTTTTCTTTCATACCTCCCTACCATTCTTTCTTTCTTTCCTTCTTCTTCTTAGTTTGAATCCTTTCCTTCTCTCCCTCTTTTCCTTCCTTCCTTCCTTCATTCCTTCCTTCCTTTTTCTCATTTCCCCGCGAAACCGAGCGAAACCTTTTAAACGTTTTTATTCAAAATAGATCAATAACTGAAAGTAAATAAATATCGGATATAAACTTTATTTCATTTTGATTAGCCGACCGATCCCCCAATTAATAAACTTATTAAATTATTCATTCGAAATGAAAGACAATAAAAATATATATTCTTATTATAATGGAGATTGTGTGTTTGTCTTTCTGTAACCGAAACTATATCACTACTCAAGTCACAATTCCCTAAGTTATTTACGTCACATTCTCCATGATCTTATTTTCATTTAAACCTCAATTATTATTAAAATTGTTTTACATTATTAATACTGTTAGCCTTATCTACACGATATCATCACGTACCCCACGTTGTACGGGTTAGGCACAAGGCCCTATTAATGTGGGACTACCCACAAGCCGGGACTAAAATGCAAGAAAATGCGTTGATCCTATCTGTATTCCCCCTTACGGGGGTGCTTCAGGCACTGGGCAATAAACCCAGCCCTGCCCTTTAAATCAAGGGGGGGGCAGGTGTTGTCTGTGGGAATAGTTCCTTGGCATCAACGCTGTTAGCTTGTAAGATCCAGGTCCAAAGCCACTGGACCCCGGCGTTGGCCGGATCTACACGGTATTTACCACGTACCCCACGTGTACGGGTTAGGCACAAGGCCCTATTAATATGGAACCATCCTTGAGCCCTGACTCATGTGTGGTGGTGCAAAAACACGTTGATTCCTTCGGCATTTCCCCAGCCCTGCCCCTTTAAATCTAAAGAATTTACTCTGACGAAGGACGTTATTCCTTGTATACTAAAAGATTTTGTAGTTTTCTATTATTGTTATTTTATTTTGTATCTAAAATAATAATAGATAGAATATTTGTGTACATGGGTGAACTGCTAACCTAAACACGTGTCAGTAGAATAAAATAAAATCTATTTTATCCATTCAGCATTTTCTTTCCTTTATTTTTCCTTTCAACATACCGTCGGATTCGCTTCCATTTTTAACTGACACACACACACACACACACCACACACACACAACACACACACATATATATATATATATATATATATATTATATATATATATGTGTGTGTGTGTGTGTGTGTGTGTATGTATGTATGTACAGCTTTCAAAAAATTCCTCATTTATGTATGAGAAAATTTCAAACGAAAATTTCAAACGAATTCAACAAGAAGATGGTTTTCACTGAACAGTCGAACTCGCCACTTCAAATACATTTCTTTGTCTGAATATCTGTGGTTTGTCAAACACTCAGAAAACTTTTTAAAAATTTTCTGAAATCAATTTTTTCCTGACGATGACCTAAGTTCGAAAATTGTTGAGAACGATAAAAAAAATAACATAAAAGAAATATTCCTGTTTGTCTTATCACATTTTGTTCAGCTGATATATATTATATTATATGCTCCTAAAACCAGGTAGAGCTCTCTAGGAGCAACTTTTTACTTTCACCGTAATAAAGCAATAATCGTCTGTTGTTTACAAATTTGATCTCTCTGGTGATTGTAAAATATATACACCGATGTATGTATTTATCAGTTAAAAACACCACTCCTTAATAGAAAAAAGTCAGTCGGGGTTTGCTCCTGGTCAGAAGTAGTTGCTGTGTCTAGCCACGCTGATGAGTCGAAACACGGTGTCTGTGGATGAGTTATAGCTCAGTCAGTAGAGCGTCCGGCTAGAAACCACAAGGTTCCTAGTTCGGTACCAGCCCATGTCAATTCAGTGTATGAGTAGCACAGGGATCTGTGTGGTAAAGTAAGGAGCTGATGGTAGGTGTAGTACTCCACCTCAGACGCAAAAACAATATCCTTGGTCTAGCGCTAGTGCAAAGGGGATAGACCCCCTCGCTGATTGGCTGATACCGACTTTAGGCCACTCCGACGACTTTACTTACTTATATATATATATATATATATATATATATATATATATATATATATATATAGAGAGAGAGAGAGAGAGAGAGAGAGAGGAATAGATAGTAAGAAATGTAGAAAAGAAGTACTTGACATATATCACCGGTCTGTTTCAGGTGTAGACGTGACCGTCACTACACTCTAACCAAAGGAGACGATTGCCCAGGGCGCACACACATTGCTTGGAATGCTTGAGTTGCCGAGGGCGCAAGAATCAATTTCTTAATCTATGTCAACTGGTATATTGGAATCATTTGAATCACCTTGCATAATCACCTTATCAAAATGTATTGGAGCAGGGGAGGGAGATACAGATTATAGAGCTGGCCTAGGGCGCTTAATACTATGGCGTCGTGCATGTTATTAAAAGAAAAAAAGAAAAAATTGATAATCCTTATTGCAATCATTTCAGTCAATGATAGATTAACGTGTACGCATGAATGCATACACACATACATTGGCGCACATACACATGCATATATACACACACGCACACAAACACTCATTCATGTATGCACTTACGGAAACACAAATACGAACACACACTCACCAAAAACACACAAGCATACATGCATATGCTCACATACACACACACATCTTTCTCTCTCTCTCTCTCTCTCTCTCTCTCTCTCACACACACACACACATTCTTTCTCTCTCTCTTTCTCTCACATACACACACACATACAGAAACACAGACACACATACATACACACAAATATATATATATATATATATATATATATATATATATATTATATATATATACGTACGCGTACATGCAAACTCATATAGAAATACACCCACCTACACAGAGAGAGATAAAGAGAGAGAGAGAGAGGGAGGGGGAGATCGAGAGAGAGAGAGAAGAGAAGAGAGAGAAAGAGAGAGAGAAGAGAGAGAGAGAGAGGGGGAGAAAAGTTGAGAGAAAGAATGTGGTTTATTTTATCTGCGAACCTGCACATACATATTCACATTCATGTATACATACGCACACACGATCACAAGCTCACAAGCTTAAGCGCACACATACATACACTCTCCCCATATATATATATATATATATATATATATTATATATATAGATAGAGAGAGAGAGAGAGAGAGAGGTTTTTTAAATACACAAACACAAGTACACATATGCGTAAGCACACACACACACACACACACACACACACACTGTGTGTGTGTGTATGTGTGTGTGTGTGTGTGTGAGAGAGAGAGAGAGAGAGAGAGAGAGAGAGAGAGAAACAGAGAGAAAGTGAGTGAAATGGAGAGAAAGGATAGAAATTATTTTGTTGGTGAACACACACGTACATACACAGACATACACACACGCACTCACACGCGCACGTAAAGAGAGAAAGAGCGAGAGAGCGAGAGAGAGAGAGAGAGAGAGAGAGAGAGAGAGAGAGAGAGAGACAAAATGAAGAATGTTTTTGGCTGTGAACATATTGGTCGATGTTTTTAAGAGATAGCAGAAAGTAAATCAGATCAGTTCAAAGGCGTCCCTGTTCTCCGGCTAATTTATCAAAGACTCTAATGCAGCCGAGTGAACCGACCAGTAGAATTTGATAAGGAACCGTCTTCAATGTTCCTTGACCCCAATTCGACAAAAAGAAAAAAAAGTCTAAAAGAAAGAAAAGTTGATTTGATCAGCAAAGAGCTCTAAACACTGCGAACTTTGTGCTGTTTTCAAATCAATGTTTGTTTAGTGTTTTGTTTGACCCCTTTGGGTATCAGTGAGCCGACTTTGATTAAAAGCCTTACCAGACACAAGTGGCCGTTTAAGGTCAGATTTTTCAGTGAAATTTACCAGTCTGAATTCAAAGTTTTCCTTCTCCTGCACTGGTTGTATCTATAGTTTTAAACTATAGGGAAAATAGTTGGATGCATACCTTTCCCAAGTGTATTAGCACCATGTTAGAAAATTCGATTAAAATGATTTGATCAGCAATGAGCTCTAAACACTGCGAACTTTGTGCGAACACATGTGTATTCGCAGCAACCATGTGAGAAAATTCGACCAAAAACAAAAATTGTTTAGTGTTTTGTTTGACCCTTTGGATATCAATGTACCAACTTTGATTAAAAGTCTACTACACACAAGTGGCCGTTTAAGGTCAGATTTTTAAAGCGATGTTTTACAGGTTTGTATTCAAAGTTTTCCTTCTCCTAGACTGGTTGTATCTCTAGTTATAAACTATAGGGAGAATAGTTGAATGCATACCTTTCTAATGTGTATTAGTACTATGTTAGAAAATTCGAAAAAAAAAGAAGAAAGAAAAGTTGATTTGATCAGCAATGAGCTCTAAACACCGCGAACTTTGTGTTGCTTTCAAATCAATGTTTATTTAGTGTTTTGTTTGACCCCTTTGGGTATCAGTGTGCCGACTTTTATTATGTGGCTATTTCAGGTTCAGATTTCTAAGCACATTTTACTGGTCTGAATTTAAAGTTTTTCTTCTCCTAAACTGGTTGTATGTATAGCTATAAGCTATATGAAGAATAGTTTGATAGTTGGATGCATACCTTTCCCATGCGTATCAGCACTACGTGAGAAAATTCGACAAAAAAAAAGTTGATTTGATCAGCAATTAACTCTAAACACTGCGAACTTTTTGCTGCTTTTAAATCAATGTTTGTTTAGTGTTTTGTTTGACCCCTTTGGGTATCAGTGTGCCGACTTTGATTAAAAATCTGATCAAACACAAGTGGCCGGTTAAGCGAATTTTTACAGGTCTGAATTCAAAGTTTTCCTTCTCCTGTACTGGTTGTACCTATAGCTATAAGCTATAGGGGAAATATTTGTATAGATAGATGCATACCTTTCCCATGCGTATCAGCACTATGTGAGAAAATTCGACAAAAAACAAAAACAAAAAGTTAATTTCATCAGCAATGAGCTTTAAACACTGCAAACTTTGTGCTGCTTTCAAATCAATGTTTTAGTGTTTTGTTTGACCCCTGTATGTATCAGTGTGCCGACTTTGATTAAAAGTCTACAAGACACAAGTGGTCGTTTAAGGCTACTCATGTCAGAGTATTAGCATTACCACTTATTACTATAGTCATCCGGGTTACCTGGTCGCTATCAGCAAGACTGCGAGGAAATCTATCCCCTTTTTACAAGCGCTAAACCAAGGAGAATGTTTTGGCGTCTGAGGTGGAGCGTCACGCCTACCACCAGCTCTTCACTTTACCACAGACACACACACACAGACACACACACACACAGACACACATATATATATATATATATATATATACATATATATATATATATGCTAGCATACATATGCACCCACAGGGTGCAAGTATCTAAGTTTTATTGTCATATTAAATTAGAAAGGCTAATGAAACTAAATAAGAATGCAAATAAAAAGATTTGAAACAGAGGAGGGTAAAATCGAAAAATAGAGCACATGAAATACTCTTTCATCACTCCCGTCTTTCATTGCTAAATTTTCCTGATTTCACTATTTAGTTAAACATGAAGTAAAGAATAAAATTACAGTTATTTCTTCTTGTTAATCGATGTCTTTTAAGATTTATCCCCGAGATTTTTGCTCATATTCATTAAGATAAAATCAAACAATTAGAAATCAATAATACTAAGCACATATTTATCAAAATCAATTTTTAATATCAATATGCAAATGAGCTTTCCCATTTACACTGTAAACCGCTATTTTGTTGTATATATAAATAAAATTGTATGGCCAATAGTATTAATAATGTAAAACAATTTTATTAATAATTGAAGTTTAAGAATAAGATCATGGAGGTATGACGTAAATAACTAAAGAGAATTGTGACATGAGTATTATATAATTTGGTATGGATGTAGTAGAATCCGACAGTATGAGGTAGGTAAAAGGATAGTGAAACAAGAAATGATAACTCAAAACAAATCTAACGTTTGGTCCGATTTATATACGGACCTCATCAGTCAAATGATTTTATTGAAAGCAAAATTAACGTGCAAGATTGAATGGTGAGGGGGGTGAGTTAAGTAGCGGAAGTATAATGAAGTGAGGGTAGTTTACAGGAGTAGAGAGAGGTTGGGAGTAGATGGGCACAGGCTCTTTCCACTAACTGACCCAGTGACCTAAGATCACTCAACTCTCCCATCCTCCTTATCTTCCCCTGACATCAAACACACCAAAACTTTACCCCCTCCCTTAACCTACTCCTGTGCCCATCTACTCCCAACCTCTCTCTACTTCCTGTAAACTACCATCACTCCATTCATGTCTGCCCCTATCCTCCCTCCCTTCACTTCCGCTACTAACTCACCCCCTCATCAAATCACTTGTTCTTGCACGTAATTTTGCTTTCAATAAAAATTATTTGACTGATGAGGTCCGTATAAATCGGACCAAACGTTTCAACTCTTAGATTTGTTTTGAGTTATCATTTCTTGTTCACTATCCTTCTACCTACCTCATATATATATATATATTATATATATATATATATATATATATATATATATATATATATATAATCAACCCAGGAGAACAAATACATTGCATACAATTTTGTTTGTCCTTTCATGATAAAAATATTTGTGATATTAGATTTTGAAATTGAGATGTATTTTAGGTATAAATAAAACATTTTAACACAAAAACAATTATTTGCTTGAATTTTTGAGGTGAGCTCTGATAATTGTATTATTTAGATTTTTCCGACTGTTGTCCTCATCTTTATTGTTATGTACAAAACTTTTTTCGCCCATGTGTCCTCTGGCTTTATTCAGGTGTTGCTTGTTAGACACATGCCACAATAGATTTAAGGATCAAGTTAATACAGTTCTAAGTGAGAATCATCTGTAGGTTGCAGGTTCAATCCTAACTATGTGCTACTCATACGCTGATCTTTTGATTGACAATATGTTAACCCTTTGTTTACTTCAACTCTGACTGGACAGAACATGACATGCAACATTCCAGTTTGGTCCTTAATTGGGTAGACAAGCGGTCGGGGGGACCGCATGCGATCAATTGACTAGTTACTTTCGAGCCCTAGCACCTATATGATGATCCTGTGGAAGCGCGTGGTGTAGTGGTTAAAATCATGGGAAATGGACTCGTCGCCCAGAGTTCAAATCATGGATGTGGTAATTGCATTTCACTTAGCGCTAATACCCTTGGGAAAGGTATGAATCCTACTGTCCCTCCAGCTATGAATAAATAGTAGGGCAGACTGGACTCTTTAACCTTGGTTAAGCAACCGGTCTAGGAGAAGGAAAACTCTGAATTGAAATCTGTTGAACTCTGCTTAAGAAATTGACATTGTGTCGCATCCTGCTCGTGCGGAGGGGTTGGTAAATATATATATATGATGATCCTGACTGCATTGCTTTTATGGCAAACTCCCAACATTTCCTTTTATTGGGACCTGGTTAGTAGAGAACACACACACAACACACACACACACATATATATATATATATATATATATATGGTGTTCCCTACTATACCCTATATATTGGATATATATATATATATATATATATATATATATATATATATATATATATTGGTGGGGTACCAAGTTTCTTGGTATAAGGGTGATTCTAAGCTGGTCCTTTTCTCTGACAGTATGTTGCTGCAGAGTTCAGGTCACGCATGAGAGCTCAATGTTTAATTTTGATAAACAGAGATATTTAATTTGTGAATAAAAAGGCCTTAAATACCGGGGGTTTCGTGATTATGAACCATTTTCACTCGTGGGTATCTGTGGCCCACTCGGTTTCGTCAGATCACTTCTTTATTTAAACTAGCAAATAGCCAAAGTCAGCTTACATTTATACATTTCTCCCAGACCCTAGGGGCGATATCGTGTATTCCTTCCCTTCAATATTCTTTTGGTTGGTGGTGTTTTTGATGTCATGCCGACTTCTTCCTCTTGTTAAGATGGAGCCTATGTCTGTCTGCTTTAGCCTCGTGTTTATTTTCAATGAAAATTTGTTATCTATTTCACCTAATGTGTTGTACTCCTTAGTCTAGTTATTAGTATAACATAGATTTATATTCATTACTATAACTACACACACACACACACACACACACACACAACACATATATATATATATATATATATATATATATATATGTATGTAGTTGTAGTAATGAATTATGAAAAATAACATCAGCTGACTTATAAATCTATGTTATACTAATAAGATATATGTGTCAGTATGTTAGACGTTAGAAAAATTGATAAATGATTAGGCTGTTATTCATTTGTAATTTTGCTTTAGTTTCATGTATATAAACAATAGTTTTGTGTATAGATGCGCCATTACTCAAAATCGTCATAACATAGAACAAATACACTCAAAATTTTAGCATGCAACCCTAGACGGTCCTCATTGTTTTTTTAAAACAAGCTTTAATAAATACATGTCCGCTTTTATATATTTATATATAGTTTGTTTCAAGATGAGGCTTGATGATTAGTATTATCTGCATTATTCGGACTATTGTCCTCATCTTCATTGTTATATGTACAACGAATCAGAAGGAAAGGGACAGCTTAAGGGATACCCTCCGTCGTAACAATTATCCTGAGAACATAACATCAGCTATGAGAAATTTGGATCGCAAGACAGAGTATGGTACCCGAAGACTTACCACAGTCTGTCTACCCTATGTTCAAAGGCTTGGCTGAAAAGATTCAAAAGACTAGTAATAAAAAACACCCTCCGGACGGTGTAAAATTAATTTTTGAAAGATATTGCCTGAGGAGGTGGAAGGTAAGCATTTAATGTCAGAGGGTTTTGTATCATAAGTAAGCAAAATCCTCATATTTATTAAAGGAGTAATGAAATAAAACAATTTTAAATGGAAACTTAGTCCTGTCCCCCTGAAAGAAAATGTTGCGTCCATGTATTCTAAATCAAACAATTATTTTGAATATTTTACACGTCAATTTTATACAAAATTGAAGGTATTTATTTATTTGTAATCTTTTTAGTGAACTTATCGTTGCTGAACAAAAAAGGACGGGAGTAAAAAAAAACAAGTTTTAAAATTGCTTACTCAAAGTTTGAAGATATAGAACACAAGAATATTGTGACGTAAGCTGTGACGTAGTTTTTGTAACAGACAGACATATACACAATTTCCATTATTAATAGAAGATATCTAATCCTTATGACATCAGGACAACATTCAGGAGTGACTCAACTCTTCGTAAACATCTCCTCCTAGTCAAGCCCCCAACTGAATACAACATGACCAAGAATTGCGTGTATTCCATTCCATGCAGCTGTGCCAAAGTATACAAACGTGAAACAAAAGTTATCAGAAATAAGTTTCCATTTCAAATTGTTTTATTTTTTTACTTCTTAAATAAATTTGATAATTTTACTTACTAATGGTACAAACTCTCCGACATTAAATATTTTTTTGTTTTATTTTCATATATATAAACAATTGTTTTGTATATAGACGTTCCACAGACTGGGCTAAATCAGCCCTTCCCAATGGAAATACGGTATTTACAATTTTTAAGAAAATAGATAAATCCTACCAGATGGTCACACGTTCCTATCACTGATTTTCACAAGATATTTTATATCAAAAGTCTCTACGCTTTTTTGGTTCCTAAGAAAAGGAAACTTATCGCTATTAGTCCTCTACGATAATGAAAAAAGATTAAAGTTTTGCTCAAAGGAAGAAAATAAAACAGAAAGTAAAAACAAAACAAACAAACAAACAGGAAAAAAATATTTTACTCCACTGATCTATCGTGTTTACTTGCACCTTCAATAAACAAGACTGCGACTCAAACAATAAAATTATCTATTAATCTATTCATAATCTCTAAATTAGGTCTCCATTTGTCAGTAACTAAAACTACGTCATTGCTTACGTTACATTACCCCAAATCGTCATAACATAGAACAAATACACTCACAGTTTGAGCATGCAACCCTAGACGGTCCACATTGTTTTTTTAAAACAAGTTTTGATAAATTAATCTATTAATGATGGGGATAAGGTCTCCATTTGTCTGTAACCGAAACTACGTCACTGCTTACGTCACATTACTTAAAATCGTCATAACATAGAACAAATACACTCAAAACGTAAGCAAGCAACCTTAGACGGTCCTCATTGTTTTTTTAAAACAAGTTTTAATAAATTAATCTATTAATAATGTAGATTAGGTCTCTATTTGTCTGCAACCAAAACTACATCATTGCTTACGTTAAATTACTCAAAATCTTCACGACGTAGAACAAATACACTCAAAATTTGAGCATGAAACTTTAGGCGGTCCTCATTGTTTTTTTTAAAACTTTTTACTAAATTAATCTATTAATAATGGAGATTAGGTCTCTATTTTTCTGCAACCGAAACTACGTCACTGCTTATGTTATGTTACCCAAAATCGTCATAACATAAAACAAATACACTCAAAGTTTGAGCATGCAACCTTAGACGGTCTCCATTGTTTTTTAAACAAGTTTTAATAAATATATGCCCGATATTATAAATTTATATATAGTGTTCATTATTAGTATGAGAGTTTTTCACACCAGTGTGAGCTGATGGTATTTCCCTGGCGTTGGAGTGACAACAAGTCTCCTCAGGTATCCAGGACTCTTCTGAGTATTCTAGCAGATTGCAGCAATGTAGTATTCTTGATGGTCTCAATTCTTTCTCTGATTTCCAGATTCTCGTGTCTTTTTTCTAAGCTTTTGGAACCGTTCCAAGTGCGCCAACTACAATTGGTATCACCATGACCTTCATATTCCATAGCTTTTTCAGTTCTCTGGCAAGGTCCAGGTATTTGTCCACCTTTTCGCTTACCTTCCATCTTCACTCTGTGATCTGCTGGAACTGCAAAATCCACCAGTTGACAAGTTCTTTCTTTTTTATTAATCAACACTAGGTCTGGTCTTTCTTGCTGGGATAAGGTGATCCGTTTTTATTTCAAAGTCCCAGAGAATTTTATGCGTTTCGTTCTCAAGAACAGATTTTGTTTTATGGATACAGCATTTTGTTGTATGGTCAAATTTTAATTTTTTTGTCTAATTCGCAGTGGATCATCTTCCCAACCCAGTCGTGCCTAGTTTTATATTCCCTTTGTGCTAGTTTGCTACATTCGCTTAGTACATGGTTTACAGTCTCATCTATATCACCGCAAAGTCTACATTTACTGTTTTGTTGGATCTTATCAAGTTTTGCTTTGATATAATTTGTCCTTATGGCATTTATTATTATTATTATTATTATTATTATTATTATTATTATTATTAGTAGTAGTAGTAGTAGTAGTAGTAGTAGTAGTACAAAATAAAAAAAACACCCTCTGGGCGATGTAAAAATAGATTTTTGAAACATATTGCCTGAGGGCTGGGAGTAAAAAATTCAATGTCAGCGAGTTTTTACCCTAAGTAAGTAAAATCATCAAATTCATTAAACGATTAAAAAATAAAACAATTTGAAATGTAAAAAAAAAAATATGTATTAAAATAAAACAAACTATATATAGATATATAATACCAGTCATGTATTTATTAAAACTTGTTTTAAAAAACAATGAGGACTGTCTAATGTTGCATGTTCAAATTTTGAGTGTATTTATTCTATGTTATGACGATTTTGGGTAATGTGACGTAAGCAGTGACGTAATTTTTTTTACAGACAAAAACCGAAGCGAATCTCCATTATTAATAGAAGATAGATTATTATTATTATTATTATCATTATTATTTCTTTATTTAATCATTATCATTATTAAATAGGAATAGTTAATACCATATAATTTTAAAAAAAATGTGTTTGTATAGTCTTTGAGGTTTGATGACGATACTATTTGTCCACGCGTGTACAACCATTACAACAAATATCTTTAATATGGTCGGTACGGAATATCTTTTCACCGATTTTATCCCAGACTCTCCAAAATATCCCTTCCCGCAAAAAAAAAAATCTCACCTCATTTAAACACACCCACAATTTGCTATTTCTTTAATTCCAGGAGCACGATGGCCATAACAGTTATGAGGTATTATGATTGGCTACCGTTCCCCTCTCCCCACTCCTGACCCCTGACCCCGGAATAGCCATTAGCCAATGGGCCGGCATCTGCGTTGTCGTTGTCCGGATGCAAATAACACAAAAATGACAATGTTATTAATGTTGTTCACAAAGAAGGTCTAATCGGTGTTGCTCATAAATGAGGTTGGACGGCAAGTGACAAATAATTTAGATCGTTTCGTAAGAGAGAGAGAGAGAGAGAGAGAGGGGTGACAAATAATTTAGCTCGTTTCGTAAGAGAGAGAGAGAGAGAGAGAGAGAGAGAGAGAGAGGGGTGGAGGTAAAATAATTTAGCTCGTTTAGAGAGAGAAAGAGAGAGAGAAGAGAGAGAGAGAGAGAGGAGAGAGAGAGAGAGAGGGGGGGAATAGATGGTAAGAAATGTTGTAAAAACGAGAGAAAAGGCACACATAATTTAGCTCGTTTCGAAAGAGAAGGATGGAGAGAGAGAGAGAGAGAGAGAGAGAGAGAACAGACAGACAGACAGACAGAGAGACGGGCTAAATTATTTGTCACTTGGCCGTCCAACTCATTTGAAATAACACAGGAGAGAGAGAGAGAGAAGAGAGAGAGAGAGAGAGAGAGAGAGAGAGAGAGAGAGAGAGAGAGAGATAAGGTTAGAGATACAGAGAGGATGAGAGAGATAAATGCAGAGCGATAAATGCAGAGAGAGAAAGAGAGAGAGAGAGACAGAGAGACAGAGAGACAGAGAGAGACAGAGAGAAGTGAATTGGGGAAGAAAGAGGGACCTTTTTTATCTCCGAGCCAAGTAACCACGTGACCACGTGCGCCATTTTAGCAACTGATGAATTCAATTGGCTGATATTAGCAGGCGTGACTTGTTAAATTTCTTCTTCTTTTCTTCTTCTTCTTCTTCTTCTTCTTCTTTCTTTCTTTCTTTCTTTCTTTCTTTCTTTCTTTTCTTTTACTTGTTTCTCCATTTTCTTTTTCTTCTTTACGTTTTTTTTGGTTGTTGTTGCTTTCTTCGTTTTTTCTCGTTCTTGTTAACTCGTTTTCCTTTGTATGCCTCATGTGATGCAATGTTTAACGAACTCATTACTGGTGAATTTGATTCTCACTAGGTGCCTAACACCCATGACCTTGTACCAGTCGCAATGTATGCTTAGTTTTATACTAAACAACGTGTCAGGGTTTAATGGTTAGAAACTTTGTCTTGCGAATCAATCACTGTTAGTCATTGAGTTTGATTCTCACTGGGCGCTCAATATTTGAGGCCTTGTGCCAATTATAACTTATGTTTGTTGTGGGGTAATAATTATTAAGTTTTTCCTGTGAATCAATTACTACTAATGATTTCAATTTTCACTGGGTGTCCCATGCTTCTGGCCTTGTGCCAAATTAGACTAAGCTTAATAATTGACTAGAGACTTCTCACTGGGTGCCCTATATTTCTGGGCTTGTGCCGAATTAGGCTCAATATTTGTGGCCTTGTGCCAATTGTAACTTATGCTTGTTGTGGGGTAATAATTAAGTTTTTTCCCGTGAATCAATTACTACTGGCTAATGAGTTCGATTCTCACTGGGTGTCCCATACTTCTGGCCTTGTTCCTAATTAGACTAAGCTTAATAAGTGGACCATACTTATAGCCTTATGCCAAATCTAAGCTCTGTTTAGTTTTTGTGCCTACCTCGTTGTGATGTATTGATCACGTGTCACGGGTTCGATCCCAACTATGGTGTACAATATATCTATCCCAGTGCTAGATCTTATATACCCTTAGTTTTAAAGCTCCTCAGCTGGTATAATAGTTAGCAGAGGTGCAGTTATCCTATTTTACAGCCCCACGCGACAGGACGACTTTAATTTTAGGTTTCAATGGAATCTTGAATTTGTCGGAGGTCAAATCTAATGCCATTTTGGATACTGAATACACCCTTCCATTTCTCCTCCCTCCAATTCTAAGAATTTACCGGCGATTCTTAATAATTATTGAATGGTGATAGCAAGGCAATACGTTCCAAAGTGAAGAAGTTCCAACATGTAGTTTATGTGGAAGAGTATCTCTTTAGGGCTGGTCTGATGAGTCATCTGAGAAAACACAAGGATGCAGTGTCAAATGCTACTGGCACTCAAGTCGGTTTACTATGGAGTTGATCCTTCAGGAGTCTCAGTGGACTGAAGAGTCAATTTCGTACTAGCACCCTATTTGGTACTGGTAAATAAATTTAAAAAATTAAAATAAAACAGACATGTAGTTTATGTGGAAGAATATGTCTTTCCAGGGTCGAGTGAGTCATCGGAGAGAAAGAAAAAAAAGGGATATAGTGTCAAATGCTACTGGCACTCAAATATGTTTACTATCTAGTAGATCCTCTGGGAGTCTCAGATGACTGAAGAGTCATCTTCTTGCTTGCACCCTATCGGGTACTTGCAAATAAAAAATAAAATAAAAAATTGAAAAAAAAAAATGTAAGAAAGAACGGGAAATGGTTTTGCTCGTGCACATAACAGCGAACACGGTTTGAATGTTTTTTTGTTTTGTTTTATTTTATACTATTTTATTTTATTTACTAATACAGAATGCATCAGAAATAATCCCGGCATTTTAAATTGTCACCACTGTGGTGCAAGTGAATTCAGGAAAATGACAATGGTAGCTCCATCTAGCTAATGTCATACCATTCTCTTTCAAATACAGTCAGTTGGACTGGTGCACACTGTGCATTTGCTGTTGAAACATTTTTTAAGGCCGGTGAAACTGTAATTGCTACACAGAGAGCTTTTTATGCACATTTCATGAAAAGTCGAAATGATACTTTTCTGTATGTAGAATAAACGGAAAGGCTGTGACTAGCGTTCCAGACAAAAAAAAAAAAACAAAAAAACAACAACAAAAAACCCCAAAGAAAGCATAATCGAATACGCTCTGTATTAACAGCCTGAACACAGTCAAAGATATGGATGAAAGTGTCCACCATAAAACCAGCAACCAACGAGAATCCGGGAAGAAATAGCTGCTACATTTTACAGTGTCACCTGTGTGGTGCAAGTGAACTTAAACAAGTAGCAATGGTAACTCCATCTCGCTAATGTTTTGACATTTTTTAAAGATACAATCGGTTACAATCATGGCCGGGACCTGTGCACAGTGTGTATTTGCTGTTGAAATATTTTTTAAAACTGTTGAATCTGTAATTGATACTGTTGTGATGTTAGTCCCAACAGTAAAAAGAAGTCAAGTCGAGATAGGGTAAAATAAGACAAGTGTATTTACAATAATGGTACATGTACGACTAGCTTGTCGTTAACGGGAACAGTACGACCTTTCCACTCGGTGTCTCACTATTTATAGTGAGAACCGGTGTCTATTCTCCACTGTAGGAACGGCCGGTACAACAGATACACAGAGAGCTTTTCGCGCTCATTTCATGATGCTTTTCCCATAGAATATTCAATCCATAGCAGTATCAATTTTATATCCGGAATAGCATCATTCCGGTGTGATACCAGTCATAAAAAAACTCTTTCAGCCGTTAAAATGCATGGTGTACAATGGTTCAAGTCATGATCATATCTGGAAAAATGATGGAGCTATCATTACCACTTGCCTAAGTTCACTTGTACCACACAGATGACAGTTTAAAATGCGGGAGGTATTTCTGCTGTATTCTGTATTATGATAGAGCTACCATTACAACTTGCCTAAGTTCCCTTGTACCACACCGGATACAGTTTAAAATGTGGGATGCAGAGATGGTGATAGGTACGCGTCCTGCATCACTGACGCATAATGATAAAAAAGGACACAGAAAAATCGTATCTGTGTGTCCCAGTATTTTTTTCTTCCCCCACCATTTCCAGCTAACTGTAAATACATTTCAATATGTTCTTGGAAATGAATGACACTGTATGGGGTACAAGGTAGGGGTTAGACGGCTTTAGTTGCTCATAAATAAAAAGAAAATGCTATGATTTATTAAGAAAGTTTAGTAAGGACCCATCATATTTCCCGGGGACACATTCAAATCAAATACTTGCGTCCCAGGACGCACTAAATTAAAAAAGCTACCAGCATCACTGGGGGGGGGGGTCATAGTGACATAACCAGGGCCGGTATAGCTCAGTCGGTAGAAATTCCGACTAGGAATCACAAGTTTCCAGGTTCGATACTGACCCTCACCAACTCAGCGTATGAGTAGCACAGGTAAAGTGAGGAGCAGATCGTATGTGTGGCGCTCCAACTCATAGGCTCTAAACAATCTCCTTGATCTAGCGCTAGTGAAAAGGGGATAGACTCTCTCGCTGTCTGGTTGATGCCGACTCTATGCCTCCCTGACGACTTTATTTTTACTTTATTATCCGTCTGTAGAGAATACAGCCAGTATATTCTAAGTCTCGTCGACAGGAAGAGGTAGGGTGGGAAATTTTAGATAAGCATGTGTATCGGTGGGATTTATGCAGAGGTTTATTGGTAGTTAATTAATTTCTTCTATCTATATCAAAGTATCCTAGAAAGTCTGGAGTTTTCGTGGTAAAATTTAATCGAATCGTGTTCTGTGTTTAAATTAGTAGTGAGGAAATCATTAACTTTCGTTTCTTCTCCTGTAACAAATAAGGTATAGAGGGCGTAGTGGGTACCGTTCTGAACTGCAACATCATAGTAAAAGAGTTCGATCCGCAGTCGCGCTATTACATTTACTTTCAGATTAATATTCTTGGGAAAGTTATTGTTGTATACTGGATCATACACTATTCAGTATACTTGTACATTCAAACTACAGGTGCGCCAGACATAGAGTAACTCGCAACAGAGTGCTAAAACCTCGTAATGGTTCCGTAATCCTTGCAGTTTCAGTAATCACCTCGATGCTCTCAGACAGCCGTGTATAAGTAATCTTAGACCAGCGCATTCACTCTCTATGCAAGGTACACTAAATACGCTAGGCTAGTCCACAACAGTTATGAACAACGTCATACGCCAATTATGTATTGTTTCCAACGAAGCCTTCATCAGATAATTACTCTGGTTTCAGTCATGGTTTCGGTGATGTAGCATCATTACCATTAACCCAGGTCGCCCCACCATTATGTCACGATATCACTAGGTTTGTTGATTCGTCACTCTGTAGGAATGCCATATCCATGTGTTTGTTTTGTACGGTTTATCATCGTAGGAAATGGACAATGTGACATCGTAGTAAGTAAGTTCGAACCCCAGTCGCGCTATTAAGTTTATTTTCGGACTAATACCCTTGGGAAAGTTATGAACCACCTCACACCCAGATAATGTATTGCTTCCAACAAATCCTTCGTCAGATGATTATTCTGGGTTCAGGCATTTCGAGGACGTATCATCACTACCATTAACCAAGGGTGCTCCCTTGGCATTATTCATAGAAAAAACATACGATTCCATTGTCATCATTTAGGTACTATATTATATCTATAATTCAAATAATTTGCACACAGTTGTATGGTTCCAAGTATTACTATTAATGTAACTGAAGTATCAGATTTAACAGAGAAATAATAGGAAGAAACACGAGTATTAAGGGTACCGAAAACAGGTTTACTAAGCAAAGATACAAGGTGAACAGAGCAATTAGCAATAGCTAGGTTGAATTGAGATCTTGTTGTTTCTTTCTTCCGAGATTTCATCAGACATTATTTATAGGAAAAACAGACGATTCCATTCTCATTATTTATGTACAATAAGACAGTTACTAGTCGAGTATTTTAAGGGCCTGATTTATTGTTAATGATTTTATTAAGGGACTCTGTAGTTTCACATTAATAGGATTTGACATTCTCCGCTGAAGGTTTTATATGGAGATGCACGTACTTAGATATTTTAGTAGCATGTGATTTAGTTGATTGTGATTACTGGTCTACCGGGATTATTTATCTGATGTATTTTGAGAAGGATATAAAATCTCCCCCCTCTCTCCCTATCTATCTATCTATTTCTTCTCTTCTCTTCTATCAATCTATCTATCTATCTTTTCCCATCTCCTCTCTTCTCTTCTCTTCTTTTCTATATATCTATGTCTTCTCTTCTCTTTTATCTATCTACCCAATAACGCCTGGAAAGAAAAAAAACTAGATGGGAGATACACACGTATGTTGTATACTGTTTTGAACAAAACTTGGAAACATCACTCAACAAAACAGCAATTGTACAGCCACTTACCCCTATCTCACAAACTATCCGAGGTTAGTGGTCTCTTTTATCTATCTATCTATGTTTCTATTTATATTCTCTTCTTTTTCGTTCTATCTATTCCTCTATCATAATTTTTCCACCTGTTCCTGCAAGATCACCGAAGTTAGGCAGCGATGAGCCTGTTCAGTACTTAATTGGTTGATCACTTAAGCAACAGCATGTACTGTGATCAACTGGAGTCTCTTTGTTTATCAGAATGACTTGATTCGTCTTTAAAGGAACCAGAAGAATTTTATATGCCGTAAAACCAAACCAAACCAACCATAGTCTCTTCCATCTATCTATCTATCTATCTATCTATCTATCTATCTAAGTTTATTCTATCTATCTACAATAGTCTCTTCCAGCCCCCTCTCTCTCTGTGTCTTTCTCTCTCTGCCTTTCTCTCTCTCTCTCTCTCTCTCTCTCTCTCTCTCTCTCTGTATATATATTTATATATATATATATATATATATATATATATATAGAGAGAGAGAGATAGATATATATGTTGCTGTAGTGGGGTCTACGTATACTTCTTAGTTGATATATATATATATATATATATATATATATATATATATATGTGTGTGTGTGTGTGTGTCTTTAATATGTATCATCATATTTACAAGATAAAACAAAACTTAAAATTAAAAAACTGAGTTTCTTATATTTCACACTTAATGCTTCTTACTAAATACCAAATAATATATATATATAATATATATATATATATATATATATAGAGAGAGAGAGAGAGACTGAAGATTGTATAGGCGAGAAACTGTCAGTAACCAAGTGTTGACACTATGTCCACGCTACCTTAACTCAAATATAAACGCTCAATCAATGATATCGAGCACTGTCTGCGTAGAAATATAGCCCCCATATATCTACCATATATATATATATATATATATATATATATATATATATATATATATATATATATATATATAGTATACAATACATTTAAGGTACAATTGTTACCATTGGTTTCCAAGCAGCAGCCACTTTCCTTCAAGTCAACGCGCTTATTAAGAAATGCAGTGTATGTCAATTCATTCATATATGTGTGTGAATTGACATTACCTGCATTTCTTAACAGGCGTGTTGTCTTGAAGGGACTAACATGCTGCTTGGAAACCAACGGTAACAATTGCCCCTTAAATGTATTGTATACTATAAATAAATACAGTTCTTACACCCGTAATCGACCGCTTTATTTTCAATTCTCCAATACTAAAAAAGTCTGTACACACACACACACACACACACACACACACACACACATATATATATATATATATATATATATATATATATATATATATATATCTTTGAAAGTAAGGAAAAACTCAACACCGTTATTCCATAATAAATTTATTTCGACAAAATTTTTTTTTTATAGTATATCTTTTATATTTTATATTTTTTGTTTTATCTTTGCTTCAGACTTATTTAATTTTCATAGTTGAAATCCCCTAAAAAACTTCGCACTGAAAAATACTCTTTTTTCTCATTTGAAATGATTTCCTGTCCCCATAGTGGCAGTCTTTTAATGTATACATTTTGTCAAAAAAAATTTTGAGGAGGAAGAAAATTCTACATTGAGAAAATTTTTCTGTTATGCAATTCAAATTATTGATGATTATCCATCTGATGAGACTTGATTTTGGGGAGCTTTGTTAAATCAACTTAGATTTATAAAGGCCCCAATTTTGGTCGAAATAAATTTATTATATAATAACGGTGTTGAGTTTTTCCTTCCTCTCAAAGATAAATATTGCTCTGTATATAATCTAAAAAGATTATTATACATTGGGCTCTCTGTAGTGATTTACAGATTCACTGTATTTATACATACTGGATCATACAATAATAATACAGTGTGTCTTAGATATCACATATAGAATCATCCCTTACTACCAAGTTTTGGATACCTCACACACACACACACACACACACACACACACACACACATATATATATATGTGCTTAATTGAAGTCATATCCAAAAATTGTCGACTAAAACGCCATATAAAAAATAAACACATTGTTTGTTTACTTACTTTCATATATATATATATATATAGGTACAGATAATTAGGCATATTTAGATAGATATGAACTGTGTATAGAAAGTGAAATATCTAACACGAATCGACAAAAGTCTCTTCAGTGTGACTAGACATTTGCAGGCTAACTTCAGCCGGGCTGAAAACCCGATTGATTTATAATCAGTCAGGCTTCTTAACCACACGGCCATCGTCACTTACAGATTGGGAGGAGGATCTTAACTGATAAATATGTACATCTGTTTATATGTAAAGGCCACCAGAGAGTGCTCTCTCCGATTTATAGGAGAGCGTTGCCTTCTTAAATTTAGTTGGTGGTCGTCAGCGAAATCCCCTCCAAAGGGGGTGAAGAGCCTATAGGTACAGATAATTAGACATATATAGATAGATATGATCTGGGTATAGAAAGTGAAATATCTAACACTTATAGACGAAAGCTCGCTACTAAATCCGGTGCGACTCCTGAACAAACACGGGATATTATAATGGATGTATGTTTATTATAGGTAGTGATGTCGACGTTATAATGTTTTGGTCTATCAGACTTTTCAATACAAGAACTCACCCGATGTCCTGAAGAAGGTATGATAGACCGAAACGTTATTACGTCGACATCACTACCTATAATAAACATCCATCCAGTACAAAATCCCGTGTTTGTCTACTTTTCTGCACACACACACACACACACACACACACACACACACATATATTATATATATATATATATATATATATATATATATATATACTATAGCAATTACTCGCCTGTTGTTTACAGACTTGAGTCCTCTGGTGATTGTAAAAACATATATCCTGTAAGTTTGTTTGTATCAATTAATTGTTCACCCCTGGCTGACAGTTTCTGTTAGCCGTGAGGGTAAGGAGTTTGACAGACGAAAATTCTGTCGGGTTTTGCACCAGGCTAGAGGTAGCTGTAAAAAGTCGAGCCGCACTGATGAGAAGTAAACACGTGTCTGTGGATGACTGGTATATATATATATATATATATATATATATATATATATATATATATATATATATATATATATACAATTAGACAAATACGAATATAGGGAGATATAAACTTTGTATCGAAAGTGAAACATCTAACACGAATAGACGAAAGCTCACACTAAATCCGGTGCGACAACTGAACAACTAAATTTGATTCCATCTTTAGATTATAATTGCTGTCCACTGAGTAGGGTACGATTTTATGCCGCCGTCGTCGTCGTTGTCTAGTGATAGGTTTACGGTATTGTTTATGGCCGACGTTGGTAGCCGTCATGTCAGTAATAGTCGGGGATCTTTGCGACTGCAAGTGTCATGACCTTAGTGAAAGGCGAGCAGATGATGGCGTCAATTACAGTCTAAATAGCAACGTTGAAAACTACATAAATGGTGGTGATGGCAGTGGGAGCGGTGGTGATAGCAGTGGAGGCGGTGGTGGTGCTGATGGCAACGGGGGTGGAAGAGGCGGTGATTTGTGTAGGTAAAATAAAGATTTACAAAAAGGAGAGCAAGGAGAAATTCAGAAGCACAAGAAGATCGGGAGAGCCTTTCTTTCTTTCTTTCTTTCTTTCTTTCTTTCTTTTCTTTTTTTTCTTTCTTTTGTTCAGTCGGTCTTTCTATCTTACTTTTTTTCAGTTTTCATCTTTTTCTTTCTTTCTTTCTTTCTTTTTCTTTCTTTCTTTCTTTCTTTCTCAATCTAATCTGTCCTTTTCCCTCTAAGTTTTTTCTTTCTTTCTTTCTTTCTTTCTTTCTTATCTGTTCTGTTTTCACCCTCTACTTTTTCCTTTTTGTCTTTTCTTTCTTTCTTTCTTTCTTTCTTTCTGTCCTTTCAGCACGAAAGTAAGTAAAACAAAGGGGTGGTCGTTGTCACTGTGGAGGGTGAAGAGTGGTAAGGAGTAGAAGTAGAGGAGGTAAGAGGAGAAGAGAGAGAGAGAGAGAGAGAGAGAGAGAGAGAGAGAGAGAGAGAGAAAGAGAGAGAGAATAGGCAAATAGCTATCATGACATCTAAAGTTTGACACAACAAACGATACCCCTGCCAGAGGTCACGGCGATTACGCAGTGAAAAGGTAATGACGGACGCGAGGTCAGGGGTCCGGTTACTGACAGCAAAGGAGGGTTCAGATTGCTTTTGTTTGCTTTTAGGGTGAAACAATGATTATGGTTAGGGTTAAGGTTGGGGTTGGGAAATAGGGATAGGTTTAACCTTTTTCCTACGTGGATCTGTTATGCCAACTATGAACCTCAAGGTTCCGGTTTCGATACCGGTCCTCGCTAACTGTTGTAACCTGCTTAGCGAAATAATAACACGGGTGGCCTAGCTGACGTTAACTACGAGAAGTGATCACTTCCGCCTTTTATTCACAACTCAAAAAGATGGCTGAAACGGTGTTTCCGTTTCATAACAAAAACAATGGCAGAAACGGCGCTTCCGTTTCTTAGCGCATGAGTAACACAGCTTTGATCTCTGTGGTAAACTAGAATTTGATAGGCGTGGCGCTCTACCTAATACGCAAAACCAATCTCCCTTGTCTAGCGCTAGTGAAAAGGCGATAGACTCCCTCGCTGGCCGACTGATGCTGACTATAGGCCACTCCGCCAACTTTGCTTTACATTGTCAGCGAAAATACGTGGCCCGTAATGGCAACTATGTGGAAGCGAGTTCAGATTCCAGTTGTGTTATTGCGTTCACTTTCGGATTAATACCTTTTGGAAAGGTATGAATCCCCTCATCCACCCCAGTTATGCGTTAAATAGTAACACTGATGTTTTTCTACAAGGATGACATTGGCATTATTAACCAACGAAGGTTATGAAATTATTACTACTAGATAAGAATACTTGCAACCATATAATTATGTATAGATTATTAGTATTAGATAGGAATACTTGAAATCATATAATTATGTAAGGATTATTTGTATTAGATAGGAATACTTGTAACCGTATAATTGGGTAAGGATTATTTGTATTAGATAGGAATATTGTAACCATATAATTGTGTATAAATTATTAGTATTAGATAGGAATACTTGAAACCATTGTGTATAAATTATTAGTATTAGATAGGAATACTTGAAGCCATATAATTGGGTAAGGATTATTTGTAGTAGATAGGAATACTTGAAACCATATGATTGTGTATAAATTATTTGTATTAGATAGGAATACTTGAAACCATATAATTGTGTATAAATTATTAGTATTAGATAGGAATACTTGAAGCCATATAATTGGGTAAGGATTATTTGTAGTAGATAGGAATACTTGTAACCATATAATTGTGTATAAATTATTACTATTAAATAGGAACACTAGAAACCATATAATTGAGAAAGGGTTATTTGTATTGGATAAAGAATACTTGAAACCATATAAATACATGCAAAAAACAGACTTTGGCATAAAGTAACCCAACAATGGCTGATATGCCGGAAAACAGCCAACCATATATCTCCCCATTTCGCCTACACTTGCTATTATAATTTTGGTAAGAAATGTTTAGCTGAATATAGCAAAATTCCTGCTTCTTGTCACTGCCCATCAACTTGACATGCAGTGAAACATCCCATGCTATACTAAGCGCCCTACTATTCTGACCTTGTGCCATACACAAAAATGTAAATATTAATGTACGATGATGGCAATTCTCTAACTCACAGCATAAGATAAGCCAATCAATATGTTGTAACCTTACAAAGGTTACTAAATTGTTCTTTTATTCATACCATTCGAGGAAACATAATCAAGCAAACATACTCTTATGAGGGACCCCCCCTTCTTTGAGTGAGAGCAAGAATCCATTGAGAGTGAGCGTAGGAATTCACTCGAAAGAGTTCACTCGAAAAAGTTCAAGAGATTTTTCTTTAAAACTGGTTGCCACAAGGATCTACTAAGATAAAGTTCAACCCTCATGACAAAAAATGAAAGAGCAGACTCCGCAGCTAAATCGGCTCTAGATTTAATCCCCGACAATTTCAAGATACCATATACTGATTTGAAACCTAAAATTAATAGATTCCTTCATACAAAATGGCATCAACACTGGAATAACAACATCCACAATAAACTCTTCCTAATCAAACCCACTTTGGGAGGCTGGAGACCAACTTTAAGGAATTCTAGAAAGGAACAAGTCATTGTATCCCGATTACGCATTGGTCATACAAGATTAATGCACCCCTATATACTCAATCAAGAACAACAACCATAATGTGTAACATGTCAAACACCTTTGACAGTTAAACACTTATTCATGGAATGCAGGTTTTTTGCTCACATCAGAAACCATTATTTTAAAGCAAACAATATGAAAGATCTATTTGAAAATGTCAACATGGAGGATATTCTCTCTATTTTGAGGGAAATAAAATTATACCATAGAATATAGACATGAAACAAATCAATACCATACAAATAATCCCCAATAATGCTAACACATTTTTAAAACCAATTTCTAAAAAGTATAAATATAAATACACGATATGTATCTATCTATTTCCTTACGTTTATATATATATATATATATATATATATATATATATATATATATATATATATATATATATATATATATATGCTAGTATGTCTATCCCGAAAGAGACAGATTCCGGCATTGATTAACACAACAAAGATTGATATGCGAAACCAAAATAACAACCAACCAATAAACCATATATCTATCTATCTATCTATCTATCTTGTTGACATGTAAAACCAACCAACCAACCCAAACAAAACCAATCCAAATATTACAAAGTGCTCCACTACTCTAATCTTGTGCCATACTCTGTTTATCTGAGTCAATATCTTTAATTCGACATGCATTTGCCTGACAATCCTGTGTGGTGTTGGGGGTGAGGAACATTAAATAAAGGCCTTTCAGGCCCGATGCCAGTTTCATAATATATTTGTCTCGCGGCAATATTTATAATAATTGGTGAATAAATTTGATTAGATCAATTAATAGAATAATTAAGGTGATATTAATTTAATAGTCTTCATCTACCAATGTATTTGTACTGATTGGAAGTAGTTTGTACTGCCACTAAACAGGAAGTTTCATTCAGTTGAGAATTGTTGTTGAGGAGGCGCCGGTCGATCCAGAAACGACAGGAAATGTTTTTACAAAAAAAGGCGGGAAAAATAGGAAGAGTTGGAAAATGGCGGGTATATTAATTAAACTCAGTTTAATTTGATTTTAACTTTAATTTCTTTTGTTCGGTTTAAATTAATAGAATTTGAAAGCGTTGAATTATGGACACAGGTCTTGAAAAACTGAATGGTAGTTACAAAGAGACTTAATAAAATTATGAAATTTAATAAATTTAACAAATCTTTCCTTTGCTTCTTTCTTTCTTTTCTTTCTTTTCTCTTTCTCTCTTTATTTCTTTTTTTCTTTCTTTCCTTTCTTTTTATTTCATTCTTATTATTTTTTCATTCTTCAATTTCATTGTTTTTTTTCTTCTTTCTTCGTATTTTTTCATCTTTCTGCTTTTTCTTTTTTTTTTTTCAATTTTCTTTACTTTTTCTACCTGTTTCTTTGTTTTTCTTCTTTTTTCCTTTGTTCTTTTTTCATTCTTCTTTTTTCTTCATTCTTCATTCTTTTTCTTTTTTGTTTCTTTTCTTCCTTTCTTTTTGTTTCATTGTTCTTATTTTTTTCCTTCATCAATTTCATCTTTTCTTCTTTTTTCATCTTTTTCTTTTTCTTTTTTCTATTTTCTTTTCTTTCCTTTCTTTTTCATTCCTCTTTTTTCATTTGTCATTTTCATTCTGTCTCTCTTCTTCTTTTTCCATCTTTTTCCTTCTATTTTCTTCTTTTTGTCCTGTCGTCTTTTTCATACTTCTTCTTCATTCTTCTTTTTTCTTTCTTTCTTTCTTCTTCTTTTTCTTGTTCTTTTTCTTTTTCTTTTTCTTCATTTTTTCTTTTTTTCTTTTGTTCTTTTTCTTCTTTTGACAAAAAGGTAATAATTCTTTTCTTTCGCTTCTTCTTTTTCTTTTTTTTTCTTGTCTTCTTTTTCCTTTCTTCTCTAGTTTTAAATCTTCTTTTGCTTTCTTTTTTCTTTCTTATTTTTTCATTCTTCTTTTTTCCGTTCTTCTTTTTCTTCCCTTTTTACTTTCTTTTTTCGTTCCTCTTTTTTCTTTCTTTTTTCTTTCTTTCCTTCTCGTTTTATTTCTTCTTTCTTTTTTTTCTTTCTTCTTTTTTACTTTCTTCTTTTTTCTTCTTTTTCATTTCCTCATTTCCTTTTTTGTTCATTTCTTTTTTCTTTTTTCTATCTATACATTCTTTCTTCTTTGTTCCTGAATTTTTTCTTCATATTTCTTTTTTCTCTTTCTTCTTCATTTTCGCCCCTCTTCTTTTCATCTTTTTTCTTTATATACTTTCTACTTTTTTTCTCATGTGTTTTTTTATTTTTCCTCTTTCTGCTTGTTTCTTTCTTTTTTCCTTACTTCATTTTTTCTGTTTTCTTTCTTTTTTTCTTGGTTTCCTTTCTTTTCTTTTTCTTTTTTTCTTTTTACCCTTATTTTTTCTTTCTTCTTTTTTCTTTCTTCTTTAATGTTTTAATTTTTTATAGTAAATTATTCTATTCTTATTATTGTTCACTCCTTTTGAGTTTTTCACATCAGCATTAGCTGATGGTATTTCACTGGAGTCTGAGTGACAATAAGTCTCCGCAGGTTTCCAGGACGCTTCTGAGTATTCTAGCCGATTACATGAATGCAGTATTCTGGATGGTCTCAATTCTTCCTCTGATTTCCAGTTCCTCCAGTCTTTTTTCCAAGTTTATTGCGACCGTTTCAAAGTGCACCAACTACAATTGGTATCACTTTCACTCTCATATTCCACAGCTTTTTCAATTCTCTGACAAGGTCCAGGTATTTATCCATCTTTTCATTTTCCTTCAGCTTCACCCTGTGATCTGCTGGAACCGCAAAGTCCACAAGTTGATATGTTTTTTTTTTTTTTTTTTTGTTAATCAAAATTGGGTCTGGTCTACTCGCTAGGATAGGATGATCCGTCTTTATCTCAAAGTCCCAGAGAATTTTATGCGTGTCATTCTCAAGAAAGGGATTCTGGTTTATGCATATACCATTTTGTTGTATGGTCAAAATTTAATTGGATTACCTTCTCAACCCAGTCGTACCTAGCTTTGTATTCCCGCTGTGCTAGTTTGCTACATTCAATTAATACATGATTTGTAGATTCATCTCTGTGCACAGTCTACATATTATGTCCCCTTTGATGTCTACTTTGTTGAAAAAGTAATCCAAGGGTGTTGAAAAATGATAACGATCGTACAATTAAGGAACACAATTATTATTATTATTATTATTATTACTATTATTATTATTCCATTCGTTTTTCAAAACCAACTTATCTGGTGGTTCACTGGAGGCTGAGTGACAGCAAGTCTCCTCGGGTCTCCAGGACTAATCTGGATATTCTAGCCGATCTTAACAATGCTGTAGTTTGGATGGTCTCGATTCTTCCTGCTTTATGTTTTTTAGTATTTTTTAATCTAATCTAAAATTTATTTTCATCGTTTTAATTAGCATTAATTTGAAATTAAGCCATAAAGTAACTAATCTCTCACGAATCTCACAGCCTATTAATTTCACATTTGCAAAGTTACTTCTTTTTTTATCACAATTACCTACCCAGAGCTCAATGGGTGATCCAACGAGTCACGTTTTTTATATTACATCATATATATATATATATATATATATATATTATATATATATATATATATATATATATATATATATACAGAATGTAGAATTAAACAAAAGGCACATCTCCTGTTTAACAATTTTATTAACGATATTTTCGAGCTTTCTGGACAACTTTTTTTTACATTTGGATGGAATCCGTGGATTAGTTCACCAAAGAATTAGTTCACCCAAGTTCTTTCGGCACTTCGAAGTGCCATCATCAGGGATGATGTGTTTGTGTTCCAGTTTTGTTTAGTAGTAGTGAGAGTAACTAGGAGGGGAACTCGTAGAAATTATATTAAGGGGTGTGGAGGCTGGAAGGAGGAGAATTGGTAGGAAAAGTATTATAGACGTTTTAAAATGTGAGTTCTGCTGTTATATATCCCACTGCGGATATATAAACAAGAAAGTTCTTTTGTGATAGAGAGAGAGAGACAGACAGACAGAGTTAAGACTGTGACTTACTTGCTTCTTTGTCTAGTGGTTATTTCATCTTTTTTCTTTTGTCCGGTCGTCATCTTGTCTCTTCTTTTTCTAAGTTCTTGTCTGGCTGTTTATAACTAAGGGTTTCTTTTTAAGTCATGCATTAATCACCTACAAGATTTTATTACTGCCGGTTTGAGTTACAACCTCTCTGTTTGACGTCTGGTTGGAAACTAATTAACTAACTCTATCACGTGACTCGCGAGATTCTCGCCTCTGGGGTCAGCTGGGCCATAACCGTTTGCTGGTATTTTTCTATCCCCTGATCTGAAAAACAATGACCCCTTAGAATTCTCGCTACAGAGCTTGTCAAAAATCCATGCCACCACACAAATATGCAATACTGCATTCAAAATGTGTTTAATTCTACATGTATAAATGAAAGAATGCTGCCTAAGCACACACACACACACACACACACACACACACACACATATATATATATATATAATATTAGAAAAACTGTAACAGGAATAAAAAAGCGCCATTTTTAGATAAATCCTCATGTGAAGTATGTTGGAGTCGGTCGTCGCCAAAGCATCGGGCACAGAACTCACATCAAGATTAATCCCCCACGTTGGATTAACAGATAATCTGCTAGTGTTTTGACAGTCGCAAGTCGACACTGAGATGGTGACTGGATTTCACAAGTTGGCTCGGTTCGTGTGTGTCGTCACAGATGATGCGGCCCAGATGACGGTGCCGGATGATGGTGTTCGGATGTAGGTGTTTGATAGAAGTAGAACGTGCACATAAGACAAGGCAAGAATTTTGGTCATGTCTTATACCGTAAATAATTCTGTTTTTAAGCCTAAATCGTATTACAGAAACTGTTGCAGCCAACTATGGTGACAGTGGGGACAAAAAGGAGAGAAAGAGAGAGGAGAGAGAGAGAGAGAGAGAGAGAGAGAGAAGAGGAGAGAAAAACAAAGAAAGTTAAGAGAGGGAGAGAAAGGAGAAAAATTGAGCGAACAAAAAGAAAAAGAGACCGATAAACAGAGAGAATAATGTGACCAAATGAGAGGAGAGAGAGAGAGAGAAAGAAGATAGAGAAATAGAAAAATGAAAGAAAAGCGAAAAAGTAAAGAGAGAAAAGAGGAAAGGAAAGAGAGAGTGAGTGAATAAAGTGAGAGAGAAAATGTAAAGAGAGAGAGAGAGAGAGAGAGAGAGAGAGAGAGAGAGAGAGAGAGAGAGAGAGAAATGAAAGAGAAAGAAAAGAGGAAAATAGAGTGAAAGAGAGACTTAAAAAGACAAAAAGTATATATATATATATATATATATATTGGTTTGTATGATGGTTTGGAAGGCTATCACAATGCAAGTGTAAAGAAAAATAAGGTAACTATAGTGCTGTTTGTTAACCTGTAATTTTTTTCTCATAATTCTTAATATTTCGAGATAAAATTTCTTCTACAGAAGATCTCTGAAACTGAAGCTGTTTTTAGTGATTGTCCATTTGGTTCTGTCTCATGTCTTCCAAATTCTGTGTGTGTGTGTGGGGGTGTTTGTTTATGTGTCTTGGTGTGCTTATGTGTGTGTGCCTGTTCAACAGTATCTGATTATCATTCCAGGTTTGGATCACCCTCTAGGCATTAACCTGTCTGTTTATTTACTGGACTATCTGATTCTCTTTTACACTTATATATATATATATATATATATATATATATATATATATATATATATATAATATATATATATATACTCCGTTTCAAATTATTAACGAAGTGACATTTTTCCATCCTATCCAAAAACTAAGACAGAAAAGGGGGAGAGAGAGAGTGAGGCAGGCAGACAGACAGACAATTATATGGCGTACACGTATCTAATCTCACTATAATGGAGATCTGGTGTTTATCTGTCTGTAACCGAAATAAGGTCAGTGCATACTTCCCAATAATTTAATAAAAATAAAAAAGTAAACATAATTAATAAGATAATAGTAGTGTTTGGTAATATGAGATATGAGATTCCTTTTTTTTAAAGACTTTAAAAAGATCCTGCTCCACCGAACATGTCGATTTCTGGATTTCCTGTGTAATTTCACGTTATACGTTCACTATTTCCTGTCACAAGTTTTCCTTTCTTCTAAATTGGCGTCCATTCTCAGCAAGTTTTCAACTGGGATTTTCAACTGGAGAATTGGTCGGCCACAGAGGCCTCATTTTTGCGGGTACTCCGTAGTTTTATGTGCTGAATGCCAAGGAACATTATCTTGCGTATAAATACGTTGGTTCTTCTCAAAGTGGATTTTTGTTTTTTAGCCAAGATTCTTTGAAGAAGTCTATATAAGCATAAATATGATAATCTTGATTTAACTCGCTTTTACTCTTTTTTTTTTTCTTTTTTTTTTCATCATTTCATTATTTTCGATTGAAACAGATTAGCGTTATCACTTCCTCACTCTCACCCCACTCTCTATCTTTCCTCTACTCTCTTTCTTATTATATTTTTTTTCTGTAGTATGTCTTTTTTCTCCCCTTCCCTTCTTTATAATAAAAACTGAATGGTCCATTATTTAGCTGAAGTGACGACACTCATAAGAAATAAGAATTCGGCGCATAAGCGACACCAGATATTCGGCATTTAGATTTTTGTAAACCCAATGGGAATCGAACTCTCTAGCAATTGTCTGCGAATTTAGCATGCTAACCATTACACCACGTGAGGTACCCATATAGTTATTTACTAAACTTAGCTTACATGTGGCACAAGACCAGGTATGGGTGTCCAATGAGAATCAAACTCACTACCAATGGCCTGCGAATCTAGCTTGCATCACAGGAGGTGCTCGTATATGCATTCGCAGATGTGTGTGCCAGTATTTTATTTTATTTTTGTATTTAAAAAAATAAAATATTTTCCCTTTTTTACAAAACTTTGCCGAGTCTTGTCTCTCCGCCATTAGTCCCCAAGTTCTCACGTTACTTATAGTACCTTTTAACGGCATATCAACCCGTCTGGAGTCATGTCATGCCGAACGGTTAGGAAGTAATATATGTTGTGTATTTATATTTATACTTTTGTAGTAATTGGTTTTAACAATGTGTTAGCACCATTGGGGATCATGTTGTATGGTATTGATTAAGTTTATGTCTATATTCTATGGTATAATTTTATTTCCTTCAAAAAGGACAAAATGTCTTCTATGTTGACATTTTCAAATGATTTTAACGGCATATCAGCCCGTCTGGAGTTATGTCATGCCTAACGGCTAGGAAGAAATATATGTTGTATATTTATATTTATACTTTTGTAGTAATTGACAATGTGTTAAGCACCATTGGGGATCATGTTGTATGGTATTGATTAAGTTCATGTCTATATTCGATGGTATAATTTTTTTTTCTTCAAAAAGGACAGAATCTGCTGTCACCAATCAGACTCCGTTCACCAATACATATGTATCTATGTGTGTATATATGTTTATTTACTTGCGCTGTGTATTTGAATGTATGCGATATACAGAGGTGCAGAACTGTTTGAAGTTGCAAGGCTGGATCGATTAAAACTCAGGAGAGCGTGTCGAAAAAATGAAACTCTGCCGACTAATTCTGGTGATGTATGGATCTGTGAGGAGTGTGACCGGGCCCTGTTGTCAAAGGCGGGCTTGGTCAATCTCATGAAATCACATGAGAGCTACTCGACTGCAATTGTTGTCTTTACAATGCTACACTCTAACTCCCAACACGGGGACTTTTTATGTTCCTGCTGCACAAAAGTGTGCAGAACAACCGATGGTCTCAAGCTTCACATGAAAGTTCACAGTGATGCGTATACAACACTTGTAGACTCAGTCAACACCGATCGTTATGTGTGTCAGAGAGGTTCTTAGTTATGCAAGACTTTGGCAAGATTGAAAAGTCATGAACGAGCTCACAAACGGACGATAAATGAAGGAGTGGCAGTCGTCCGACAAGACTTTGTGATCAATAATATATATATGTTCATTTACTTGTGACTGTGTATTCGCATGTATGCGATTGTGTGGTTCCGATTGTGTGCATCCGTGTGTCCTTTCATGCTTTAATGATGATATATGTGCGTCTGCTAGGGCATGTTCATGTGGTGTAATGGTTAGCAAGCTATACCTGCAGACCATTGTTAGTGAGTTCGATTCTCACTGGGCGCCCAATGATCTGGCCTTGTGCCACATCTAACCTAAGCTTAGTAAATAATTAGGGCATATCACGTGGTGTAATGGTTAGCAAGCTAGATCCGCAGACAATTGTTAGTGAGTTCGATTCTCACTGGGCGCCCCATGATCTGGCCTTGTGCCACATCTAAGCTAAGCTTAGTAAATAACTAGGGCATCTCACTTGGTGTATTGTTTAGCAAGCTAGATCCTCAGACAATTGTCGGTGATTTCGATTCTCACTGGGCGCCCCATAATCTGGCATTGTGTCATATCTTAGCTAAGCATAGTAAATCCCTGTATCTGAGTCTGATACGAGTGTGTGTATGTGTGTGTGTGAATGCGTGAGTGTGAGTGTGTTTGTGTGTGGGTGTATGTATGTATGTTTGAGTGCATATGGGAGTGAGTGTGTCTATATGTGAGTAGGTACGTGTGCGAGTGAGTGTGTGTGTATCAGAGTGAATGTTTATGTGAATGAGTATGTGTGTGTGCGTGCATGTGTATGTGACTGTGTGTATGTGTGAATGTGTGCGTATGTGCATGTGTGCCTGTATGACTGGGTGTTTATGTGAGTATGTATGTGTTGTAGGTGACTCACCTATGACCAGAACAATGGACTTACCCAAAGGGTATATTTAGCAGAGCAAAGCTGCTCAAGAGAGAAGTAGCAACTGCATGTCTTCATGTATGCTGGTACCAAGGAAGCCCTCCTCATTTTGTACATTGATATATTGCTGAATACATCTGTTCTTTACTTTTTTTCTCCGTGTTGAGTGATTACTTATTGACCCTTAAAACAGGTCATATCAGTATGTATAGAAGTGAGTCAATGTGAGTAAGAGTTTGTTAGTGAGTATGTGAGTGTGAATGTAACGGTGTGTGTGTATGTGTGTGTGTGTGTGTGTGTGAATAATTTACCACGCATCACACGTATGTGGGTCAGGCACAAGGTCCTAATGTGTGTGTGTGTGTATGTACATGTGTGCATGTATGAGTGAGTGAATATTTATGTGTGTGTGTGTGTGTGTGCAGCTGTCTATTATTTTTTTGTATTTCAGTATTAGTGTGTATGTGAGTGTGAATGTAAGGGCGTGCGTGTGTGAGTGTGTATGTATGTCCATGTGAGTATGTATATGTGAAGGTGTCTGTATTTGGGTGTATGAATGTTTGTATGTGTGTGTGTGCGGCTGTCTATTTTTATTTGTATTTCCGTATTAGTGTGTATGTGAGTGTGAATATAAGGGTGTGAGTGTATGTGTATGTACATGTGTGCATCTATGAGCGAATGAATATGTGTGAGTGCGTGTGTGTGTGCGTGTGTGTGTGTGAGTATGCGTGTGAGTATATATGTGCGAATGCTCGTGTATATGTGAGTGTGTCTGTATTTGACTGTATGAATGTTTATGTGTATGTGCAGATTAGTTTATATATAAGTGTGAATGTAAGGGTGTGCGTATGTGAGTGTGTGTGTATGTACATATGTGCCTGTATGTGAGTGTGTATGTGTGAATGCGTGTGTGTGTGCGATTGCTCGTGCATGAGTGAGTGTATCCGTATTTGAGTGTATGAATGTTTGTTTGTGTGTGTGTGTGTGTGTGTGTGTGTGTGGCTGTCTATTTTTTGGTATTTCCCGTATTAGTGTGAATGTAAAGATGTACGTGTGTGAGTGTGTGTGTCGCTTTTGAGAAACATGTGTGTGTGTGTGTGTGTGTGAATATCTATGTGCGAATGCGCATGAATGAGTGAGTGTGTCTGTATTTGAGTCTATGAATGTTTGTGTGTGTGTGCTGGTGTCTAATTTTTTATTTTTTTTATTTGTGTATTTCCGTACTAATTACTGTAATAAAACCCAAATTATCTCCCTTTTATCATAGACAGACGAATTCGTTTGATCAGCATTTAAGACTTAGGACTGATTATACCCCATTTATTTATTTTATTTTTATTTTTTTTTTTGGGGGGGGGTGTTGTTTTTTACGTCTATTTTTTCTATTGTTTTATTGTTACGTCTATTTTTTTTCTATTTTTTCCATTGTTTTAATTCCTATTCTTTTTTATACTGATTCTATTTCTTTTCCTCTGTTCCCTCACACCACAGACATCTTGCACATATACAGTGAGGCATTTAGACTCACATACACAGGTGACGGTTACCGCCTTGAAAAATGGATTCAGTGAGCCGAGTTCAAATTCTCCCATCTCTCTCTCTCTCTCTCTCTCTCTCTCTCTCTCTCTCTCTCTCTCTCTTTACTCTCCCAGAGAAACTAACATATATATTGAGGAGGTAATCAAGATATACATAGAAAGGAAGAAAGTGATAGGCAAAATGTAAAGTAAGGGACGGGTCAGTTTTTTACTTAATTGCAAATTACGACTAATTAAAATCAATTCATTTTTTTCAAACATAACTCAATCCTAAAAGTGTTACGATTTTAGTCGCCTCAAGCAAGTGCGCTTGTCTAGCGGAGATCCTTTGTGTTATGCAGAGCAATGATCCGTGGTAAAGAATCCTTTGGTTATTCATTGGTGCTCCTCAGTCTTGCCAGTCCTTCGCCAATGATTGCAAATGGACGTCTCTCCGTATCAGTGATTAAGTAGTCAATCAGCCACGCATTGGAGCTGCTGATTGGCTGATGTTTAAACCACGTAATCTCGTTTAGTCTATAAATTCGAGTGGTGTATTGCAGTACGGCTTATATCCACGAAATAATCCAACAAAAAGTAAGGAATAATTTAGTGTAACTTTTATGTCATTAAATTAAACAGTAAAAAAAAAAGCCTTTAGGAGATGCGTTGATTCGCTCAAAAAAATATTTGCATAAGAAAAAAACTTATAAGAAACATCTAAAGAAATAATATAAACTAACAGGACCTGTGGATATACCAGTGATTGATGATTTAATTATTACATTCGATATCTTTATTTAAGAACTATTGCGAAATACTTCAATATGTAAAATAATAAATATTCTTTGGGATGTCTTTTTTTCCTCTTTTTTAAAAATTTAAATTTTATTTTATCTTTTGAATAAATTAGTCCAGTCGTAGTATACGGTGATTATATTCCTTGTATATACATAAGAAGACCACCACCAAAAGGGGTGTCCTACATGTGGTGATGAGGCTCCGGTTCTGGAGATCTGGGGAGAGTGGAGTACCCCTTCATTGCCGTTATACTCTGTCCCAAGGAAGTGCATTGTCTAATGATTAAAGTCATGGGAAATGGACTCATCACCCCGAGTTCAAATCCTGGACTAGGCAATTGCAGTTCACATAGCTCTAATACTCTTGGGAAAGGTATGAATCCTACTCTCCCTCTACGGGTAAATAGCAGGACAGACTGAGCTCTTTAACCTTGATTAGGCAACCAGTCTAGGAGAAGGAAAAGTCTTAAAAATTGACCTTGTGTCACATCCTGCTCGTGCTGAGGGGTTGATAAATATATATACTATGTCCCGGAATGGTAGTACATGTTAGGATCCCATCTATGGGTCAAATTGATCTATTTGAAAATTATTTGCATTCGAAAGGACTGTATGAAAGAAAAAAACTTATAAGAAACATCTACAGAAATAATATAAACTAGCAGGACCTGTGGATATACAAGAGTGTGATGATTTAATTATTACAACATTCGATATCTTTATTTAAGAGCTAATGCGAAATACTTCAATATGTAAAAAGTATAATAATCTTTATTTAATTCTCTTTCACTCTGTTTTTTTTTCTTTCCTTCTTTTCATCGTTTCATTATTTTCAAGAATCATTTACAGAAATAATATAAACTAACAGGATCTGTATGATGATTAAATTATAAAAAAATTTGATGTCTTTACTTAAGAGTTATTACAAATACTTCAATATGTAAAAAGTATAATAATCTTGATTCAACACTCTCTCATTCTCTTTTCTTTATTTCCTTCTTTTCGTTATGATCAATTGAAACAGATTAGCGTTATTGCTTCCACGCGCTCACTCCTCTCACAATCTTATCCCTAGTCTCTTTCTTTCTTATAATATGTTTTCTATGTAACATGTCCATTTTCTTCCCTTTCTTTCTTTATAAAAAACGGTATGGTCCACAATTGAAACAGATTAGCCTTATCGCTTCGGCGCGATCACACCCTCTCTCTATTTTCCCTATTCTCTTTCTTTCGCAAGTATGAGTCGTACAACAAGATTCGAACTTGCCATTCAATAGTAATGGATCAGTGATATAAGCTTGCTAACCATTACACAGGGATGGGGCGCCTAACGGTATTATTTGAACATTTGTTATACCATCGCATAGATGGTAAAGTAGCTGGGATGGAGAAGCAAAAGGCATCTATAACGGTAAAGTCAGCTTGTTTATTTATTTATATATTCATTCATTTATCTATCTATCAATCTAATTATCTATCTATCTTCTAAGCTTAGCATTGTAAACCTGTTCATATCTACCTATCTATTTATCTATCTATTTATCTCAATCTGTTCATATCTATCTATTTATCTGTTCATATTTATCTATCTATCTATCTACCTATCTCAGTGTAATCATCTATCTATCTATCTATCTATCTATATCAATCTGTTCATATCTATCAATAGATCTAAAAGATCTATCTATCTATGTCAGTCTGGTCCTGTCTATAGTATATATGTCCGGTTGTTCCTCTCTCTCTCTCTCTCTCTCTCTATATATATATATATATATATATATATATATATAAAATGGACTCTCTCGCCGATTTTCGACGAATGAGTGCTCATCCAATGAACAACCAACACAGTGTTTTGTTTATAGTGGTGAAGGCTTGTGTGGACCATTCCACACTTTTTGGCACAGTCGATGGGAAAGAATTGGTGAATCAAGGAATGCCACGAACCCAATCAACGTCTGACCTCAGGAATTTTGAATTCAGAGTTATCCCTCTCCTAGACCGGTTACCTAACCAAGGTTAAAGAGCCCAGTCTGCCCTACTATTTAACCGATAGCTGGAGGGAGAATATATGAATTCATACTTTTCCCAATGGTATTAGTGCTATGTGAAATGCCAACAGCTTCGTCTAGGAATTGAACTCGAATCGACGAGTCCATTTCACAAGACTCTAACCACTAGACCACGCGCCTCCATAACTATATATATATATATATATATATATATATATATATATATATATATATATATATATATATATATATGTGTGTGTGTGTGTGTGTGTGTGTGTGTGTGTGTGTGAGTCTATCTGACACATATAAATCTATCTGCCTATCTACTATCAGTCTGTTCATATTTATCTATCTATCTACATATCTCCGTCTGTTCATCTCTCTCTCTCTCTCTCTCTCTCTCTCTCTCTCTCTCTCTCTCACACACACACACACACACACACACACACACACACACACACACACACACATCTAACACTTAACCAAATTATTTCACACCTGCTTCTATCTTCTGAAGTCTCTGCTCTACCATCGGCCCCGGCGAAAAATCCACTCATCTCCCCTAATTACATGAACCATTCCACCAATTAAGACCGACCAGCTACTTGAACACTTTTAACGACAACCAATGAAGAAGAAGAAGAAGAAGAAGAAGAAGAAGAAGAAGAAGAAAAGAAGAAGAAAGAAGAAAGAAGAAAAAAAAAAAAAGAAGAAGAAGAAGACGGGTTAGAAGAAGAAGACGGACGAGAAGAAGAAGAAGAAGAAGAAGAAGAAGAAGAACAACAACAACAACAACAACAACAACAACGATAAGAAGATCAAAAGAAAAAGAAAAAAGTAAAATGTATCTTTCGAGTTCCCAACCAAAATTGTTCGTCAGCCAAATTAGGGCCGAGCGGAATCGAAGTTTTACATTTTCTCCGTGGAAACAGAAAAATTGAAAGAGAGAGAGAGAGAGAGAGAGAGAGAGAGAGAGAGAGAGAGAGAGAGAGAGAGAGTTATTTCCCCTTCTTCTTTAATATCATGTTGATTACTGAAGTGAAATAAAATTCTTTCTTGCTAGAAACTCTAATGGTTCCCAGCAGTCGGTATAGCGTGGGCAAAAGTTTAATTATTAAGTAATTTCCGTATAGATGAATTCACCTTGGGTTTTCATAAAAATCGAAAAATAAAAGACCCGTTTTTTAGCGTCTTCTTTTGCATCCAGTTATAGATTAGCTGCGATTGCATATGTAGATTATTCTTGGCAGTCCTATTGGCTGGGGCTTTACAATACGACTCCCCCGTGGATGGCGACCTGTGATGCTTAAGGATGGAATCTAAGTTGCTGAGCAGTCCTTGACATGCAACACTCCACTTTGGTCCTTACTTAAGCTAGACGGGCGGTTGGAGAGCTCCCCTCCGATCAATCGGTTTGGCACGTCAATCCCTAGCAGCTATATGATTATCCCAACCATATTCTCCTTATAGAAAGCCCCCAAAACTTTTTATAATATATGTGCTAGAAGATGGTGGCTGAGGGTCTTATTGTCCTGGGAATGACGTTAAACTGATAGTGAAGTTCCAGTTCTGGAAGTCTGGGAATGTGGAGTACCCCTTAATCACTATTACTCCAAGGTCCACTCTGACCCGGAGTGTTGTAGTACCTGTTAGGATCCCATCTATAGGTTAAATAGAAAAAAATGAGTTTTAGAAAAAATGAGTATATATATATATATATATATATATATATATATATATTGTGTATGTGTGTAAGTTTTCTCTCTCTCTCTCTCTCTCTCTCTCTCTCTCTCTCTCTCTCTCTCTCTCTCTCTGACTCTCAGCTGTGACTATTGGTCAATAAACATCGGCTGACCAGGCAAAACCAGATGACCCTGACGGCATCTATGGGTTAAATAGAAAAAATGAGTTTAAAAAAATTGAGTTCCCATCAAGAATGAATTTATTTTAAAACTTTGTCGGCATTAAATGACCCACCGAGGTTGATATGCCGTAGAACAAAATAAACTGTTCTTGGGTATTTTACTTGGTGCACATGGCTGGAGAAGCTAAATTAGCGATCCATTTCTGGTGAGTTCGATTCACACTGGGTGCCTCATGCTTCTGGCTTTGTACCGGTTGTTTATATATATCCATTTATATTTAAGGTTAGAAGCGATTTGCTATCATTGTAAACCTGTTCATATATCTATCTATCTATCTATCTATCTATCTATCTATCTATGTTAAAATGTACGTGTCTGTCTGTCTCAGTCTATCTATCAGTATATCTACCTATCATTCCCCCAGTTCATTAATAACTCGCTGTCTATCTATCTATGTTAATATGTATGTATGTATATATCAATCTGGCTGTCTGTCTGTCTGTCTCAGTATATTCATCTCTCTCTCTCTCTCTCTCTCTCTCTCTCTCTCTATTTCAAATGATAAATTTATTCTTGTCCCAATCTATTTGTATGTATCTATCTATCTGTCTATGTATGTATGTATGTATGTTTTTATATATCTATCTATCTGTTGATCTATCTGTCCGCCTGTTTGTCTCAGTCTATTCATATCTATCTATCTCCCTATATATATATATATATATATATATATATATATATATATATATATATATGCTAGTCTATTTCTATCTATCTATCTATCTCAGTCTGATCGTGTCTATTTTCTAAATACTGTTCTTTTCACTTCAACTGCGAAGGTGACCTAACAGTAAATCTCATTCATAAAAAAATCAATTAATCCTATCTTGTCGAATAACAAGCCGTCTTTTTTGTTACTCGATTTTTATTCGTTGCCTTACGGCGGATACTGATACCTCAATCTAATATATACATATATATATATATATATATATATATATTGAATAACCTTCATATATATATACATACATGTGTGTGTGTGTGTGTGTGTGTGTGTGCTGAAACTGATGCATCAATCTAATACGCACACACACACACACACACACACACACATATATATATATATACCTTCATATATATATATATATGTATGTGTGTGTATGTGTGTATGTGTGTGGTGTGTGTGTGTGTGTGTGTGTAGAATTAAACAAAAGGCACGTCTCCTGTTTAACAATTTTATTAAAGATTTTTTCGTGCTTTTTGACCAACATTTTTACATTTTGATGAAGTACTTGGG
>CM042180.1:28603507-28626007 GCA_023376005.1 Doryteuthis pealeii | reverse complement strand
AAATGAAAGAATGAATGAATGAAGAAAGAAAGAAAGAAAGAAAGAAAGAAAGAAGGAAAAATGAAAGGAAGCATTTAAATAAATGAATGAATAAACAGAAAGAAAGAAAGAAAGAAACAGGAAGTTAAGAACGAGATAATACGAAAGAAGGAATGAAGGAAAGTGAGAAAGAAAGAAAAATAAAAGAATAAGCAGAAAGAAAGAAAGAAAGAAAGAAAGAAAGAAAGAAAGAAAGATGAAATGGAAAGAAAGAAGAAATAGAAAGATGAAATAAGAAAGACGGAAAGACGGAAAGACAGAAAAATGCAAACATTTGAATAAATGAAAAAATAAAAGAGAAAAAGAAAGATAAACACGTACCAAAGAAAGAAAGAAAGAAAGAAAGAAAGAAAGAAAGAAAGAAAAAGAAAGAAAAATGCAAGCATTCTAATAAATAAAAGAATAAACAGAAAAAAGAAAGAAAGAAAAAAAGATGAAAGAAAGCAAGCAAGCAACTGGGAAAAGAAAGAAAGAAAGAAGGAAAGAAAGATGAAATGAAAAGAAGGACAGAATATAAAGATGAAATAGGGAAAGAAAGAAAGAAAGAAAGAAAGAAAAATGCAACTATTTGAATAAATGAAAGAACAAACAGAAAGAAAGAAAGAAAGAAAGAAAATAAGAAAGAAAAGATGAAAGAAAGAAAGAAAGATGAAATGAAAAGAAGGACAAAATATAAAGATGAAATAGAGAAAGAAAGAAAGAAAAATGCAAGCATTTGAATAATTGAAAGAATAAAAGAGAAAAGATAGAAAGAAAGATAAAAAGAAAGAAAAATGCCAGCATTCTAATAAATGAAAGAATAAACAGAAAAAAAAGAAAGAAAGAAAGAAAAGATGAAAGAAAGAAAGAAAAAAATCAACTGGGAAAAGAAAGAAAAAAGGAAGGAAAATGCAAGCATTTGGATAAATGAAAGAACAAGAAGAAAGAAAGAAAGAAAGAAAGAAAGAAAGGAAAATGACCGTGTTCGATTCCTGTGTGATATCCGTTTTTGCTAGACCTCAATACAAAAACGACAGACAACGAATGTTTTTCTAACGTTTGAAATAAATTAACCCTTTCCAGTGTCCCCCCCCCCAAACAAAAAAGGAACCCCTGAATCTCTCATCCCAGATATTTGTTTTTAATCTCCATTGGTCACTGATACAACGGATAAATCAATCAAGTCTTTTGCAATTTCAATCCACGTCAGCCATCAAGACGACGTGGTGGGTGGAATCAAATGGTAGACATCTTGGTTATTCGTCATGATACGATTGTTTTGTTTGGTTGTTCGTTTTTTGTTATTTTTTTTTGGGGGGGGGGGGTTGAGCATGAGTTGCGAACATTGGACAGGATTTAATGTTTGGTGTCTTTTGCGCTTGAAGTAAAAAAGGACACGTTTTATGAAACTTTAAAAACGGTGTTTCTTCTTTCTTTCTTCTTTCTTTCTTTCTTTATTCAATAAGACATTGCATTTTACTTTCTTTCTTTCTTTCTTTCTTTCTTTCTTTCTTTCTTTTATTCTTATAATTGTGTTTCTTGTTTCGGACCATATGACCCTTAGTCATCTTCTGTGATCCCGACTGACAAGGACACTTTTCTCATTTACACCGTCAAAATCCGGTTGTTTGTTAGGGGTTAGGGTTAGGGGTTAGGGTTATAATTAAAAAACTCTAAAAATCGTTTGTTAACAATTAACCGGATTTTGACGGTGTAAATGGAAAAATGTCGAATTGAGATCGCAAAAGGGGTGCCTAAAGGTCATATGGTCCCTTGTTTCTTTGTTTCTTTCTCTCTTTATTTCTCTCCTTTCACCTAGGCGTGATTCTTTCTTCTTCTTTCTTTCTTCCCGTCTAGCCTAAGTAAGAGCCAAAGTGGAATGTTGCATTGACTGTTCACCTAGTAGGCTCCCATCTCTAACCATCACCGGGTGCCACTCACGGCTAACAAGTGGACCAATTGGGGGGATTTGACTACTTTACAGAGGTGTATTCTTACGCCTCAGCTGACAGGGCTATCTAATGTTTGGTCTCTTTTGCGCTTGAATTTTAATAGTAAAAAAGAACGCCTGTTGCGAATATATACAAGGTGTGTCAAAAATATCAACATTTTTTGTACTTTTTGACACACCATGTATTCTGAAAAAAAAATAACGTTCTATTCATTATTTTTTTCAGAATACTAGGTGCGTCAAAAAAGTACAGATTTTATTTTTACAGCTGTATTTACCAAGATAGAAATGAAGAATGAATGAAACGTTATTTTTAGAATACAAGGTGTACAAAAAATCTCGATACTTTTTGACATACCTTATATATAACATAAAAATAAAAATGATTTTAGCTGAAAAAATCGAAATGTGAATATAAAGTCTACATGTTGGAGTAAGAGACACTTTAAGGCTCTAAAACAGTCTTGGTCAAATTACGACCCGCGGGCCACATGTGACCCGCTTAAATTCACATTAATTCAGAAGTGTGTCATAAATACCACATAACATGGTGGTTGGCTGGGGCAGAAGAATATACCGACTGCACCTCTGCAGAGGAGTAAAATCCACCATATGGGGACCACGTTGGTTGTGACTGTTAAGGGTTTTAAACGCCATCCTTGGCCAGTTGAAAAGGGCTTAAGTAAGTAAGTCCTGAGTTATGGAATCCTTTGTTAAGTGTATAAGTCATATCCTGCGAATAAGTCCTGAGTTATGGAATCCTTTGGTAAGTGAATAAGTCCTATCCTGAGTATAAGTCCTGAGTTATGGAATTCTTTGGTAAGTGTATAAGTCCTATCCTGTGAATAAGTCCTATCCAGCGTATTGGTAAAGGTCCAGTGATACAATCCTATGTCCGTCGTCCACGAAGGTTCAAAGCAGTTGTGCGTAGTGTGACCAGAACAGCCGCTATAAATATTATATCAGCAGCAGAGTACTGCCAGTGATTGGCCAAGTGGTTGATCACATGGTTCTCGGCGAGTATAATAAAAGTGAATATCTAGCACACGCCTTATATTGAAAAAATCCCAACAGTGACCATTGTTGTTTAAGGACAGAATGCTGGTGGCTGAGCAGTCCATGACATGCAACACTTCATTTTGGCCCTTCATTTAGACTAAACGGGTGATCAGTGAGTGTCTTGTTTGCCGTGGGTTTCCTGGTGACATTCAACACACCACTTACTTAAGCTAGACCGGCGGTCGGAGAAGCACCTTTCGATCAATCGACTGGTCACGTCAAGCCATATCACCTATATGATTATCCCGAAACTTTTTATTTTGTTTTATTCATTATTTTTGGGTATTCAATTTTTATCTAAAACTAATTTTAGTACATTTTTAGACACATTTTTTCATCTATTTGGCCCATAGATCTGACCCTAAAATGTACTATCACTCCGGGTCAGAGTAGACATGGAGGTTATGCAATGAAGGGTACTCCACGCTCAACAGAGAGAGAGAGAGAGAGAGAGAGAGAGAGAGAGAGAGAGAGAGAGAGAGAATGAAAGAGAGAGATAGAAAGAAACAGAAACAGAAAGAAAGAAGGATAGAGATGAAAGTAAAAATAAAATAAATAAAAAGATATAGAGAGAGAGAGAGAGAGAGAGAGAGAGAGAGAGAGAGAGAGAGAGAGAGAGAGAGAGAGAGAGAGAGAGAGAGATCAGATGAAACAGACAGACCGGCCGACAGACCGACCGACAGACAGACCGAAGAAAAAAAGTGAACAGTAAAATTGACGTTTATTGATAAAAATACGCAGGCATAAAAAAAAATCGGATTTTAATTGGTGTGCTTGTCCGAAAATGCCCGAAATGTCGAGAAGATATTAATTAAAGCTGATTTACAAAAAAAAAATAGATAAAAAAAAGAAAAAAAAAAAGAAAAGAAGAAGAAGAAGGAAAGAAAGAAAAAGTTAAAAAAAAAAAAAGAGAAAAAAAAACGTTTCTTCTTTTCCTTCTTGATTGGACTTTTTTTAATTGACAGCCAATAAGTGATGAAACCAACTCATTGAAATAGGATAAAAAAAAAAGGAAAAATTTTCATTCCGATCGATAGGAGTGGGAATGTATGTGTTTGTGTGTATGTGTGTGTGAGTGCGTGTATTTGTATGTGTGTTTGTGTGTGTGTGTGTGTGTGTGTGTGTATATTTGTGTGTGTGTGTTTGGACATATATGTTTGTGTGTGTATATATATCTGTGCGTGAGTGCGTGTATTTTTGTGTGTATTTGGGCGTGCGTGTATCTGTGTGTATGTATCTGAGTATGTGTGTGTGCATCTGTGTGTGTGTGTGTGTGAGTGCGTCTATTTGTATGTGTGTGTGAACGTGTGTGTTTCTGTAGATGTGTGTGTGTGTGCATCTGTGCCTTTGTGTGTGTGTGTATTTGTGTGTATGTATTTGTGTGTGTGTGTTTGTCTGCTTGTGTGTCTGTAAGTGAGTGTGTGTGGGTATTTGTGAGTGTTTGCGTGTGTATGTGTGTGTATCTATGTGTGTGTATTTGTTAGTATGTGTCTATGTTTGTTTGTCTGTGTGTATGTATCTGTGTATGTGTTTGTGTGTTTGTATGTCTGTAAGAGAGTGTGTGTGCATATTTGTGCGTGTGTTTGTGTGTAAATGTTTTGTGTGCGTATTTTTGTGTGTATGTATTTGTGTGTGTGTTTGTGCGTCTGTGTGTTTGTGTGTGTGCTTGTGTGTGCGTGTTTGTATATGTTTGTGCGTGCTTGTATGTGTGCGTGCTTGTGTATGTACGTATCTGTGTGTATGTTTGTGAGTGTGTGCTTTTATGTATGTATTTATATGTGTATTTGTGTGCGTTTGTGTGCTTGCGAGTCTGTGAGTGTGCGTATGTTTGTGCGTATGTTAGTGTGTATGTGGAAGTGTGTATGTATCTGTGTGTATGTTTGTATGTTTATGTGTGTGTATGTGTATCGGTGTGTGTGGGTGTTTTTTGAGTGTGTCTGTGTGTATGTATTTGTGTATGTGCTTTAGCTCCTGTGTGCTTGTGAGTCTGTGAGTGTGTGTGTGTGTCGACATTTTCTGTTTGATTTCAAGTAAAGAAAATTTTTAAATATTGGATAACTTCCAGACGAATGAGAAAATTGAGAAAACTTTTTTTTAAATAAAAGGATAGAAGCAATATACAGAGAGAGAGGGGGAGAGAGAAAGAGAGAGAGGGAGGGAGAGGGAGGAAGAGAGAGAAAGAGGGAGAGAGACGGAGGGAGGGAGGGAGAAAGAGAGAGAGGGAGAGAGAGAGAGGGGGGGGGGAAAAGCTTTTTGCATGGATTTTACGGCATGTCAATACTTCGGTTATTTTACGCCGAATTTTTCAAATAAAAGAAAACACTTTTTAAACACATTTCTGATCTATTCAACTCATAGATAGAGACCTTAACAGTGGACAAGGGAGTAATGTCAATAAAGGGGTACTCCACACCCCAAAGCTTGAGAATTGGAACCTAACCACTAGAGGCAGTTTAACATCATACACATACACATTAATTAAAATCATTCAGACTTCTAGGAGACAGGTTGGTTGTTTTTGTTTTATGGTATATCAACCATTTTCAGGCCATTTAATGCTGAATCAAATCATTTTTTTTATATACAAAGGACTCAGGTTGCTTACAGTACCTGCTGTAGCTTAAGTGGTCACCCAAATTAAGTATTGAACAGGTTCTTTTAAAAGGTTGATGTGAAATAATAGTAAAAAAGGAGAGATGCCCTAGGAGCCATAACAAACAAATAATATGAAAATATAACAAAATTGATGGAACCCTAGTAGATACTACCATTTGAGTTCAGAGTGGACCTGGGAGTAATGGCAATGAAGGGATACTCCACACTCCACTACCATTTGAGTTCAGAGTGGACCTGGGAGTAATGTCAATAAAGGGATACTTCACAGTCCCCAAAGCTCAAGAATTGAAACCTAACCACTAGATGCAGTTTATTGTCATACCCAGGACACTAAGACCCTCAGTCACAGCCTTCAAGTACAAATATGAAAATAGAGTTGGTGGTTTGTCATAAGATCAATACATCGAGATAAAAAGGGTGCCTAAAGGTCATACGGTCCGAAAAATTAATAATTGACAATGATTCATGTAAAAAAAACACAAATTGTCAGTGATATGGAAATCAGATCTCACTGACAAATTAAAGCGAACATTCTTTCAAGCCGTAGTTGTTTCAGTGTTACTGTACGGCTGTACTACTGGACTCTAACGAAGCGCCAGGAGAATAAGCTAGATGGGACTTGCACGAAAATGCTGCATGCAATATTAAATAAGATGCGGAAAACACGCCAGGAGAACATAGCTGTATGGCCACCTGCCTCATATCACACAAACCATCCATGTGAGGTGAGCAAGACAGGATGGGTATTGCTGGAGAAGCGAAGATGAACTCATAAGTGACGTTCTTCTGTGGAAGCCAACACATGGGCACGCCAGAGTAGGTCGCACAGCAAAGACGTACATAGATCAACTCTGCACGGATACGGGATGCTGCGCAGAGGACATCACAGGGGCGATAAATGATAGGGAAGGATGGGGAGAGATTGTCATGGATATCCGTGCTGCCAGCACGATATGATGATCATGATCATGATCATGATGAAGACTACTATGCTGTAGGACTACTAGGTGGGAAGAAACAAGAGAATTTAAACTAGTAAAGAAACAAATTTTATTTCGAGATATGCCAACAAATTGACATCTTTAACGCATGGGTGTGATCTACCCACTGATCGGGAATATTAATCAGCTTATTATTCCACTATTGAAAACCTTAATCGTAGACTCTTTAAGGCTAGAACCAGTCTATCTTGTAGAGTGCTGAAGGGGTGCAAGCTACTCTACAACAATTATTTATTACCCACCCGATACATCAATATCCATTTTGGTTCATACGCCCTTTTCTTTTCGAGCCATGAAACCTCGGATTCTTGTATTCATACAAATAATCAAAGGAAAATGTTATTCTTTGTCTAGAACAATATGACATTTATTGTTGGCACCTTTTCGTCCACTAAGGACGGTGGCGTAGTGTCCAAAAATTATCTGCGCAAGTGACTGAGCAGGCCAATCCCTGAGTGACAGTCTTTGGTGCATTGACTGTACACAAACTAGGATGCTTTCTTGGGCTGCTGTTTTCTCTACCTCTTTCTGGCTCTCTTTACTGTCGATGCTACTCTCCTCTCCGCCTTACTCATCTTCGTGTCCTGTTTAACATTAAGGTGCCAGGCCGCTTGATTTTTGCATCTACCTCCCACGTGTTTATGTCAACGTGACATATCCTCATGTCTCTCCCGCAGACATCTTTAAAACTTAGGCGTGGTCTACCTACCGATCGGGAGCCTTTTACTAATTCGCCATACAAAAGGTATTTCGGTATGCGGCCATTTTTCATCCTCCTGACATAACCAAGCCAGCGATGGCACCTCTCGCAGAGGATGGAGAACATGCTGTTCAATTTTGCGCAATCCAGCACGTCTGTGTTGGGCACTTTATCCTGCCAGCGGATGCGCAGAATGCGTCGTAGATACTTGAGGTGGAAATTGTTGAGTTTCCTTTCGTGTCTTGAATAACATGTTGTCCACGTTTTATTATTGTAGAAGAGTATTTTGGTCATGTCAGGAGGATGGAAAATGGCTGCATACCGAAAGACCTTTAAGGCGAAATGAGACACAGAAGAAATTGAGAGCTTTATTTATTCAGCACCGGTATCCGGTGCTAACGGATACATAGAAAAAACACAGAACAATAAGTTACAAAACAATTAACAAGACAACTTACAAGAAATAGAGGAGGGTCAAATGTGGTATAGCCAAACACAGTAAGATCAGTCCGAATATTAATCAGCTTATTAATCCACTGTTGAAGACCTTAATCGTAGACTATTTAAGGCCAGATGAGCCAGTCCATCTTATAGAGTGCTGAATGGGGTGCTAGTTACTCTACAACAATTATCTATTCCCCACCCCGATGCATCGTAACCCATTTTGGTTCATACACCCTTTACTTTTCGGGACATTAAATTTCGGATCATTTCCTGATACAAATGACCCAAGGAAATCTTTATTTTTCGTCTAGAACAATATGACCTTTATTTTTGGCACCTTTCCGTCCACTAAGGACGATGGCGTAGTGTTCAAAAATTATCTGCATTTGCGCAAGTGGCTGAGCAGGCCAATCCCTGAGTGACAGTCTTTGGTGCACTGACTGTACCCAAACTGTGATGCTTTCTGGGGCTGCTGTTTTCTCCACCTTTTCGTGGCTTGTTAAACATTAAGGTGCCATGCCGCTTGATTTTCTGCATCTATCTCCACTGTTGAAGCCCTTAATCGTAGACTATTTAAGGCTATGAGCCAGTCCATCTTATAGAGTGCTGAAGGGGTGCTAGCTACTCTACAACAATTATCTATTCCCCACCCCGACACATCGATACCCATTTTGGTTCATACACCCTTTTCTTTTCGAGACATTAAATCTCAGATTCTACCTTGATACAAATGACCAAAAGAAATAGTCATTCTTCTTCTGGAACGATATGACCTTTATATATCCAGGCTAATACTCTGTCCTGTCTCTTCATTTTATGAATTCAATCAGAGACCGAACTGATTTTATGGAAAAATTTGCTATTTTTAGGAAAACGTTTACACTAACAGTTTTGACTGGTTTTTGGAGACCTCTAAATTTAAGACCGATCGTCTCATGCTTCTTGATTTTCGCAGATAATGCAATAATGCTATCTCCGGTTCTGAAAATTCCCCAGACAATAAAGAATTTGCCAAATAACTTTTTCCCGCCAATAAGATTCGACGCTGAAAATTTAGTCAATAAAAACAATTTCCGAAAAGAGTAGGTCGCGTTTGGGGTCAACCAAATAAAGAATTCTTGAATGATGGAACCAAAAGTCCAAAAAATAAAAGACATGAAAAAATCCTAGAAACTAGTTGAAAAATATCAACTAATCTATAATCACACACGCACATACACACACACACACATATATATATATATATATATATATATATATATATATGAGAAGTAAATACACAGCGATGTGTTTATGATATGGCTTTTTCTTAGCCGACAATTTTTGGGAGAATATGTGCATAATAGAAGTCGTACCTTATTTTGAAAGTTAATTAATTGATAATTAATTAATTAGGCGGGCATACCTATTTAAATGTAAGGCTAAACAAATCGAGAAAAATCAATCTCTGTATGTACATTTCGGCCTATTAGGCATTATCAGCAGAGCTATAGATGGGTAGACCGCCTTGCGTGTGATTCAAAACCCGACTGTCAAGCTGACAGGCGAGCATCTTAACCCCTACACCAACCGGACTTTCTTAGATTTTTCGTTTTGTTTAGAAGTAGGTTTCTGTACCTCTTATATCAAAAATTGTCGGCTAAAAAAGCCATATCAAAAACACATCGCTTGTGTATTTACTTCTCATACTGTCGTGTAGAAGTCACTATAACAGAAATATAAACCTACTTTCACAATTAGGTACGACTGCAATTATGCACATATCCCCCCCAAAAATATATATATGTGTGTGTGTGTGTGTAATATAGTGAAACATTTTGAAAAAACACAGGTTCAAATGAAATGAGTGATATTTACTGCAGTGTTTCAATCTGTTTAGTAGATCTTCTTCAGGGCTTTTGTTGATTTAAGGAAAAATAAAATTCATCACAGAACAATAAGGAGACTGTGATAGTTTTTGTTGATCAGTTTGTTTAAAATGTTTTGAATGGAAAACTAGCGCTTTTAGAATAGTTCGACATTTATGAGACGCTTGGATAAACGGTTTTGAAAGATGACATCGAACATTCTCTTACACACACACACACACACACACAGAGAGAGAGAGAGAGAGAGAGAGAGAGAGAGAGAGAGAGAGAGAGAGAGAGAGAGACAGACAGACAGACAGACAGACAGACAGACAGACACACACACACACACACACACATATATATATATATATATATATATATATATATATATATATATATATATATATATATATATCTTCCAAAGAAAAAACTTAACAAACTGTCATTATACTATAATAATTTATTTCGACCAGAAACTGAAAATGAGTCTAGCCTCTTCAGATAGATTTTATAAATACCAATTTATCTATTTGTAAAATCTATTTTAATATTGTAATATGTATTGTAGAATATTGTAATATCTACTTGTAAAATATTTGTAAATATCAATAAAATATCTATAAAATATCTATTTTGTAATATTTATATGTAAAATATTTGTAAATATTGTAATATCATTTGTAAAATCTATCAGTAAAATCTATTTTAATACTGTAATATCTATTTGTAAAATCTGTCTGAAGAGGTTAGACTCATTTTGAGTTCGTGGTCGAAATAAATTATTATAGTATAATGATGGTTTGTTAAGGTTTTCTTTCTTTGAAAGTTAAATATTGCTCTGTATATAATTAATTTATTGGTTATTATACATTGAGCTTTCTTAGGGATTCATAAAAATCCTCGTGTATATATATATATATATATATATATATATATATATATATATTATAGTAACATGCACAAATATTGGACATGGGATTTTGTCCTAACCTAGGGAATCGTCTTGAATAGTTTGGACTATTAATCAACCGTCAAACTATTAAAAATGATTTCCCGGATTGGGTCATTACTATGCTCGGATATACAGGGAAGACCTGAGGAAAGCTGGAGACTACAGCGGCCGAAACTTTGTGCAAAGCGCATTATTTTGAAGCAACACTCTGAGTAGACGTCTGGACATCAATTTAATTTTAAGTTGTACACACGTCTTCGTTTGAATTTTGAATTTCAAAACCAAAATAAATAAATGAATAAATAAATAAAAAAAATAATATAAAATAAAAAATAAAAATAAATAAGGAAATAAAATAAAATCAATAATAAATAAAATCAAGATTCGATTCGTCACTTTTTGATCAACCCTCGTAGACTAATTTACTTTAAAATCAAATATTTTCTATTTTCAATTCTTTCTTTGAAAATAAAAATTCTTCGAAACTGAAGGTACTAATTACATTTGTCACGTTAATGTACAACATTAAAACAAAAAGATTTACTACGTCTCACGAGAATAAATTGAATAAATATAAAGAAAAGAAGAGAAATAAAGAAATATAAAAATAAAATAAATACTCGCTATGAGTAGATAAAATTGAAAAAAGAGAGATAATGTGTGAGAAAATGAAGGAAACAAAGAAAGTAAGAAAGTAAATCCTACATAGTAGATAGAATAAAGAAAGACAGAGCAAATGTGAGAGTAAATCAAAGAAAGAAAGGAAGAAAGAAATAAAGAAAAACTAAATAAATAAATGAAATAAATCCTATATAGGCGTAGATAAAAGAGAGACAATACCAACGTGTGAATAATGAAAGAAAGAAAGAAAGAAAGAAAGGAAAAAAACCTATATAGGAGTAAAAAAAGGAAGAAAGAAAGATAACGCTAATGTCTGAGTAAATGAAAGAAAGGAAGAAAGAAATATAGTAAGTAAGTGAGTAAGAAAGAAAAAAAAGAAAATAAGAAAGAAAGGAAGAAAATGTAAATCCTATGTAGGAGTAGATAAAAGAAAGAAAGAAAGACAACACCAATGTATGATTAAAAGAAAGAAAAAAGGGATTAAGAAAGAAAGTAAGAGAGAAAGAAAATCTTATAATGAAGAAAGAAAGGAAGGAAAGAAGAGAAAAGAAAGAAAAAATAAACGAATAAAGTAAATCCTATATATGAGTAGATTAAAGAAAGAAAGAAAGAAAGATAACGCCAATGTGTGAGTAAATGAAAGAAAAGAAGAAACAGAGATAGTAAGAAAGAAAGAAAGAAAGAAAGGAATTTAAAAAGAAAGAAAGAAAGAAAGAAAATAAATCATATATATGTCAGTAAATAAAAGAAAGAAACAAATAAACAAAAATAAATAAAATAAATCCTATATGGCAAAATAAAAGAAAGAAAGACAACAAATGTGTAAGTAAATGAAAGAAGAAAAGAAAGAAAGTAAGAAAAAAGAAAAAAAGAAAAGAAATTCTATATTGAAGTAGATAAAAGAAAGAAGGAAAGAAAGAAAACACCAACGTGTGAGTGAATGAAAGAAAGAAATGAAAGTGGAAATCGGGGGTCAACTTGATGTAACTGAGTGTCCATCATCTAACCGCCTTCGATTTTGAATTTCAACGATTTTGAATTCAAAATCTAACTCTACACTAACCACCCAAAAACGACGGTGATTATCAATATACAGCAGCTAGTCTCGTAAATCTGTTACTACTGAATAGTGAGTTCGGTCTGAAGGAGTACTCCACACTTCTCAGATATCCAGAACTGGAACCTCACCACAGATTTAGTTTAACGTGATACCTAGGAACGGTTAGGTAGATAGATACTAAAATATACTAATAACAAAAATATAAAAATATATCTAAGGTAGGTGGATTGTCTCCCTTGCTCGACGTGCCTCCTTTCAATCCAACCAATCACAGGCTAGCAAATTTTCGGCGCCAGAAATTGAAGATAAGAAATTTTCCTCTCTTTCTACCAGCATCTCTTGGAATCGGACGTAAAAATCATCGCTCCCAATAATTCAACATAGATAGAAAAGGTCCGTCGTAAGTACAATGGTTATCATAAACATTCCAATGACTCAGTTAAGTGGAATTATATTCATTATATTTATATAATTTATATTTTCCGCAGACAATACTATCGTTTGCAACTCCAATTATTCAAGTGTATTGTCTTGTGTGTATAAATGTAGTAATACAGTATTATTTGAAATTTCAAGTTGTGTTCATGTGTTTCCTGTTTTAACTCTTTGATAAAGAAAAGTAGCCTCGACAGCAAAAAGAGCCAGAAAGAGAGAGAAAATACAGTAGCCCCAGAAAGCATCACAGTTTGTGTGCAGTCACGGTCACTCAGGATTTGGCCTGCAGAGTCACTTGTGCAGATGCATATTATTTATTTATTTATTTATTTATTTATTTTATTCTATTTTTTATCTATTTATTCATTCATGTATTTATTTTTGGACACTACGCCATCGTCCTTAGTGGACGGAAAGGTGCCAACAATTCCACAGATGCGGCTTAAATCAACACAAAAACGGAGAAAAATCAAGAAAAACAGAGGTCATAAAAAGACAGAAAAAGAAAGAAAAAAAGAACAAAGGAAAATATAGGTAGATGAGCGGAACTGATGCTTACATTCTGACGTCACCTGCTTAACTAACTATCCTAACTAAGCTTCACTTTCCATAGTCTTCCAGCGTAAGTACGATACTAACCATAAACATTCCAAGGACTCAGTTATGTGGAAGTGTAATCATTATATTTAAATAATTGATATTTCCCACAGACAATACTATCATTTGCAACAACAATTATTACAAGTGTGTTTTCTTGTGTATATAAATGTAGCAATACAGTGTTATTTGAAATTCCAAGTTGTGTTCATGTAATTCCTGTTTCTAACTCTTTTTCTAATTCTTGTTAGGCAGAGACGAAAGTAGCCTCGACAGCAAAGAGAGCCAGAAAGAGGGAGAAAAGACAGCAGCCCCAGAAAGCATCACAGTTTGTCACTGTCACTCAGGAATTGGCCTGCAGAGTCACTTGCGCAGATGCAGATTATTTATTTTATTTTATTTTTTATCTATTTATTTATTCATTCATCTATTTATTTTTTTAATTTTTGGACACTACGCCATCGTCCTTAGTGGACGGAAAGGTGCCAAAAATTCCACAGATGCGGCTTAAATCAGCAGAAAAATGGAGAAAAAGCAAGAAAAACAGAGGTCATAAGAAAGACAGAAAAAGAAAGAAAAAAGAAGAAAGGAAAAAATAAATGTAGATCAGCGGAGATTGGGGGTCAGAAAAGGAAACAATAATCACAATAGTGGGGAGTAAAAAAAAATTTTTTTAAATGAAACAATGAAAATTTTGTAAGAGGTAACAAGGCAAAAGAATTTATCTAAAATCCCCTGAAGATATTTGAAAAAAAAAAAAAAAAAAAAAAGAAATAGAAAAGAAAAAAAAGAAGAAAATATACGAACTAAACATTGAATTATTAAATGTATTTGTTTGAAAATAGAAATATCTTCTTGAATAATAGCTATTGTTAGAAAAATAAAGGTGTTCATTTATATCTTGTCTGTATTGAACACGGAACAAAGTCTCAAATATTAAACCTTATATATATACTAGCAAGAATATGCAACCTCAGGGCGTAAATACTTCAGTTGTAATGTACAGAAATATATCAAATTAGAAAGTAAATTAAATAAGAACGCGTATAAAAAGATGACACTTATCTTAATTATATTTCAATTGATTTCTATATAAAATCATTCATAGGATTGATTTTAATATGTTGGAAAATAAAACAAGTAATTCTTTATAAAACTCGGTTTTGTTAAAATCAGTATGCAAATTAGCCACACGATATATTATGTAAACTTTATTTGTTAGTGATATATGAAACATTGCAGGATTTTAAACGCACTAATAATGTGGGTTGCTTTGAGGGAAATCTAAAATTTCCATAGAGAGCAGTTAATAAATAAGATGATTGGTTTGGTTTGGTTTTACGGCATATCAACCCCAGTGGGTGATTTAATGCCTATAAAGTTTTGAAATAAATCAATTCTTAATGGATAATACAATTTTGTTTATAAACTCATGTTTTTCTATTTAACCCATAGATGGAACCCTAACAGGTACTACCACTCCGGATCAAAATGGATCAGGGAGCAATGGTGATGAAGGGGTGCTCCACATTCCCCAAACCTCCAAAACTGGAACCTCACCATCAGATAGAGTTTAATGTCATTCCCAGGACATGTAGACCCTCAGTCACCGCCTTCTAGCACCCATATGATAAAAAGGGGTTGGAGCTTGCCATAAGGGCAATAGGGTTGGGAAAATCATATAGGTGATAGGGCTTGACGTGACCAGCCGATTGATTGATAGGGCCAAAGTGGAGTATTGCAAGTCATGAACTGATCATCCAACTGGGTTCTATCCTTAAGCATCCCGGGTCGCCAGGCACGGACAACAGGTGGCCCCATTGGGGGAGTCGGTGCATTCTAACGCCCCACCGACTAGGCGGTAATAAATAAGATCTGTTCTATCTATTTATTGATGACTCTGAATATAAATTAAATACTCATTGATAAAATTATGCAATTTCTGGTGTATTGTGACGTAAGTAGTGACGTAGTTTCGGTCACAGATAGGCACTAAATCTCCATTATAATATGTATCCTTTTCACTAGCACTAAACCAGGGAAATAGTTTATGCGCCTGAGGTGAGGCGCCATGCCTACCACCAGTTCCCTACTTTACCGCACAAATTCAAGCTAACTCATGCACTGAGTTGGCGAGGGCAGGTATCGAACCCGGAATCTTGTGCTTTCAATGCGGATGTTCTACCGACTAATACCGACAATATACCACTCTGCTTATTTTTAAGGGCCTGTGTAGCTCAGTCGGTAGAACATCCGCCTAGCAAGTGTAAAGTTCTGAGTTCGAAACCGGCACTCGCTAATTCAGTGCATTAGTAGCACAGTCTGCTTAAACTTAGGTAAAAGGGGGTACTTATGGTAGGTGTGACGCTTCACCACAGATGTAAAAATAATCTTCCAACAATAATTTCTTAATTTTTCATAATTCAGGATCCAGCTGTCAAAGGAACTGTCTCATGCTTTATATATATATTGGCAGCATTTTCTCTTTTAAACATGTTTGGTTGAACTAAAGTGACGATTCCTGTCGTACGAGTTTCTGTTCAATCCTTTCAAGGTGTCTGGCCATCTTTTTGGTGTCAGGGTGGACTGGTATAGTAATCCACCCACTACTACCCCCCACTACCAATTGTTACTACCTCCCACTACCAATTGTTACTACACTTACTACCTCCCACTACCAGTTCCTATGCTACTACTCGTTTTCTTTAAAAACGAGACACCACGAAACATACCATCAGTTTCCAACCTGAAGATGGCAAATCGATAACATTCCGAAAGCGCTCGTAGATACACCTTTGGTGGATTGCTACACGAGTTCCACCCTGACACCAAAAGATGGCCAGACACCTTGAAAGGATTGAACAGAAACTCGTACGACATGAATCGTCACTTGAGTTCAACCAAAACATATATATATATATATATATATATATATATATATATATAGAGAGAGAGAGAGAGAGAGAGAGAGAGAGAGAGGAGAGAAGAGAGACAGAGACAGAGACAGACAGAGAGACAGACAGAGATAGATATATGAATAGATATATAGATAGATGGCCACGATAGATAGATAGATAGATAGATAGATAGATGTGAACCGACTGGAATAGATAGTTATAAACAGAATGGGATAGATAGATAGATAGATAGATAAGAACATGCTGATATATATATATATATATATATATATATATATATATATATATATGACCGCGATAGATAGATATGTAGATACATAGATATGAAGAGACTGAGATAGATATGACTGAGATAGATAGATAGGAACAGACTGGAATAGTTATAAACAGAATGGGATAGATAGATAGATAGATAGATAACAGGCTGAGATAGATAGATAGATAGATAGATAGATAGATAGATAGCAATAGCATAATCTTTACAGATCATTGCCGTCCCTCACAATCCCATAACTCCACCACCAAAACCATTCTTTGCATGAGCCCTCAAATGACTCATCAAACCCGCTGCAGATCCACAAAGTTTGATGCAAATATGACATAGAAAGGCGTCTTTCCTGTTGAATCAGATGAATCAGATTATAAACTTTGATGCTTATAAGAACCACCATATGTATCTTAAAACCAGAAACCGACTTACGACCTTGCCACTGATAGCACAAGACACATTGTTTGTTCCTGGAATTTGCATGAATTGACCCTGGTGAAATTTCCTATGATTGACATATCCAGTCTTAGAAAGCAGAATTCGAGCACATGTCTGACATTTCCAACCTTCCATGTTCTCTCCAATATGACAGGTGTAACCCTTTCGAAGTTAACGCTTTAGGTTTTCATGTACGATTCTTTCACTCTCAAAACTGGTACAGCCATCATCCACATGAATTCTCCAGTCAGTTCTCTCCAATGCCAGATTTTCCCAGTTGTCAGGATTTATTTTTATTTATTTATTTAGATAGATAGATAGATAGATAGATAGATAGATATGTAGGTAGATAGATAGATATATAAAAAACATTATTAAGTTGCAGTTTCGTATCGATCTTCATTCAAACTTTTAATTTAAAATTATAAAATTTTAAAAAATATCTTCACAGTCGATATTTTCGTATGAGAGTTTTGTTTTTTGTTTGTTTTTTTTTTATTTCTGTTATTTCTTTTTTTTTTTTACCTTTTTCCTCGTCTTCCTTATTTTTTCCAGTCGCCTTCCTTTATTAAGATTTCATGTAAGTGCCACTTTCCAAAGAAATGGACATAAAATTAACGTTTTCCCCTGATATTAATTTAGCAAGAAAAGATTTTCGCGATCACATTATCACCCTTAATGGCTTCCGCATAATTTATAAATGCTATATTTATTAGCCCACTTTTAGTTCGGAAAAAGAAATTTTTTCCCCATTTTTAAATTTAGATATTTCTTGCGTAGGAAGTTGTCATTTAAAATGGTAGTTTAGTATAAAGTCGTAAGCACCAGGCACCCAGTGAGAATCGAAATCACCAACAACTCAAAAGAAAACATTCCTTCGAACAGAAAGCTTAGTTTAATACAGGAACCCAGTGAGAACCACATTCACCAACAACGCTATGTTAATCTAGCCGTGTAACGATCACACCAAGAGGGATAGACAGATACGATGTATCAGAGAGGTGTCAACTAGTTTATTATACGACAAAAAGGACCACCCCAGTGAGAATCAGAATCACTGTGAGATGTTCTGATTAATTGGAGAGAGGTCTCTCCAACCTCCCATCTAGCCAGAGTAAGGACCGAAGTGGGTAGTTTCAAGTCATGGACAGGTCCCCCACCAGGATTCCGTCTTTAAGCATCACGGGTCGTCATTCACGCCTAAATCACCCACAGCTTAATCACTAACAGCTTAAAAGAAAACATTCCTTCGAACAGAAATGTTTCCCCATTTTTAAATTTAAGTATTTCTTGCGTAGGAAATTGTCATTTAAAATCTTAGATTAGTTTAGCACAAAACCGTAAGCACCAGGCACCCAGTGAGAATCGAAATCACCAAAACAAAAAGAAAACATTTCAAAAGAAAACATTCCTTCGAACAGAAAATTTTCCCCATTTTAATTTAAATATTTCTGATGTAGGAAGCTGTCTTTTAAAATCTTAGCTTAATTTAGCACAAAACCATAAACACCAGGCACCCAGTGAGAATCGAAATCCCCAACAATTTAAAAGAAAACATTACTTCAAACAGAGAGCTTAGTTTAGTACAGGCACCCTTTTCTGATTTCTTTTGGAAGTCCGTCGCAGACGACGATGATGTCACTCCCTATCTTCAGTTGAGGACCCTCTGGTGGCTTGGTAGTCTAATTCTGGACTTGCAGATGCGGTCACACACATTGCAGGGAAAATTTCCATCTACATTTGGTTGTTCATGACGATGAAGACGTCGCCGCTTTGCAATCCGGTTTATCTTGATATTGAGCTGCTTAGCTCCTTTGCGGCAGGTGTCTCGCCAACCCTGTCTGTTGGAGGCGGATCTTCCACGCTTGAAGGTGTGATGGTACATTTCTTCAGCGTTGTCTTGATATGGTCTTTGAATCGCTTTTTTTTTGGGGGGGGGTCTCCTGGCTCCACGTGCCATAACTCACAGACAGGCACCCTGTGAGAACCAAATTCACCAACAACTCTTTGTAAGACTAGGCGTGTAACGATCACACCAAGAGAGACTACCAGGTACAGTCTCTCTCTCTCTCTCTCTCTCTCTCTCTCTCTCTCTCTCTCTCTTTCTTTCTTTCTCTCTCTCTTTCTCTTTCTCTGCCTTCTTACTCTCGTCTATCTCGTCTCTTAGGTCTTTATCATTAACTTCATACTCCTCATCCTCCTTCGTTTGCACAAATCCGTAAGCACCAAGCGCCCAGTGAGAATCGAAATCACCAACAACTTAAAAGAAAACATTCCTTCGAACAGAAATGTTTTCCCATTTTTAAATTTAAATATTTCTGACGTAGGAAGTTGTCATTTAAAATCTTAGCTTAGTTTAGCATAAAACCGTAATCACCAGGCACCCAGTGAGAATCGAAATCACCACCAACTTTTTGTAAGACTAGCCGTGTTTGGATCACACCATACAACAAAAAAAACAACAACAAAAAAGAACAACAAAGGCAACAACAACCAAAAAGCAACAACAAAGCATCAACAAAAAATAACAAACAAAAACAACAATAACAACAACAAAAAACATCAACAAAAGCAACAACAACCAAAAACAACAAAAAACAACAAAAATAACAACGAAAGCAACAACAACAACCAGAAACAAAAACAACTACAGCATAAAAGACAATAAAAACGCATAAAACAACAACAACAACAATTAATAATAACAAAAAAAAACGAGAAAAAAACAACAACCAGAAAAGACAACAGCAACATCAACAAAAAACAACGAAAGCAACAAAAACAACAACAGCAACAGCAACAGCAATAACAATAACAACAACGGCACAAAAGACAAAAACAACAACAAACAACAACAACCAAAAAACAGCAAAAAACAACAACGAAAAACCTTTAAAAAACAACAAAAATAAAACAACAACCAAAAAATGCCCATAAAAAAACTGCAACGCCATCTAGCGGCTTCTATCGATATTCCAATGAGTATAAACACACACTTAACGGTGCCAAGGGCGCCCGATCATTTCCTCTTTTATATTGGTAGACTTTGCCGCCAGGTGTAGAAAATTCTTTAGATTGAATGAGAGTGTTTCGGTAAATTTTGGCCAAGTGCCTGTCTTCAGGCAACCCGAAGAATGAAAGTCTTAAGTATGTTTTTAAAGATCCACTTAGAAAGAGAAAAGAATTAAAAAAAGAATTAGAAAAAACTTGTCTTCAAGTCTCAAGAAGACAAATGAATTCACGTAGATATATATACATCTGCGCAGAAGTGTAGGTCGATTTTTCACTTTTTATAAATATCAAATTGTCCATCTATGCGAAAGTTATGTGTTAGTATACTGAATACTGATACTAAAAATTAGATCCTTTTTGAGGAAATAACATTAAATATCGTCTACTAAAATGCACTAAAAAGCTTCGTTTTCTAACGGCTAAATTTTGCAAAAAACGAGGATTTTTATTGCATTTTAGGAAACGATCTTTGATGCTTTTTTCTCAAACAATGGTGCAAGTAAAAGATCTAATTTTTAGTATCAGTATTCAGTATACTACCACACAACTTTCGCATAGATGGACAATTTGATATTTTTAAAAAGTGAAAAATCGACCTACCATAATGCACAGTGCACATGCATACACACATACATGCACACACACACACACACAATCGTGCGTGAAACTGAGCATATTTTTTTTATATTGGTAAACTAATAAGACATTGTTGGCTTGATGGATAGTTTGAAAAAAATAAACTCGGCAAGACAGGTTATAATTTCCAAACAGTAATATGGCTTCAAGTATTCCTATCTAATACCAATAATTTGCACACAGTTATCTTGTTTCAAGTGTTCCTAATACCAATAATTTATACACAATTATATGATTTAAGTATTTCTATCTAATTCAAATTATTTGCACACAGTATTGTTTCAAGTATTTCTATCTAATACTAATAATTTGCACACAGTTATATTGTTTCAAGTATTCGTATGTAATACGAATAATTTGCACACATTTATACTGTTTCAAGTATTCGTATGTAATACTAATAATTTTCACATAGTTATATGGTTTCAAGTATTCCTCTCCAATACTAATAATTTGCACACCGTTATGTTATTTCAAATATTCCTCTGATACCAATAATTTATACACAATTATATGGTTTAGGTATTTCTATCTAATTCTAATGATATGCACACAGTTATATTATTTCAAGTATTTCTATCTAATTCTGATATTTTGCACATAGTTATATGGTTTCAAGTATTCCTATCTAATATTAATAATTTGCGTACAGTTATATGGTTTTAACTATTCCTATCTAATACTTTGCACATTGTTATATGGTTTTAAGTATTTCTATCTAATACAAATAATTTGGACACGGTTATATTGTTTCAAGTATTCGTATGTAATTCTAATAATTTGCACACTGTTATATGGTTTCAAGTATTTCTATCTAATACTAATAATTTGCACACAATTATATTGTTTCCAGCATCTCTCTCATACTAATGATATGTATACACTTTGGTGGATTATTTTCTTAGTATAAGCCATAGACAGTTTTCTGTCGGATATATATAGTAAGTGAGAGAGAGGAGGGGTAGGAGGTGAGAATATTCAGGGAGTTTGGAATTATGCGTTGATGGAGTGAGACGTGGGCTCTTGCTCCGGGCAGTTGTGACTTGGGGGAAAATAAAAAATCTCATGAGAAAATGAAGTAGCCTTGTGTTATGACTAAAAACTATAAATGGTCCAAGGCAATATGTCGTTCAGCACCCAAAATAGGTTAACAGACTCCAAACATCAGGGAATTGTTAACCAACTCAGCATCGGCCCAGGAACCGGATTCGAGCCTCTCCACATAGCACAGAAGATGAGATGTATACAACTATTATTTTTACTATCAACAGGTCATCACTCCATTCCGATAACATCACTTGAAAATGACCCGATGTCGTTCAGGTCCGGCTAAAGAAGTGCTGATGTCATTGAAGAATTTAACTGGACATTTTTGGGAACAATCGGATGAATGACTTTAAAAAAAATTGATCTGTAGGTGGATATTATATCAACAGTGTATATATACTGTGTGTGGAACTTTGTTGTTTTTGTTTTGTTTTGTTTTGTCTTTTCTTTTTGTGACGTAACCTAACAAAGTGTACTAAATTAGAAATAACCAAACGGAGGTTGGAAATGAAATGGAATCTTTATAACATTAATAACATACAATACTCGCCAGCGGCGTGAAGAAGGTAAACCACTGCTAGTAGTATAAGTCTATTCAGTCGGCAGAAAACTCCCGTATTTATGAGGATTGGGACATATACATTAATATTCATAATGATGTAACCTAACAAAGGTTACTAAATAAGAAATAACCAACGGAGGTTGGAAATGAAATGGAATCTTTATAACATTAATAACATACAATACTCGCCAGCGGCGTGAAGAAGGTAAACCACTGCTAGTAGTATAAGTCTATTCAGTCGGCAGAAAACTCCCGTATTTATGAGGATTGGGACATATACATTAATATTCATAATGATGTAACCTAACAAAGGTT
>CM042180.1:28591007-28598507 GCA_023376005.1 Doryteuthis pealeii | reverse complement strand
CATACATACGGCCCGCGCGCCATATGCGGCCCTCAGTGAGCACAAGTGCGACCCGCTCTCATATGGCGCTTTTACAGTACACCAGGTTTTCTAAAAATTCCTGGACGAAAACAGTCGTTTATTTTCATTAAACAATCTGTTATCAACGCATTGTCTTTCGCCCCCCCCCCTTTGAGTTGCGGAAAGAGGAGCCTAACCGTCAATGAAAGGGAGCGAGTCTTTACTCTTGCCTTCTGCGTTTAATCAACATATGGCTGTAATTAAAAGTTACGGTGGTACTTGTACGTGTTATTATTTGAACTTGGTCAGAAATATTCTTTTTACTTTTTTAAAATACTTTTTAAAACTTTTTTTTAGATATGTATTCATTGACTTTTAGCTGATAATGCAGAAGTTAATGATAGCAATCATCACTTTTTTTTGTTAATGTAGAAGAAAGATTTAAACATATAGATGTCATGTGCGCCCCTCATGACGTACATATGCAATCCATGCGGCCCTCATGACTTACATATGTAATCCATGCGGCCCTAGGTGGTTGTTATTCAGTTTGATATGCCTGATATAAACAATCTTAAGCAAATATTTATAGGTTAATTATTCAACATTTTAAAAGATCATATCATCCAAGAACTTTGTCAACTACAGCTGGTATATTGTTGGTTTGAAGATCTCAAATGATCATTTATTTGTTAGTTTCTGAGCACAGCTTAACTTTTCATAAAGCCACAATTATGGGTCACTCCGTAGGCATCGAACTCACTAGTGATCTGTAAAACTAAAAGTGAATCAATATCGGGAACATACGCTTGTATTCAGGCAAAGTTTTTAACCGTCTGCCTTGCTATTGAGGCAGACTACTTTATAGTATTATCTCATTTGCATACAATACTACACCATTACAGCACATTTTGGTGTCACCTATGAAAAAATATAACTTTAGGAATATTTTTCATTATTGACTTTATCTTTCTGTTTAATTCTTCCCACATTTCATTAAAGTTTAAGTATTAGTACTGTTTCAGTAATTCAATTAATATTTGCTATCCTTTCCAAATAACTCTTCGGTAAGCTTGGGTCAGACTTACCTACAGGTGCAATTAAACTTACATATCCTATTAAACATTCATCATTTGGAAGAAAAACCCTGATCCAATTTCTCTAATCTATTTCTGACTAGTTTACATTTAGTAGGAAGTGCGTGGTGTAATGGTTAAAGTCATGGGAAATTGACTCGTCGCCCCGAGTTCAAATCCTGGACGGGGTAATTGCATTTCTTAGTGTTAATACACTTGGGAAAGGTATGAATCCTACTCTCCCCCAGCTATGGGTAAATAGCAGGATAGACTGGGCTCTTTAACCATGGCTAGGTAACCAGTCTAGGAGAAGGAAAACTCTAAATTCAAACCTGTTAAACTCCGCTTAAGAAATTGACCTTGTGTCACATCCTGCTCGTGTGGAGTGGTTGGTAAATAGATACATTCTTCTAAAAACCAATACCATCCTTTTGTTGAAAACCGATAAAATATTCGTTTTCTCTTCTAAATTGTTGACTAGTCGAGTTTACAGGAGACATTACTAATCCATTTCCCCAGTCTATATCAGGTAAATTGAAATATCCAACCTTTAAAATATTTTGAGATTTTTCAATTGTTCTAGCATTGTCAAGACTCCAGATTACAACAGGGAGGCTTCCAAATTCGAGAAGAAATCGGCTCTAGATTTGATCCCCAACAATTTCAAGATACCATATACTGATTTGAAACCTAAAATTAATAGATTCCTTCATACAAAATGGCAACAACACTGGAATAACAACATCCACAATAAACTCTTCCTAATCAAACTCACTTTGGGAGGCTGGAGACCAACTTTAAGGAAGTCTAGAAAGGAACAAGTCATTGTGTCCCGATTACGCATTGGTCATACAAGACTAACGCACTCCTATATACTCAAACAAGAACAACAATCACAATGTGGAACATGTCAAACACCTTTGACAATTAAACACTTATTCATGAAATGCAGGTTTCTTGCTTACATCAGAAACGTTATTTTAAAGCAAACAACGTGAAAGATCTGTTTGAAAATATCAACATGGAGGATATTCTCTCTTTTTTTTAGGGAAATAAAATTATACTATAGAATATAGCCATGAAACTAATCAATACCATACAACATAATCCCCAATAATGCTAACACATTTTTAAAACCAATTACTAAAAAGTATAAATATAAATACATATGTATAACTTCCTAACCGTTAGGCATGACATAACCCCAGACGGGTTGATATGCCGTTAAAATCAATAAACAAACAATAAACAAACAATCAAAATTGGTGATCTGTGTATACCTATTATATCAACGACCATCTAGCATATCATTTCTAAAGTCAACCCTACTCATCGGGGCAGGGCTGTGTAAACTTGGTAATATCCAAGTATGCCGTCGGAAAATTGTTCCTGGTGTTGCATTATCGTGCAACGGAAGAGGAAACTTTCGGCAAAAAGACAAAGAGAAAGATAAAAATATATATTAAAAAAAGGGAACGGAAGAGAGGTCTTCCGGTCAAAAGCAGGGAGAAGATGAAGAAATAATAAAAGGAAAAAGGAAAACGGAAGACTTCCGGTGAAAAGGCGGAGAGAAAGATAAAGAAATGTATATGTCCGTTATCAGATCAAAAGATAAAAATGCGTGGGCATATTTATTGTATAAAAAGGCTAGCGGATGAAGGGAGTCAGTAATTCAGTCCCCAGCAGCAGCCGAGAAGGTAACCTCGTCGCTCCCGTATCAACCTACTCGGAAGTTCGTTGTGAACACTCGTCACTCCTCACCACCCACACACCGACGAAAATAAAGACAGGTCATATTTTTATATACGCGTGTCTGTGGTTTTATTGAAATCCAGTAGTCGGCTATACAACACTGGTAGGGTCACCTAAAGTGCACAGGTCTTACATCCACACCCCCCACTGGTGTTAGGGCCATAATCCGACCAAAGGGACTCGGGCGAAAATACATCTCCATCATCGTCAGGAATCAACGGTTTTTTGGCGTGCTTTTCATTGCGTCTGTGGAAGATCAGTGGCAAACAAGGGCATCTCCTTTGCCTGACCAGGAAGATCAAAGTCTCAGTTTTTTCGAAGCAGTTCAATTTTGTTATTCTTAAAGTTTTGTGTACATAAATAGCAGTCCCCCACAATAGTACAATTACACATGAGAAGGAAGACAGGTCTGTCACAAGCAGTAGCTACCCACCCACACCACAGATACTACTGCCAGCGACTCGCGTCAATTTTTCCCAGTCTTATGAAGAGAGAATTACAATCCTGAAAATTTACTAAATAAACGAAACTCTTCCCTCAAATAACCGAGTTTCTTACATTTTTCATTTCTTTAATGCTTCACACTAATGCCCAAACTAGATATATATGTACCTCCCACAAACGATACATTTACCTAAATAACACAAATATATATACTTACGAGAAGCAATATGACAACAATATATATATATATATATATATATATATAATATATATATATATGTGTGTGTGTGTGGTGTGTGTATTTGGGCAGCATTTTTTCATTTATGCATATTGAATTAAACAAAGAACACATCTCCTGTTTAACAATTTTATTCGTGATTTTTTTCAAGTTTTCTGGCCAACTTTTTAATATTTGGGTGGAATTCGTGGATTAGTCCACCAAAGTTCATGTCCCGAGTACTTTCGATTTAATCCATAGATAGAACCCTAACTGACGGCCAGAGTGGATCTGGGAGTAATGGTGTTAAAGAATGTACTTCTGATGATGGCACTTCGAAGTGCCGAATGTACTCGGGACATGAACTTTGGTGGACTAATCCACGAATTCCACCCAAATATTAAAAAGTGTCCAGAAACTTAAAGATCACAAAAAATTGTTAGACAGGAAGTGTCTTTTGTTAATTCACATGCATATATAATATATAATATATATATATATATATATATATATATATATGGTAAATCTTAGTATAAAGTCTCAAAGTTCGCCATATGGTTTATTTTTACTATCTTTCAGTTAACTTAAAACTTCGTATTTCTATTTCCACTCCTTTTATAGCCCCGTCGGCTGGAACTGAAGAATACACCGACTGCACCTCTGTAGAAGGGTAAAACCCTTCCCTAGTGCCGTGGGTGGCGAATCATGATGCTTAAGGGTGGATTTTTTGTGGCTGGGCAGTCCATGATATGCAAAACCCCACTTTGGTCCTTACTTAGGTTAGACGGTCGGTCGGATAGCCTTCTCGATCAATAGCCTACTTGATCAATAGACTTCTTGATCGATGAACTGGTCACGTTAAACCTTAGCACCTATATGATTGCCGCAACCCTATTGCCCTTATGACAAGACCCGGCGCTTTTTATTATATATGTGCTAGAAGGCGGTAGCTGATGGTCTTAATATCACGGGTATGACATTAAACTTTATCTGATGGTGAAGTTCCAATTCTAGAGCTATTGGAATGTGAAGTACCCCTTTATCACCATTACTTCCAGGTCCACTCTGGCCTAGAATCAGTTAGGGTTTCATCTAAAGACATGAATTTACGTTTAAAAATGGGTAATGTGGAGTACCAATTTATCACCATTACTCCCAGATCCACTCTGGCCCAGAGTCAGTTAGGGTTCTATCTATGGATTAAATAGAAAGACATGAGTTTACGTTACAAAATAGGGAATGTGGAGTACATTCTTTAACACCATTACTCCCAGATCCACTCTGGTTCAGTTAGTGTTCCATTTATGGTTTAAATAAAAAAAAGCATGAGTTTATGTTAAAAATAAGTTTAAAACAATTGACTACCCATCAAGAATGAATAAAACAAAAACGTCTTTGTCATGAAATGACCCAAGAAGGGTTGACATGCCGTAAAACCCAACCAACCCACCTATCTCCCCGTATCAATTTAAAACATGGTATTTCTATTTCCGCTTCTTCAACATTTTCAGGAGATAAATGCAGACAAATTATTTCACATGCAAGCAAGAAATTTTAATTCTTTTATTTTCTTTCTTATCAAATTATCGTTTGTATACAATATTTAAAAAAATCTTTTTTACTTCTTTAAATTTTCATTTACGTCAATAGCGTTTTCTTTGTTTTGAATTTAAGTTGGATTATTTTTATATGTTTATATTTTTATTTCTTATCTCTCAACTTTTTAAAGAATTTCTTTTTTTTTTTTGTTCTGGTTAAGTCTGGGTTTATCCATATATTTTTCTCCGACATTTTTGAGTTTTATTCCAAGTTTGGCATCTTGATCATGAGTGACAATTATTAGTCTTACTAGCGAATATATGCACCCTCTGGGTGTAAGTATTAATGTCATAAAATATTATATTAAATTAGAAAGTCTAAAAAAACTAAATAAGAATGCAGATGAAATTTGATTTGAAACAGAGAGGGGTATAACCGAAAAATATAACAGCTGTAGCTTCCTCTTCCATCACCTCCGTCTTTCATTGCTAAACTTTTTTAATTTAACTATTTAGTTAAAATAGGAAGTAGAGAACAAAATTACAGTTATTTCTTTTTGTTGAAGGATTTCTTTTAAGATTTATCTCCGAGATTTTTGCTCTTATTCATTAAATAAAATCAAATAATTAGAAATCAACAATACCAAGCACATATTTATTAAAATCAACTTTTAAATATCAATATGCAAATTAGGTTTGCCGTTCACACTGTAAACCGCTATTTGTTGTATATATAAATACAATTGCATGTTATTAGTACATAGATATGGCCAGCAGTATTAATAATGAAAAACAATTTTATTAATAACTGAGGCTTAAATAAAAATGATTCATGGAGAATGTGATGTATAATACCTAAATGGATAGTGACTTGAGTAGTAATATAGTTTCGGTTACAGACAAATAAACACATAATCTCTATTATAATAAAAGATATATTGTTCATTTCCCGACCCCTCCAGACGAACCACTCTTATAGTATTTTTCTATGACAAATTGGTTACCTCCTCCTCCTCCTCTCTTCTTCTTCTTCTTTCATCGTTGTTGCTGTTGATGATGTTTTGTTGTTGTTGTTATTCCTTCTTTCTTTTCATCGTTGTTGTTGTCTTACTTTTTCCAAGCTATCTTCTTTCTTACCCTCTTTCTTTATTCTTCTTTTTCTTTTTCTAAGCTATCTTTTTTCTTTCTTTCTTTTCTTTCTTTCTTTTCTTTTCTAAAGCTATCTTCCTTCTTTCTTTTCTTTTCTAGGCTATCCTTTTTTCTTTCTTTCTTTCTTTCTTTTCTTTTTCTAAGCTATATCTTTTTTTTTCTTTCTTCTTTCTTTCTTTTCTTTTTTTCTAAGCTATCTTTTTTCTTCTTCTTTTCTTTTCTTTTTCTTCTTTCTTCTTTCTTTTCTTTTTCTAAGCTATCTTTTCATTCTTTTCTTTCCTCTTTCTTTTTCTTTTTCTAAAGCTAATTCTTTTTTCTCTTCTTTCTTTCTTTCTTTCTTTTCTTTTTCTCAGTAACCTTATTACTTCTTTCATTTTAAAAAAAATTCTATCTTTTGTCTTCCCTTTCTTTTCTTCCACACTATCCTTCATGTTATTTCTTCTTTCTTTCTTTCTTTCTTTTTCTTTCTTTCTCTTTCATTATTCTTTTTTTCTTTTATTATATCATTTAATTTCATTTATTCTTTCTTTCTTTCGTTTTTATTTACTATTTCTTATTTGACTGAATATCTTAGATGAGGCATGAATAATTTGTATTTGTTTTAGTTATACACAACGGTTGAGTTAATACAATTCTAAGTGCCAATCATTTTGAGATTGCAGGTTCAATCCTGGCCACGGGCAAAAATAACATATAATACTTAACATATATAACAAACTTATTTTCCGGTCATGGTTAATGTATAAGAACAATCTACCTGTGTGGATTAGAAAAAGGAGTCGGTTTGAAATTCCGTGAGGACTCCAGATTATAACAGGAAGGCTTCCAAATTCGAGAAGAAATCGGCTCTAGATTTGATCCCCGACAATTTCAAATACCATATACTGATTTGAAACCAAAAATTAAAAGATTTCTTCATAAAAAATGCAACAACACTGGAATAACAACATCCAACAATAAACTCTCCCTAATAACCCACTTTGGGAGGCTGGAGACCAACTTTAAAGGAATTCCTAATAGAAAGGAAACAAAAGGGGGTTTTTCATTGTGTCTCGATTACGCATTGGTTATGCCGTTACCATTATATACAAACAATAACAGAAACACGCGAAGATTCCCGGAAGACAAATCAGCGGAAACGGTTGTGGATAAATAAACTAAAGATATCAGGACAACAGAGAGCGATAGAGGGGGAGAAATGGAGAGAGAGAAAGCAAGAAATTCGTCTTATTTGGCGGGCTGTTTTTCTTTCTTTTCTTTCTATTTTTTTCTTTCTTTTTTAAAGAACAAGAAAGAAAGAAAAAGAAAGAAAAGGAAGATGAAA
>CM042180.1:28580486-28590907 GCA_023376005.1 Doryteuthis pealeii | reverse complement strand
ACGGAGATGCTTCACTCGACGCAAAACAATCTCCTTGATCTAGCGCTAGTGAAGACAAAATTTTGAAAGTTAGCTCTCTGTGTTATTCCTACACTGAGTGTATGAATAGCACAGAGATCTGTGCGGTAAAGTGGGAGATAGTGGTAGGGGTGGCGCTCCACCTCAGACAACTCATAATAATAATAACTCATAATGACAATGTGTGCGTGTGTTACCAAACAAAAATGAACCCTGAATGAAAATGTTACATTTTTTTAAAAAAAAATCTATTGGTATTTAACACACCTATTCTGTTAGGTTTTTTTTTTGGTCGGAGCACCTTTAGAATTCTTCGTTTGAGATGGTGCAAAGCTGTTACAATCGTTTTAATGTCATTCACGTCTACAAATCTCCGACGCCAGTCTAACCTAAGTAGGACCTAAGTGGAGTGTTGCATGTCACGGACTTCTCATTCACCAGGATTCCGTCCTTAAGCATCCCAGGTCAACAACTACGACCATAGTAGCCCCATTGGTGGGAGGGGGTCTTACCCATCTTCAGAATAACGAGAAGGAACATTTTAGGTTTTAAACTGACTCTGCTCTAGAATTTCTAACACTTTTTAAAAACTTACTTGGAAGTAATACCTGTTAGGGTCATATTGTTCATATGTTGGTTGTATATACTCATTGAGTTACGTGAAACTCTGAGTAACGCGAGAAATACAACTACCAATCAGGACACTATAGAATCACTGTAAGAAGAGGAAAGTAACAAATACTTAGGAATTTTAGAAGCAGACAATATGTAGCAACAGAGATGAAAGGAAAAGTTACAAAAGTATACCTCAGAAGAAAAGAAAAGCTCAGAAACCAGCTCAACAGCAGAAATAAATACCTGGGCCGTCCCAGTTATGATACTTTGAGACATTCTAAAAATGGACATAATAAGTAAATAAATAGGATAATAGGTTATCTCAAAAGATTTCAAATCTATGATGCTTTTTAATAATCTTAAAATTGTTGAACTGAACAAAAATTAAACTAAACAGACAAAATATGCAAAAAGGTCGTTTAGCTCAGTCGGAAGAGCATTCGGCCCATAACCACGAGGTTCTAGGTTCGGTAATCTGAACATTAGCTACATAATGATAGTACTTCCCCTTGTTTCCATTTTCATTTCACCATAAATCGAAAGTGAAAATACGAATTTGTTCAGATTACCCTAGGCTCAATACCGCCCTTGCAACTCAGTGTATGAATAGCCAGGGATCAGTTCGGTAAAGTAAGGAGCTGATTGTAGGTGTGGCGCTTCACCCCAGATGCAAAATAATCTCATTGGGCTAGCGCTAGTGAAAGGGGATAGACTGCCTCACTGTCTGGCTAATACCGACATTAGCCGTTCCATCGACTTTACTTATTAGTATATTTACTGCTAAAAATATAAATGGGCACTTTAAATGCCAGTTTAGCTCAATCGGTAGAGTATTCGTTTCGGAACCAAGGTTCCGGGTTCGGTAATCTGAAGATTAGCTACATAAATGAGAGTAACTTCCCCTGTTTCTTTCACTTTGAGGAAGCCATCTGTTTTGGTGGGCTATTTTTCATTTCACCATAAATCTAAATATAGATAGATGCTGGTATTTTTCTGTTACTAAATTAAATTTTGATTGATGCGTGAACTTCCCCGTTTCTTTCAGTTTGAGGAAGCGGCTGTTTTAGTCGGCCATTTTCATTTCACCACAAATATACACTGAAAATGCGGATTATTCGAATCAATCAACTGAATGTTTTAACACGAAAATATCATAAAATGTGTTCTTAATTGTGCTTGTGCATCATTTAAAAGGAATTTATTGTTATTAAGAACACATGTTATGATATTTTCGTGTTAAAACATGCAGTTGTATTGATTACGGTGAAATGAAATGACCCACTAAAACAGGCGGCTTCCTCATAGTGAAAGAAACAAGGGGAGGTTGCTCTCATTTATGTAGCTAATGTTCAGATTATTCTGGGTTCAATACCGGCCTTGCCAACTCAGAGTATGAGTTCACAGGGATCTGTGCGGTAAAGTGGGGAGCTGATGGTAGGTGTGGCGCTCTACTTCAGACGCAAAACAATCTCCTTCGTCTAGCGCTAGTGAAAAGGGGATAGACTCCCTAGCTGCCAACTTACAACTACCTCAGAAATCTATAAACGTTCAGTATATGATGGCATTTTCTGTTACTAAATTAATTTTGATTGCTGCTTGAAACTCAAAGTAACGAGGGATTTTTTGCCCAATAACTGTATTCTGCATGAATCTCCCCTCAGGGAACTCCAGAATCGGCTTCAGAATTTTGCTTTGGTCAAACCAATCCATGGGTGAAATAGCTTGTTATGGTCAGTTAACTTTGAACCACATATCTTTCAGAATCTGTGTTACGCCTCAAGATACGTGGAGAGAGAGAGAGAGATTATTATACTTTTACATATTGAGCTAATTGTAATAGCTCTTCAGTAAACATGTCAAACGTTGGAATAATTAAATTATCATATTATGGTATAGTATATCGACAGGTCGTACCAATTGTAATTGGTGTCCTTTGAACGATCCCCAAAGCTCTGGAAAAGAATTTGGGTGAATTGGAATTCAAAGAGAATCGAGACCATCAAATTACAGCACTGTTGGGAACGGCTAGAATACTCAGAAGAGTCCTGGAGACCTGAGAAGATTTGCTGTCATCAGCCTCCAGTGAACCACCAGCTACAGCAGGTGTGAAAACTACTACTACTAATACTAATATAATAATAATAATAATAATAATAGTGTGTACGTGTGTTAACCAAACAAAATAAACCCTGAATGAAAATGTTACATTTTTTGAAAAACAAACTTCTTTTGGTATTTAACACACCTATTCCTGTCAGTTTTTTATTGATCGGAGACCTTTAGAATTCTCGTTTGAGACGATACGAAGCTGTCAATCGTTTTAATGTCATCCACGTTTTAAATCTTTTCCGACCACCTGTCTAGCCTAATTGGAGTGTTGCATGTCACGGACTACTCCTCCACCAGGATTCCGTCCTTAAGCATCACGGATAGTCAACCACGGCCATAGGTGGCCTCATTGTCTTACCCCTCGGCAGAATAACGAGAAGGAACATTTTGGTTTTAAACTGGCTCTGCTCTAGAATCTTCTAACGCTTTTTAAAAAAAATTTACTTGGAATTGTAATACCTGTTAGGGTCATATTGTTCATATGTATATACTCTTGAGTTACGTGAAACTTGAGTAACGCGAGAAATAAACTTTTAGGTTTTAGCCGGCTCTACCAAAAAGAATATAACACTTTTTAACTTACTTTTCAATATAATAATAATAATAATAATAATAATATAATAATATAATAATAATAATAAAGGAATAAAATCGATCAAGAATCAACCAAACAAAGTGAACAACACGCTGGCAACCAAAACCGTATACAACCTACTTTAACAACACAGGAACTAACACCAGAACGAGAATGGGATATAGAACTTATACAACAAAGCATGAATGACAACAAGAGTAAATTACCATCCCTAAAGAAACATAGAGTGGAAAAAAGTCAAGAAAGAAACGGAAAAATAAACAAAATATTAGCGAACATCCCAACAAACAATATCACTGAACTCAACAACCTTATTTATGCAGGAGCAAACTAGTCTGTGATATTGTTTGTTGGATTTCGCTAATATTTTGTTTATTTTTTCCGTTTCTTTCTTGACTTTTTTCCACTCTATGTTTCTTAGGGATGGTAATTTACTCTTGTTGTCATTCATGCTTTGTTGTATAAGTTCTATATCCATTCTCTGTTCTGGTGTTAGTTCCTGTGTTGTTAAAGTAGGTTGTATACGGTTTTGGTTGCCAGCGTGTTGTTCACTTTGTTTGGTTGATTCTTGATCGATTTGTATTCCTTGATTATTATTATTATTATTATTATTATTATTATTATTATTATTATTTGAAAAGTAAGTTAAAAAGTGTTATATTCTTTTTGGGTAGAGCCGGCTAAAACCTAAAAGTTTATTTCTCGCGTTACTCAGAGTTTCACGTAACTCAATGAGTATATACATATGAACAATATGACCCTAACAGGTATTACAATTCCAAGTAATTTTTTTAAAAAGCGTTAGAAGATTTCTAGAGCAGAGCCAGTTTAAAACCTAAAATGTTCCTTCTCGTTATTCTGCCGAGGGGTAAGACAATGAGGCCACCTATTGGCCGTGGTTGACTATCCGTGATGCTTAAGGACGGAATCCTGGTGGAGGAGTAGTCCGTGACATGCAACACTCCAATTAGGCTAGACAGGTGGTCGGAAAAGATTTGAAAACGTGGATGACATTAAAACGATTGACAGCTTCGTATCGTCTCAAACGAAGAATTCTAAAGGTGCTCCGATCAATAAAAAACTGACAGGAATAGGTGTGTTAAATACCAAAAGAAGTTTTGTTTTTCAAAAAATGTAACATTTTCATTCAGGGTTTATTTTTGTTTGGTTAACACACGTACACACTATTATTATTATTATTATTATTATTATTAGTTATTAGTAGTAGTAGTTTTTCACACCTGCTGTAGCTGGTGGTTCACTGGAGGCTGAGTGACAGCAAATCTTCTCAGGTCTCCAGGACTCTTCTGAGTATTCTAGCCGTTCCCAACAGTGCTGTAATTTGGATGGTCTCGATTCTTCTTTTGAATTCCAATTCACCCAAATTCTTTTCCAGAGCTTTGGGGATCGTTCAAAGGACACCAATTACAATTGGTACGACCTGTCGATATACTATACCATAATATGATAATTTAATTATTCCAACGTTTGACATGTTTACTGAAGAGCTATTACAATTAGCTCAATATGTAAAAAGTATAATAATCTCTCTCTCTCTCTCCACGTATCTTTGAGGCGTAACACAGATTCTGAAAGATATGTGGTTCAAAGTTAACTGACCATAACAAGCTATTTCACCCATGGATTGGTTTGACCAAAGCAAAATTCTGAAGCCGATTCTGGAGTTCCCTGAGGGGAGATTCATGCAGAATACAGTTATTGGGCAAAAAATCCCTCGTTACTTTGAGTTTCAAGCAGCAATCAAAATTAATTTAGTAACAGAAAATGCCATCATATACTGAACGTTTATAGATTTCTGAGGTAGTTGTAAGTTGGCAGCTAGGGAGTCTATCCCCTTTTCACTAGCGCTAGACGAAGGAGATTGTTTTTGCGTCTGAAGTAGAGCGCCACACCTACCATCAGCTCCCCACTTTACCGCACAGATCCCTGTGCAACTCATACTCTGAGTTGGCAAGGGCCGGTATTGAACCCAGAATAATCTGAACATTAGCTACATAAATGAGAGCAACCTCCCCTTGTTTCTTTCACTATGAGGAAGCCGCCTGTTTTAGTGGGTCATTTTCATTTCACCGTAATCAATACAACTGCATGTTTTAACACGAAAATATCATAACATGTGTTCTTAATAACAATTAAATTCCTTTTAAATGATGCACAAGCACAATTAAGAACACATTTTATGATATTTTCGTGTTAAAACATTCAGTTGATTGATTCGAATAAATCCGCATTTTCAGTGTATATTTGTGGTGAAATGAAAATGGCCGACTAAAACAGCCGGCTTCCTCAAACTGAAAGAAACGGGGAAGTTTCACGCATCAATCAAAATTAATTTAGTAACAGAAAAATACCAGCATCTATCTATATTTAGATTTATGGTGAAATGAAAATAGCCCACCAAAACAGATGGCTTCCTCAAAGTGAAAGAAACAGGGGGAAGTTACTCTCATTTATGTAGCTAATCTTCAGATTACCGAACCCGGAACCTTGTGGTTCCGAAACGAATACTCTACCGATTGAGCTAAACTGGCATTTAAAGTGCCCATTTATATTTTTTTAGCAGTAAATATACTAATAAGTAAAGTCGATGGAACGGCCTAATGTCGGTATTAGCCAGACAGTGAGGCAGTCTATCCCCTTTTCACTAGCGCTAGCCCAATGAGATTATTTTAGCGTCTGGGGTGAAGCGCCACACCTACAATCAGCTCCTTACTTTACCGAACTGATCCCTGGGCTATTCATACACTGAGTTGGCAAGGGCCGGTATTGAGCCTAGGGTAATCTGAACAAATTCGTATTTTCACTTTCGATTTATGGTGAAATGAAAATGGAAACAAGGGGAAGTTACTATCATTTATGTAGCTAATGTTCAGATTACCGAACCTAGAACCTCGTGGTTATGGGCCGAATGCTCTTCCGACTGAGCTAAACCGACCTTTTTGCAATATTTTGTCTGTTTAGTTTAATTTTTGTTCAGTTCAACAATTTTAAAGATTATTAAAAAGTATCATAGATTTGAAATCTTTTGAGATAACCTATTTATCCTATTTATTTTACTTATTATGTCCATTTTTAGAATGTCTCAAAGTATCTTATAACTGGGACGGCCCAGGTATTTATTTCTGCTGTTGAGCTTGGTTTCTAAGAGCTTTCTTGTTCTTCTGAGGTATACTTTTGTAACTTTTCCTTTCATCTCTGTTTGCTACATATTGTCTGCTTCTAAAATTCCTAAGTATTTGTTACTTTCCTCTTCTTACAGTGATTCTATAGTGTCCTGATTTGGTAGTTGTATTTCTCGCGTTACTCAGAGTTTCACGTAACTCAATGAGTATATACATAACCAACATATGAACAATATGACCCTAACAGGTATTACAATTCCAAGTAAGTTTTTAAAAAGTGTTAGAAATTTCTAGAGCAGAGTCAGTTTAAAACCTAAAATGTTCCTTCTCGTTATTCTGAAGATGGGTAAGACCCCCTCCCACCAATGGGGCTACTTATTGGTCGTAGTTGTGACCTGGGATGCTTAAGGACGGAATCCTGGTGAATGAGAAGTCCGTGACATGCAACACTCCACTTAGGTCCTTACTTAGGTTAGACTGGCGGTCGGAGATTTGTAGACGTGAATGACATTAAAACGATTGTAACAGCTTTGCACCATCTCAAACGAAGAATTCTAAAGGTGCTCCGACCAAAAAAAAAACCTAACAGGAATAGGTGTGTTAAATACCAATAGATTTTTTTAAAAAAATGTAACATTTTCATTCAGGGTTCATTTTTGTTTGGTTAACACACGCACACATTGTCATTATGAGTTATTATTATTATGAGTTGTCTGAGGTGGAGCGCCACCCTACCACTATCTCCCCACTTTACCGCACAGATCTCTGTGCTATTCATACACTCAGTGTAGGAATAACACAGAGAGCTAGACTTTGCAAAATTTTGTCTTCACTAGCGCTAGATCAAGGAGATTGTTTTTGCGTCTGAGGTGAAGCACTACATCTACCACCAGCATCCCACTTTACCGCACAGATCCCTGTGTTACTCATAAGCTGAGTTGACATGGGTCTGTATTGAACCCAGGGTAATATGAACATTAGCTACATAAATGAGAGTAGCCTCCCCTTGTTTCTTTCACTTTGAGGGATAAAAGGGTATCTTAATAACAATTAAATTCATTTCAAATAATGCACAAACACAATTAAGAAAAAAATTATGATATTTTCGTGTTAAAACATTCAGTTGTATTGATTCGAAAAAAATCGTATTTTCAGTGTAGATTTGTGATGAAATGAAAATGGCCGACCAAAGCAGACGGCTTCCTCAAAGTGAAAGAAACAATTTAGCTCATTTATGTAGCTAATGTTCAGATTACTGATGTTAGGTGTGGCATCCAATCTCTCGTTACTCTGAGTTTCACGCATCAATCAAAATTAATTAAGTAACAGAAAATGCTAGCATCTATCCATATTTAGATTTATGGTGAAATGAAAAGGGCCTACCAAAACAGACGGCTTCCTCAAAGTGAAAGAAACAGGGGGAAGTTACTCTTATTTATATAGCTAATGTTCAGATTACCGAACCCGGAACCTTGTGGTCCCGAAACGAATGCTCTACCGATTGAGCTAAACCGGCATTTAAAGTGCCCATTTATATTTTTTAGCCGGGGCGGCCTAATGTCGGTATCAGTCAGACAGTGAGGCAGTCTATCCCCTTTTCACTAGCGCTAGACCAATGAGATTATTTTAGCGTCTTGGGTGGAGCTCCTCACTTTACCGCACAGATCCCTGTGCTATTCATACCCTGAGTTGGCAAGGGCCGGTATTGAGCCCAGGGTAATCTGAACAATTTCGTATTTTCACTTCGATTTATGGTGAAATGAAACTGGCCGACTAAAACAGACGGCTTCCTCAAATGAAAGAAACAGTGAGAAGTTACCGAACCCAGAACCTTGCGGTTCCGAGCCGAGTGCTCTACCGACTGAGCTAAACCGACCTTTTTGCAAAATTTCGTCTATTTAGTTCAATTTTTGTTCAGTTCAACAGTTTTCAAGATTATTAAAAAGTAGCATAGATTTTAAATCTTTTGAGATAACCTATTTATTAAACGTTTTAGTTTCAGCAAAATGTTTTTCGATTAAGTGAGAAAAACATTTTTACGCTTCATTTGTTTTCAGATTTTTGCTGTAGGATCGGTTAAATCATATTATATTTGTATTTCATGTGTGTATATCCCCGTTTTTTGCTATTGCTATAAATGTAATTCAATTTGGAGTCTTATCAACTGTGGGTTTTTTTCGGAATGGGGAGGATGCTTTGGATTCTGTGTTCATCTCATCCATTTTTTTAGCCTTGATGCAATCTTGTAACAGAACGATCCCATTGAAGGTAAACATTCAATTTTTAGAACAGAATAATATATATATATATATATATTATATATATATATATATATATATATATATAATATATATATATGATAGATAGATAGATAGATAGATAGAAGATATAAGCGAGATAGATAAATAGATAAATAGATAGATAAATAGATAGATAGATAGATATAAAGCGAGATAGATAAATAGATAAATAGATAGATAAATAGATAGATAGATAGAATGATAGATAGATAGCAGATTGATATATATATATATATATAATATATATATATATATATATATAGAGAGAGAGAGAGAGAGGGGGGGGAGAGAGGAGAGAGAAAGAGAGAAAGAGAGAGAGAAGGGGAGAGCATACATACATACAGACAGACAGGCAGACAGACAAATATAGATAAATAGATAGATAGATAAGTACAGCCTCAGATAGATATGTAAGAATAGACACATATATAGATAAATAGATAGATAGATAAATAGATAGATAGATTGGTATATAGATATATAGATAGATAGATAGACCATTGAAATAGATAGATAGATAGATAAATAGAATGATAGATAGCAGATTGATATATATATATATATATATATATATATATATATATATAGAGAGAAGAGAGAGAGAGAGAGAGAGAGAGGAGGGAGTGAGAAGAGAGAGAGGAGAGAGGGGAGAGCAGACAGACAGACAGACAAACAGACACAAATATAGATAGATAGATAGATAGATAGATAGATAAGTACAGATAGATATGTAAGAATAGACACATATATAGATAAATAAATAGATATATAGATAAATAGATAGATTGATATATAGATATATAGATAGATAGATCATTGAGATAGATAGATGAATAGATAAATAGATAGATAAATGATAGATATGAACAGACTGAAACAGATAGATAATATTACTACTACTACTACTACTACTACTACTACTACAAATACCAATAATAATAATAATAATAATAATAATAATAATAATAAAACCAAGCTGTCCAGCAGAAATTTCATCAAGGGAATAAATACCTGGTCCCTCTCCATAATAAGATACTCTGGTCCATTCATAAAACAGACAAGAGATAAACTTCGACAGATAGACCAAAAACTAGAAAATCAATCCCGATGCACTAGGCATTACACCCGAGAGATGATAGAGACAGGCTGTATGTATCAAGAAAGGAAGGTGAAAGAGGTCTTGTCAACATTGAGGATTGTGTAGATGCCACAATCAAAGTACTTGAAGAATACGCACAAAAAGAGCAAAGAAAGATTACTTATGGCAGTCAATAACAGCAACTGCAACATTTTGATAAGCAGGAAAAAACGATAAAACAGAATTGGGAAGGAAAATGAATTATGGATACTTCAAACGACAAATTGGAGAGCTTGCACATGAAATAACCTGGACATGGTTAAGAAGAAAAAACTTCAAGAGAGAAACTGAGTCGCTCATAATCGCTGCACGAAACAATGCCATAAGAACAAATTATATGAAGTATGGTTGGAATTGACTGGAATACTCAAAAAAGCCCTAGATGCCTGTGAAAACTTGTACCTCAGACTCCAGTAAAAGACCACCAGTTTACGCTGGTATGAAAAACTCATATGGAGTGAAACAATAATAATAATAATAATAATAATAATTCTCTGGGATTT
>CM042180.1:28555486-28570486 GCA_023376005.1 Doryteuthis pealeii | reverse complement strand
ATTTCCTTTCCCTTTTCAATTTTTTTCGCATTTATCTAGTGTCATGCTAAGAAATTACTCAATAAGTGGTTCGGCTAAATAAGATGTTGTGAGGATAAAGTTAAATGAACTCATTAGATCGAATAGGAAAATGTGAGATAATGGAAAAGGGCATATCAAACCTTCTTGGGTTACTTGCTTATCAATGGTTTTTAGAATCAATGTATTGATAAATTTCACCATCATTTTAGTTTTATAGTCAGAACCCATCCCGAAAAGTGGGTCGGCTAAAAAAGATGCTGGGATGAAAAGAAAAGGATGAAGTTAAATGAACTCATCAAATTGAAAAATAAAATGTGAGATAAAGGAAAAGGGCATGTCAAACCTTGTTGGGTTATTTGCTTATCAATGTTTTTTTAGAGTCAATGTATTGATAAATTTCACAATCATTTTAGTTTTATAGTCAGAATTCATCCTGAAAAGTGGGTCGGCTAAAAAAGATGATGGGATGAAATGAATCAAAGGAAGTTAAATGGCATGCTGTAAAATCCAACCAACCTACCAACCAACCACCATTATCTTTGTTATCAAATAACAGCATTGAAATCTGGAAAAAGCTTAACATAGGTTTATTACGCTTTTGTACAAAAGATATAAAACAGATAGAGCCCAAACGTACAGCATTTCCACAACAGCAATTCATTATATTACTCGAACTCGACTGTGTAGTCCGTTTCGTTGGACGAGTCCAACTGTTTTGTAGTGGAAATATCTTCTCTTACAATACCAACCAAGCATTTTAGTTTCATAGTCAAAACTCAGCCCAAAAAGTGGGTCCGGTAAAAGGGTATGTCAAACCTTGTTGGGTTACCTGCTTATCAATATTTTTTGAGACAATATATTGATAAAGTTCAAAATCATTTTAGTTGTATAGTCAGAACCCAGCCCGACATGTAGGTCGGCTCAAAAGATACTGAGATGAAATTAATCAAATCAAATGAACTCATCAAATCAAATAGGAAAATTTGAGATAATGGAAAAGGGCATGTCAAACCTTGTTGGGTTACTTCATTATCAATGGTTTTTGTAGACAATGTATTGTTAACGTTCACAATCGTTTTAGTTTTATAGTCAGAACCCAACCCGAAATGTGGGTCGGCTAAAAAAGATGCTGAGATGAAAAGAAACGGATGAAGTTAAATGAACTCATCAAATCGAAAAGGAAAAATGTGAGATAATGGAAAAGAGAATTATTTTATCAGAAAACGTCGGAAGAATGACACGATTTTAATTAATCTTTTCTGCTCGAAAAAATTGATTGACCTCCAATGAAGAAGACATATTTCATTGTGTTCCGATTTCAAAAGACAGACGGATAAAATAAGAACAATAACAAAAGAGAAAAAAACAGAAGAAAGAAAACAGAAAAGAAACAAAATACAAAAACAACAAAGTTGTAATTATTTCGTCGAATAGATTCTTCAATCGTGTTTGTTGGCATAGACTCAAGTACTTTAGAGAGTCTGAGTTAAAAGAGGAAGATATATATATATATATATATATATATATATATATATATATATATATATATATATATATTATATATATATATATATATATATATATATATATATATATATATATATATATATAGTATATATGTAGGAGCGTGGTCTAATGCTTAGAGTCGTATGAAATGGACTCGTCGACCCTAGTTCAATTCCTGGACGATGCTATTTTGGATTTCACATAGCGCTAATACCCTCCAGGTATATTGCAAATAGCAGGGCAGACTGGGCTCTAAAAACCATGGCTAGGTGACCAGTCTAGGAGAAGGAAAACTCTGAATTTAAACCTGTTAAACTCCCCTTAAGGAATTGATCTGGTATCACATCCTACTCCTGCGGAAGGGTTGATATTATATATAATATATTTATATATATATATATATATATATATATATATATATATTCAAACAAATTTGGTTATAAATAATTGAATTGGTTTGGTTTGGTTTGGCATATCAACCTCAGTGGGTCATTTAATGCCGACAAAGTTTTGAAATAGATTAATTCTTAATGGATACTCAGTTTTTTTATAAACACATTTTTCTATTTAACCCATAGATGGGACCCTAACAGGTACTACCACTCCGGGTCAGAGTGGACCAGGGAGCAATGGTGATTAAAGGGTGCTCCACATTCCCCAAACCTCCAAAACTGAAACCTCGCCATCAGACAGAGTTTAACGTTATTCCCAGAATAGAAAAGACCCTCTGCCACCGCCTTCTAGCACCCACAGGATAAAGAGAGCAATAGGGTTGGGACAATCATATAGGTATTATGGCTTGACGTGACTAGCCGATGTATCAGAAGTGGCCTCTCTGACCACCTGTCAAGTCCAAGTAAGGGCCAGTGTGGAATGTTACAGGGCATGAACTGCTCAGCCACCTGTGTTCCATCCTTATAAAAATAATAGAATCCTTATCGTTTTCAAGTTTGTTTTCTTTTTCTTTAAAAGTTTTCTAACAATTGTTATTTTATAGTAAACTCTTTGTATAATATTGTATATTATAATATGATTGTGCAATACGTTTTATAGTAAGTAAATTGTCCAATGCATTTTCATTAAAATCATTGTCCAATGCATTTTCATAGTAAAATCATTGTCCAATGCATTTTCATAGTTAAAATCATTGTCCAATGCATTTTCATAGTAAAATCATTGTCCAAATGCATTTTCATATAAAATCATTGCCAAATGCATTTTCGTAGTAAAATCATTGCCAAATGCATTTTCGTAGTAAAATCATTGCCAAATGCATTTTCAAAATCATTGCAAATGCATTTTCGTAGTAAAATCATTGTCCAATGCATTTTCATAGCAAAATCATTGTCCAATGCATTTTCATAGTAAAATCATTGTCCAAATGCATTTTCATAGTTAAAATCATTGTCCAATGCATTTTCATAGTAAAATCATTGTCCAATGCATTGCCAAATGCATTTCAATAATAGTAAAATCATTGTCCAATGCATTTTCATATTAAAATCATTGTCCAATGCATTATATAAAATCATTGTCAAATGCATTTTCATAGTAAAATCATTGTCCAAATGCATTTTCATAGTAAAATCATTGTCCAATGCATTTTCATAGTAAAATCATTGTCCAAATGCATTTTCATAGTAAACATCATTATCCAATGCATTTAGTAGTAAAATCATTGCCAAATGCATTTTCGTAGTAAAAACATTATCCAATGCATTTTCTAATTAAATCATTGTCCAATGCATTTCTATAATAAAACCATTGTCCAATGCATTTTCATAGTAAAAATTCTCGTCCAATATATTTTCATAGAAAAAGTTGTTGTTCAATGCATTTTCATTATAAAATCATTGTCAGGTACATTTTTATAGTAAAAATCATTGTTCACTGCATTTTTATAACTAAATACATTTTTATATTCAAATCATTGTCTAATGCAATTTAATCGTAAAATCATTGTCCAATGCATTTTTATTGTAAAATCACTGGGCAATGCATTTTCATAGTATAAAGCAAATATTTTTAAAAAGAAGGGATCTTTTATCTTTATATCTTTAGACTGCAACAGCTATAATGTTTTTAAGGCACGACACCATTTTTTGTAATTATTTATTTCAGGACAATTAAATTTATTACGAACAGGTGTGTCACCATGGTTACTAGCAATCAAGGAGGGGTTTCTATTAACTTCGGTGGGGAGTTTGTTGAAATAGTTTGTATTTAAAATTAACACAAAGAAATTATTTCCCTTTTAAATTCATGGGATACGGAAACAAGTGATTTTTAGGTATGTTCGGTGGTATTTGAAAAAAAATGCATTAAACTTAAACGGGGTAGCTCTTAGCGAGGTACGACTTCTTTTAGCTTACAAAAGAGAAAAACTGACAGGTAGGCCAATTGGTAGGTGTGTTGGCAGGTGTGTCGATGTAAAATTTCAGGAAGAACCTTCACATGGATACAATAGAAATCTACAATTCTATATTATTTAAATTTAAAAAAAGAAATAAATTAAACAAATAAATACGGAAAACATAGCGAGCTGATAGCAATTAATGTATTGGAAATCGTTTTCTGTTTTTTGTTAGTTTAAACATTTGTTTGTTTGTGTGAGTGTGTGTGCGTATGTACACATGTGTGTGTATGTGTGTGCGCATATGTGCACATATGTGTGTATGTGTGTGTCTGTGTGTGTGTACATATGTGTATATGTGCCTGGGTGTGTATGACTATATCAGTGTGTCTGTGTTCGTTTATACGTTTTGTTTGTTTGTTTGTTTGTGTATGTGTGCGTATGTACACGTGTGTGTATGTGTGTGTCTCTGTGTGTGTATGTGTGTGTATCTGTGCGTATGTACGTGTATGTGTGTATGGCTGTGTGTTTTTCTAGGTGTGTGCGTGTTTTTCATTTGTTTTTTGTTTGTTTGTTTGTTTGTGTGAGTGTGCGTGTGTATGTGCCTGTGTGTGTGTATGCGTGTATGCGTGTCTGTGTGCGTATGTGCACGTGTATGTATGTGTGTGTCTCTGTGTGTACGTGTTTGTATATGTGCGTATCTGCGTGTGTGTAAGGCTGTATCTGTGTGTGCATGTGTCTATGTGTATGGCTGTGTCTCTTTATGTGTGCGTGTATTTATATGTGCGTATGTGCGCGTTTGTGTGTGTATATGCTCCTGTGTGTGCGTGTGGGGGGGTCTGTCTGTCTATGTCTGCGTCTGCGTGGGGCTGTATTTGAGTGTGTCTGTGTGCGTGTGTGTAGATGTGCGTATATGCGTGTGTCTATGAACATGTGTGTGTGTCTGTGTATGTGCGTGTGTGTGTACGTGTGTATGTGCGTGTATCTATGTATTTGGCTGTGTCTCTGTGTGTCTGTGCATGTATGTGTGTGCGCGCGTGCGCTTGTTCGTGTGTCTATGTATGTCTGTGTCTCTGTGTGTCTATGTCTGTGTGTGTGCTGTCTGTCGGTTTTTCTGTGTCTGTATCTCAGTGTGCGCGTGCGTGAGCTGACACGCGTGTGTGTGAGTGCGTGCGTGCGTGTGTTGGTGAGCGAGTGCATATATGTGTATGTACATATGTGTGTGTATGTGGGTGCGTTTGTGCGCACGCGCGGGAGTGTTTAATGCGAAAACAACCATTAATTTTTAAAAGGAGAAAGAAACTACCTCATTTAAATAAGAAAAAGAACAAAACAAAAAACAAAAACAAAACAAACAAAAAAAAAAAAGAAAAAAAAAGAAAAGAAAGAAAAAAGGAATAAATTTAAACAAATAAAATCGATTCAAATTTCAAACGAAGACACCCAAGAATCTAATAGTCAAAAAAAAAAAATTAAAAAAAGAAAAAGAAAAATAAAGAAAAAAATTTGTTTAAACAAACAATGTGTTTGATAAGAAAAGAACTACCCACTCCTTTTAACAGGAAGACACTATTCACACGCATGCGCCGTGCGTTCTTTTATTTATACTTTATTTATATTGTCTTCCCTCGTTGGTTGTCGAGCATAAAAATCAATTTGTTTCCAAATTTTACCATTCACGGCAAAAAATATTCGATATACTTATTGTTGTTGTTGTTGTTGTTATTGGAGGAGGTGGTGGTGGTGATGTTTTACTCTGTTGAGATTTTTACACCAGCGTTTAGTTGGAGGTGCGTGCTGTAATGGTTAAAGACGTGAGAAATGGACTCGTCGACCCGAGTTCCAATCCCGGAAGAAGCTACAGTTCACATACCGCCAATAACCTTGTGAAATATATGAATCCAATTGTTACATAATTATTAGATCCCTAATACTTATATAAGGTAGTATAGAAATATAATGGCGATTAGTGCAGCTGATGGCCTTGAGAGTGAGTGACGGCGCTTGACCTCACGCTCACCTTGCCTTCCGGGGATAAATCGTGAGAACCGGAAGGCATAGAAGACCCTGTCTTCCGATTTAAGGATAGTAAGTAAGTCTCAGTCAGTTAGAAGGTAGGAGCCGAGCACGTAGGATGTAAGTCTCACCTGCGCAGATGTCTGGTTTGTGGATTTAAAAATAAAGGAAGATCAAAGTAAATCGAAGTCTTGTGTTATTACCTAAAAAAACTAACAATGACACAGGGCTTCTGATAAAGAGAAATCCCCAATAGAAGACCAGACCTGAAGTCCCCAAGAAAGTCCAGACCTTAGAAGATTCCAGACCCAGTCAAGATAGATGATAGAAATACCAAAGACGATCAGAATAGCAAAGCCGGCCAGAAGAAAATACGACCAGAAGTAGGAAAAAAAAGAAAGGGTATACAACACAATTACTCTCCGTTTAGCTATGGGTAAATAGTAGGGCAGACTGGGCTCTTTAACCTTGGTTAGGCAACCTGTCTAGGAGAAGGAAAACTCTGAATTCAAACCTGTTAAACTCTGCTTGGAGTGGTCACTACTAGAATAGGCTCAGTCATGATTAGTGATCTATTTCACTAATTCGATAGCTGATGGTCTTCTCTGAAGACTGAGTGATAACATGTCTCCCCAGGTCTCCAGAAATCTTCTGAGTATTCTAGCTGAAATTAACAATCCTGTTGTCTAGATTATTATTATTATTATTATTATTATTATTATTATTATTATTATTATTATTGTTGTTGTTGTTTTTACACCTGCCGTAGCTGGTGGATCAGTGAAGACCGAATGACGGCAAGTCTCCTCAGGCCTCCCGGACTCTTCTGAGTATTCTAGCTGATCACAACAGTGCTGTAGTCTGGATGGTCTCGGTTCTTCCTCTGATTTCCAGTTCACCAAAATTCTTTTCCAGAGCTTTGGGGATTGTTCCAAGGGCACGAATTACAATTGGTACGACCTTCACCTTTATGTTATATATTATTATTATTATTATTATTATTATGATTATTATTATTATCTCCTTGCGAGTTTTTCACACCAGCGTAAGCTGATGGTCTTTCACTGGAGTCAGAGTGACAACAAGTCCCCTCAGGTATCCAGAACACTTCTGAGTGTCCTAGCTGATTTCAACAATGCTCTTATCTGGATGGACTCGATTCTTCCTCTGATTTTCAGTTCCTCTAGTCTCTTTTCTAAGCTTTTGGGTACTGTTCCAGGTGCTCCAACTATAATTGACCAATATTTATTAATCGGTCTGTATCTCAAGGTCCCAGAGAATATTATGCATGTCATCCCCCGGGACAGATTCAGGTTTGTACATATACCATTTAGTTGCATGGTGAAAATTTAATTTCTTGTACAATTCCCAGTGGATTACCTTTCCCACGTGGTCGTGCTTAGTCTTGTATTCACTTAGGGCTAGTTTGCTACATTCGCTTATATATGATTGACCGTTTCGTCTTTTTCTCTGAGCATTCACACTTGCGATTCGGTTGTGTCATTTTTGCTTTATTATTATTATTATTATTATTATTATTATTATTATTATTATTATTTATTTGTTCATTTATTTACTATTCTAGCAAACGGCTCTCCAAAAAATATTTCTATAACATTTTTTGTATGTGTTGATAATGAAAATGATTGATACGACTTCACTTCATTCTTGAAATTATCGTTCTCATCGATTCATGATCAATATTTCTTGTATTTATAGATATCGATTTACTTATTCTCACCTGCTTATTACTATCTATCTATCTATCTATGTTTATTTCTCTCCCCCTCTCTCTCTCCCTCTCCCCCCTCTCTCTCTCTCTCTCTCTCTCTCTCTCTCTCTCTCTATATATATATATATATATATATATATATATTCATATCTATCTCGTTATGTTGATTATCTATCTGACTGTCTATCTATCACCCCCTCTATCTCACTCACATCTTATTTTTCTCTCTTCCCCATATATCTCTCTACTTATCTCTCTCTCTCTCTCTCTCTCTCTCTATATATATATATATATATATATATATATATATATATATATATATATATATATATATATATATATATATATATCATATCATATCATATCATATATCATCTCTTTATATGTCCATCGAACTATATATATATATATATATATATATATATATATATATATATATATATATCATATTATATCATATGAAATCTCTTTATATGTCCATCGATCAATCCGTCTGTTCATTTATAGTCTGTTAATCTCTTTATTTCTCTCTCTCTCTCTCTCTCTCTCTCTCTCTCTCTCTATATATATATATATATATATATATATATATATATATATATATATATATATATATATCCGTTCTATGTATGTATGTATGTATCTGTCTGTCTGTGTGTCTATTCATTTCTATCTATCCCCAAAAATGCGCCATTTGTTTTCCCCATAGATTTACCGCCTTTTCGAAATGGCCAACAACGCAAGAAGCCTAAATGCCGATGGCATCGTCCAGCTGGATCAACTGAGCCGTATCTCTTATGAATTGCAACCGAGGGTCAAAGGTCATGCCAGAAGCCATTTCTTGCTGCCGTCTGTCCAATTCCTCGACGTGTGGGTTTCAATCTGAGGTCAGAGGAGAGCAGAGCTACCAGGGAGATCACAAGCCCACACCCACTGTCAATGCGAGTTTAAAACTATGCCCCCCCCCGCCAACTGCAATAACCTTTACCCCTCGCCACAAGCAACGAGTCTGTTGCCTAATATTTACTTAGAAGTCATGCAATGGTTAACGAGCTAGCTTGCAGAATCAGTGAGTTCGATTCTCACTGGGGCAATCCAATGGACAAAACATATACCGTAAATCCTCGATGATAATCTGCACCTTTTTCCCAATATCTAAAGGTCAAAATCCCTAGTGCGTACTATATAGGGGTTAAAAATGAAAAATATTTTCTAAGCAATGTCCGAGTCTCTATTTGCTGTTCGGCAATGTTTATTCAGACACATTTTTTAGAAGTACAGCCCCCTAAGAATCCCCTGCGTATTATACTCAAGGGCGGACTATACCCGGGGATTTACAGGTATTATTCAAGAATAGAGACCTTTACAGACATTCACACATACTCTAAACACACACTCAAACATATTAATACATACAAACTCAGACACACACACATGCACACTACGTACTAGTACACACCCAAACGCACCCACACCCAAATGCACACACCAAACAGATACACATATACACAAACACACACAATCACTCACACAAATATACAAACATATACATAAATACACACATAAATATATACACAGAAAAACACAAATACACACACATACACATACACACAAACACACACATACTCACTCATATACACAAAAACGAATATATGCACAAACAAACACATAATCACACACACAAATAACATACATACACTCACAAACACACACACACACACACACACACACATATATATATATATATATATATATATATGTGTGTGTGTGTGTGTGTGTGGAATGTGAGTGTATATTTGTGTATGTGTTAGGGGAGGGTGATGTTAGCAAAAAAAAATCAATGATAAAAAATTTTAAAAACTTGAAAGAAAAAAAGAAAGAAAAAATAATTATTTGTGAAAATTAACAATGTTTGAAAGAAAGAAAGAAAGAAAAGAAAGAAAGAAAGAAAGAAAGAACACATACATACATAGATATGTGTGTGTGCGTGCGTGTGTGCGTGTTTGTGTGTAATTATATAATCAAATTCTGTTGGCAGAAGCCCTACGCCTCAATCACGTGACACTTACCTGCTATCTACGCTTCAAACTAACATCCATGGCCCACGCGTTCCCAGCTCGATCTAAAAGAAATCCTTGAATATAGATGTCCTGGGTATGAGGTTAAACTATCTAATGGTGAGATTCCAGTTCTGGAGGTTTGCTTCCTGATCCAATCGACTCGGAGTGATACCCTGTTAGGGTCCCATCTATGGGTTAAATAGAAAAAAAATGTTTTCATGAAAAAATTGAGTATCCATTAAGAATAAAATCATTTCAAACTTTGTCGGTTGATGTGCCATCAAACAAACCAAACAAACAAACCTCGAATATAGAAACACCTAACATCCCCCTCCACAATACTTCCCCGAAAATGTAAAGGGGAAAGGGAATAGGAAGGGAAACAACACTTTCACCATTATTTTGTCACTCCCCCTCTCTCTCTCTCTCTCTATATATATATATATATATATATATATATATATATATATCGCTCACTTCTAATACTCTGCTGCCTACTCACTCCGCTTATTATACCCACTCTGTCTCATTCTCTCTCTCTCTCTCTCTCTCTCTCTCTCTCTCTCTCTCTCTCTCTCTCTCTCTCTCTCTCGCTTCTTATATTCTCTTTTCATTCTCAGGAAGTAATTATAAAGTAATGTAATGTTCCCTGTATTACCTTATTATAATGTAGATTATGTGTTTGTCTGTCTGTATCTAAAACTACGTCTCCACCACTACGTCACAATTCTCTTAGTTATTTACGTTAGGGGGCATCCTCATTTCCTCAGGCATGGGGAATAAACCCATCCCTGTCCCTTATAATCAAGGGGGCAGTGTTGCCTGGGGGATAGCCCCCCCCCCGGAATCAACGCCATTAATTTACATTAATAGTCCAGTGACCGAAGCCACCGGACCCACAAGGCCTTAAAGAGCCCATGTTATTAATGTGTTTAAAATCCTACAATGTGTGTTATATATTACTAAGAAATAAATGTTTACATAATATATGATGTGAATAATTTGCATACTGGTTTTAACAAAACTGTGTTTAATAAATAATTACTTGATGTTATTGATTTCTAATATTATTTTTTTATTCTCAAATGTATTAAAAGTAATCCTATGTATATTCTTATATTTAAATCAATTAGAATAAAGTAAAAATAACTGTAATCTTTTTTGTGTTCATATTTAATTTCATTAGTCTTCCTAATTCGATATAATATTCAATTAAATTAAAACTTAAATGTTACAATTTATGAGGAGTCATGAATTGTGAGCAGTACCTATAAGTAGAATTAAATTCGGGCCGTTAACTTTGAGATAAGGGGAGCCAGTGGAAATTTACCACTGACTGTTAATAACCCTTGACCCCTAGAGGCGCAAATCTCACGCGCCTTGAGAAACACGTGGTTTAGTTTAGATTTTAATTCCGACCTGACTTTGGAGCAGGGCAGATGCGTTTGTTTCTCTTGTTGGGGGTTATCTCTCCCGCGCGGTGATATGGGCTAGATAAAAGTAAAAAAGCTTGATCAAGCTAACAAGTCTTTCGGTTCATTTAATTAAAAACAAATAAAGCCTAGAAGAAGAAGTCAGCCCTTAGAAAGAAGAAGAAGCAGTTAGGAGAATCAACGCATAACCAGGGAAATGAAGATCACCAACATCTTCTCTAAAGTAAGTCTCTATGTTGTATTTTATGGATATAAGGTGTGTGCTAGTTCCCCGCTTATACTTTTAGACTGGCCAAGGTCATGTGATTGACTCTTCTAACTAATCACTGGCAGTACTAGTGGCCCACATTGGTCATAATTAAAACTGCCCTCTTTGCCGCCGACGGACGCACATAGGATTGCCGAGATCTTTACCAATACTCACGAAGGACTTATATGATTACCAGTAACTCAGGACACTTTAGTAACCAAGTGAATCACATTGTCGACGGACCTTTTATCAAGGATTCCACCAGATAAGCGCTTCTGCTATAAGGCTAAGCAATGGCCCTTAAAAACACTCTAATCTATCTCTTTCAGCCGAGAACTCTCTGAAGACTCTCTCACTCATTGTTTATATACCCGATGTTCGATGTTTTGGTGTCGATGAGGGGTATATAACATAAATACTTGTGACCAGAGGGCGCATATCTTTGGTAGTATATAACAATAATAGATCTGGTCTTCTAATGTAGCATTACTCCTGAACGATATATGTATCAGAACGATATGTGTCGCAAAGGCCAACTCAAGTTGTTGTAGTAGTCGCCGTTATTAGTAGTAATAGTCGTTAGTTCAGAAATAACACACGCAGTCACAGGGGATGTTTATTTCTTTGACGCACGTGGGTTCTCTTTCAGAGAGAAAGAAAGATAATGAGAAAGAGAGAGGGGGTACGGTCAAATTACTCTGTCGTAAATCATGTTTGCTACTACTATATACTACATAGGGAGATCCGCGAGAGGTCCCACCTGCTTCCCACCAGGCCTGGCCGAAAAGAGACCGATTTTCTTCTTCCGTTTCTTGTCCCGGGGGTGGGAGAGCCACATCCGTTTGAGGTCAAAACCTGGAACTTCCGTTTTTATTTTTAAATCTATTTCCGGGGTCATTCGTCGGTCACATTACTGGCTCCCTGCTTAGTGTTTACTCTTCTAAATTTTAACCATTGTTTGTTCTTATTTCTTCTTCCTCTCTTTCCCTGTTAATCCCCAAATTCTCCGTAGACCATAATAATTACGCTACCGGAAATGGAAGACCAAACCAGAAAAAGAAAACTTGTTAACTCGCGGATTTTGACGTCCTGATGGATCACCGAGGGAAAATGAAAACATAGATAAATAATTGGACCTAGACAGATAACTGGAGAAAAAAACTGGAATATGAAGGTAAAACTCGTACTAATTGTAATTGTTGCATCTGGAACTAAGAGTTTAGAAAACAGACTGGGGAAACTTGTTGTCACTCAGATTTCTGCGAAACACCATCAGCTTATGCTGGTGTAAAAAACTCGCAAGACCTAATGTTGATTAATGAGAGAGAGAGACAGACAGACAGACAGACAGACAGACAGAGCGTGTCAACTGGTGGAATTTGCGGTTCCAGCAGACCACAGGGTGAAGCTGAAAGAAAACGAAAAGATGGAAAAATACCTGGACCTTGCCTGAGAATTGAAAAAGCTGTGGAATATGTGAGTTAAAGTGATGGTGCACTGGGACGGTCCCCAACAAACTTGAAAAAAAGATTTGTTGTCACTCAGACTCCAGTGAAATACCATCAGCTAATGCTGATGTAATAAACCCACAAGGAGTGAAAATAATAATGATTTGCAGTTCCAGTAGATTACAGGGTGAATATGAAAGAAAACGAAAAGATAAACAAATTCATGGACCTATTAAAATCAAGCTGAGTTAGTTTTGCCACAAAACTAACTATTTTATTAATGCATTTAAAATCGGAAAAATATGTGTTATAAATAAAGATTTACATAGTATACGCTGTGAATAATTTGTATAATGATTTTAACAAAACTAGGTTTAATAAATTATTTGCTGTTACTGATTTCTAATACTATCATGTTATTTTCAAACGTAATAAAATCAATCTTTTATATAATTTTATATTGAAATATATTAAAATAACATTAGCAGTATAATATCTTTATATTCGTTCTTAATCTAGTTTCGTTAGTCTTTCTACATTAACATAATATTTTCTTACATTAAAACTTAAGAACTTGCACTATACTTTTACGAGTTTACTTAATAAAAGCAATCTCTTCTTCTTTTCTTCTGATGTATTTACTTACCCCCCTCTCTCCCTCTCTCTCTCTCTCTCTCTCTCTCTCTCACGCACAATCTCCTTATCCCCTCTTTCTTCCTCTTCCTGTCTCTATCTTTCTCTCTCTCTCTTCCTCTCTCTCTCACACATAAACACACATACACACTCACACACACAGACACATACCTTCTCCGTATCCCCCTCTCTCTTCCTGTTCCTGTCTCTCTCTCTCCCCTCCTTTCTCTCTCTCTCACACACACCTTCTCCTTATCTCCTTCTCTCTTCCTCTTCCAGCCCTCTCACTTCCTCTCTCTGTCCCTGACATAAAACCGTACAAGTTAGAGTCGAACTGACTACCACAGGTGAGATGAGATTTTATATACGAGGAAATTGAGTTACGAGCGGAACGAATTAAACTCGTAAGTCAAGGTAATTCTGTACTTAATAAACTTAGTTTTGTCTGGCATAAAATCGTACAAGTTAAAGGTAACCTGACTGCCACAGGTGATATGAGATTTCTCACCGCCGGGTCAAGCCAGGTGACCCTTCCTTTCCACCACGCATTTTTACTTATTTTATTTCCTTTTTGTCTCTATTTCTTTTTCTGATGATGATGATGATGATGATGATGATGAATGCCCAACTCCTTGCCTCTTTATTCCTCCCACCGACTTCACTCCCTCACTCCTCACCCCCCCCCCACGTATTCAGCCGAAGACCCTCAGAATTGAATCCTAAGTGAAGAGGCCAAGATCAAAATGTTTTTTTGCCAAACGTTCGTATTTGTAAAAAGAAGAAGCGTCTTCTCCTTGATTTAATTCAATGCGGCATTTGACCAAACATCACTGGCAATTTTGCTTTTGCTTTTTTTCCCGCCAGTTTTTCCCGCGTTTTTTTTTTTTTTTTTTTTTTTTTCGACCAAAGATTTTTGCCAGTTTTGCTTTCTTGGTTTCCTTTCTACCTTTTATCCCAGAATTCCTTCTTCATCTCATTCCCGCCTTTTTGTTTCCTTTTTCATTCAAAATTTCATACACATTTTTCGTTTATCTTTATTTCTTTCATACATTTTTTCTTTCTTTCTTTCTCATTTATCTTTCTTTCTTTCATACATATATTCTTTCTTTCTCGTTTCTTTCTTTCTTTCGTTCTTTCTGCTTTTACCTTTCTTTCTTTCATACATTTTTTCTTTCTTTCTTTCTCTTTTATCTCTTTCTTTTTTATCTTTCTTTCTTTCATAAATTCTTTTTTTTCTTTTTCTTTCGTTCTTTCTATTTTTACCTTTCTTTCTATCATACATTCTTTCATTCTTTCTACCTTTCTTTCTTTCAGGTTTTTCTCTTTCTTTCGTTCTGTCTTTCTTTCATACATTTCTTCTTTCGTTCTTTCTTTCCTGCTATTTGCCTTTCACGCTTTTTTTTTACATTTCTTTCTTTCTTTCTTTCTTTTTCGCACTCTTTCATGCTTTATTTCGTCTTCTTCCGCTATTTATTCATTATTTTCTCATTCTTTCTTTCTTTCCTTCTTCTTTCTCTCTTTTTACGTTTCTGTCTTTCTTTCTTTCAA
>CM042180.1:28520486-28550486 GCA_023376005.1 Doryteuthis pealeii | reverse complement strand
CCAAAAGAGGTACAAGGATTGATTGAAGTCGACCTTGAAAAAGGGTAGCATAGATGAGAAAACCTGCGAGTGTAAAAGTTTGGATCGTGGGCAATGAAGAAAACTTTGCAAGAAGACACAAACAGAGATGTTCGCAAAGGGAACGTTCCAGACGCAGTATAACTAGCAAGGGCATCAAATGGGTCTATTGTGTGAAGAGTGCAAAAGGCTGTGTCTGAGATGAGTTACAAAACAGTGCATCGATGAAACGGGCCAATAAACTACCCTGCTGTGCTCGCTGAAATAACTTGTGAGTGTGGCAAGATGTGCAAGATCGCAGGAGGTTTAAAACGACATCGGAAAATACATAGGAACGAACTTCCAGTGCTGCTATACCTGTTCCATAGAATGTAAGACTTTAGTTGGGTTAAAAAGTCACATTCGTGCAGCTCATCGTTGAACTGGGTTTTTTTGTTGTTGTTTTTTTCGGTATCATTTATCAAGCAATGACAATACTTGAACACGAGTTTGCTGCCATCATATAGATATTTGATATAAGTATAGAGATAAATACAATACTAGCTTGACCCGTGTAAATTACATGGTATTGCCAATATTGAAAATATTCCCTAAAAAGTATTCCTACTCTCTTGATCTCTGTTTCCCCTGTTTTAAAGGCAGTTTTTTTTTCTGTATTCTTCTCTTATGCAATCGTGAGTCTTGAATACAACAATAGTAATACTAGCTTGACCTATGTAAATTACACAGTATTGCCAATATTGAAAATATCCTCCAAACTGTATTTCTGCGCCCTTGATCTCTGTTTCCCCTGTTTTAAAGGCAGTTCTTTCTGTATTTTGAAATTTTGAAATACAGAATTTTTTTCTTTAAATTTCAATCAATAGAAATGTTTAAATTTCCATAACAAATATTAACAACTACATTAAGAATAAATTGGGTACCTCACGTGGTGTAATGGGTAGCCAGCTAGATTTGCAAACCATTGTTAGGGAGTTTGATTCTCATTGGGCGCAACATACTTCTGGCCTTGTGCCACATCTAAGCTAAGCTTAGAAAATAACTAGGGCACTCACCTGGTGTAATGGTTAGCAAGCTAGATTTGCAAACCATTGTTAGTGAGTTCAATTATCATTGGGCGCCCCATATTTCTGGCCTTGTGCCACATCTTAACTAAGTTTAGTAAATAACTGTATTGAGAATAACTTACTATTTAGTAATTGTAGATGTTGAATTGCTTTCAGGATTGCAAAGTCTTTAGCTGTATATTTTTCCGTTCAAATGATGGGGAAAAATTATTGTTTAATTCTTCTGTTAATAAAGTTTACTGGGGTTAATGAAATTAATCGTACTATTTTCATTTTTAGCTTTTAAGGAAAATAGAAAATAATATTAGGTTGTTACAAAAATAATGGCCGATTTCAAATACATACATTTATTGTTGAACCATTAACAGTAGAAATGTTAAATTAGTGAAAATACGAGCGTTGGGCAGCTATGCATCTCTGCCATCGATCTACGAGGTCATTTATTCCGTGTTGGTAAAAAGTTATTGGCTGTGATGCAACAAAATCTTTAAATGATGATTCCACCTCTTCTTTAGATCGAAAAGTTTTACCATTTAAACATGGGCTTAAGTGCCTAAAAAATGATAATCAGTAGGTGAAAGATCGGGAGAATATGGAGGATGTGGTAAAGTCTCGTACCCCAAGTCTGTAAGGAAAATAAAAAAATAATAAATAACGCCTATTTCTATTCTTCATTTTAAGCGAAACTTTTAGTTTATAGTTTATTTAAATTACTATTTATCACATGCTTTGAGAAAACAGTAATTAAAAAATATATATCTTGACCAACTAATCCAGAAACATACGCTAAATCCCCATTTATATATATAAGGCTCATGGTTCGATACCGCCCTCGCCAATTCAGCGTATGAGTAGCACAGGGATCTGTGCGGTAAAGTGAAGAGCTGATGCTAGTGTGGCGCTCCACCTCAGACGCAAAAATAATCTCCTGGTCTAGCGCTAGTGACTCCCTCGCTGTCTGGCTGATACCGACATTAGGCTTCACCGACTATATATATACATATATATATAATTATATATATATGTGTGTGTGTGTGTGTGTGTGTGTGTGTGTGTGTGAAAAGAGTCCGGTTCAGCTCAGTTAGTAGAGCACCCACCTAGGATCGCGAGGTTTTTGATATCAGTTAACGCCAGCTCAGCGCAGAGGTAGTACAGATTGATAATTTGATGTTTGTTCATCCTTTTCACACACACACACACACACACACACTCTCTCTCTCTCTCTCTCTCTCTCTCTCTCCTCTCTCTCTCTTCCCTTTATATATATATATATATATATATATATATATATATATATATATATATATACGAGGGTGAGTCAAGGCATTTTGTTTAGGACAGGTATAATTACTAACACAGGGATATGCCTCAGACTATTATCTCTTCGGTCTCATGAAAGAGGGTTTGAGAGGTACACATTATTCCAGTGACGAGTAAGTGACATCTGTAGTGTGTAATGGCTCAAAGAACAATCAACAGAATTTTACGGGGAGGGATACGTGCTCTCATTCGAAGGTGGAACATTACTATTGAGAGAAACGGTGATTATGTGGAGTAGTAGGGATGTGATCCACAAAGGACGAGCTTCATTTTGATGTATGATACATGTTCCTGTGTTGGTAATTATACCTGCCCTATACAAAATAGCATCATTTCTTTTTACTCATACTCGTATATATATATATATATATATATATATATATATTGGAGGATATGTGCTTAATTGAAGTCATACCAAATTTTGAAAATTAATTAGTTAATAATTAATGAATTTAGGCGGGCATATATATGTTCAAATGTAAGGCTAAACAAATCGAGAAAATGTCAATCACTGAATGTACATTTCGACCTATTAGGTCTCATCAGCAAGGTTATAGACAATGTGTGTGTGTGTGTCTGTGTACAATCAGCAAGACCAAAGTGTGGATATTTTTTGAGCAATCAGTTTAAATCTCATATGAAGTTCTCTTTTTTTCAGAGTTTTTGATTGACGACATTTCGACCTGACACCTAGAGACCTTCATCAGGTGAAATATGCAAGCTCCAAAGAGAAATAGCTCTATTGTGCTACTCGTTTTGTTTTGTTGCCAGTTTTTCTTGAGGGCTGATGTATTGTCAATTTGTTACTTTGAAAGTGACAGGGTAAGCGTTATGTTTATGAAATGGCAGAGGGGCCTCATGAAATGGCTATCGACGTTTCTATCTATCTACACAAGTATGTTCATCTATCTATCAAACCAGTCCATTCATATCTCTCTCTCTCCCTCTCTCTCTCTCCTCTATATATATATATATATATATATATATATATATATATATATATATGTGTGTGTGTGTGTGTGTGTGTGTGTGTGTGTATGTATGTATGTGTATCAGTCTTTACTTATTTACACATAGTTCTAATTTATCTATTTATTTAACGCTTTCTCTCTATCTATCTATCTATCTATCTATCCCAGACTGTTCATCTATCTGTCTACTAGTCTATTCATATCTATCTATCTATCTATCTATCTATCTATCAATCTCTCACAGTTTCTTAATTTATTTCCGCCGTCCTATTTTCTTTCTTTCCTTCTTTATTATCTATTTATTTAAGGCTATCTATCTATCTATCTATCTATCTATCTTAATTTCCATCGTCCTACTTTAACTATTTACTTATCTATTTAATGTTTTCTTTCTTTCTATCTCTTCATTCAATGATCTCTCTCTCTCTCTCTCTCTATCTATCTATCTATCTATCTATCTATCTATCTCATTATCTTTATTTATTCATATTATTTTCTTTTTTTCTTCTTTTCCTTCTCTCTTTACTATTTCTCCTACTTTTCTATTTCTCTCTCTCTCTCTCTCTCTCTCTCTCTCTCTCTCTCTCTCTCTCTCTCTCTAACGAAACTCGTCATCTCTACAGTCCCACAGCCGGTAAGCTTATATTGTATATAATAGTCCGCAAACACTGACATAGCTGAACCAATATTCAGAAAAATTCTTCTGTTCTAAAAAATATCCAATCCTACCACTAGATCCCCCAAGGAGGATTGACGCCATTTTCAGAATCGACAAGTTAATTCATCCTTTCATTTTGACTTAATCCAGCCCCTCCCCCATGTACATGACACAACACAAGGCTTCTTTTTAAAAAGAGGATTACTGCTGGTTTGAATTCAGAATTTTTCCTTCTCCTAGACTGGTTGCCTCAACGAGGCTCAAGAAAGCAGTCTAGCCTACAAGTTACCCATAGCTGGTGAGTGGGTGGATAGTGGGATAAGAGATGGATTTTTGTCCCTTTCTCAAAGGCATCAGCGCGAAATGAAACGCAAACAACCTCGTCAAGGATTTGAACACGGGTCGCCGATTCCATTTCACTTGACCAGGAGATTTTCTTTTTCTTTTTCTTTTTTCTTGTCATAGTTGTTGTTGTTGTTGTCGTTGTTGTTGTTGTTGTTGTTGTTGTTCTTCTTCTTCTTCTTCTTCTTCTTCTTCTTCGTTGTTGTTCTTTTTCTTGTCATGGTTGTTGTTATTGTTATTGTTGTAGTTTTCTTCTAGTTCCTCTTCTTCTTCCCTTTGTTGTAATTTCTCTTCTTTTTCTTCATATTGTTGTTCTATTTCTTTCTCATTGCTGTTGTTGGTTGTTGTTGTTGCTGCTGTTCTTCTTCTTCTTCTTCTTGTTCTTCTTGTTCTTCTTCTTCTTCTTTTCATTGTACTTCTTGTTCTAGTTCTTCTTGTTCTTGTTCTTTTTTCTTGATCTTCTTTTCATTGTACTTGTTCTTCTTGTTTGAATTCAGAATTTTCCTTCTCCAAGACTGGTCGCCTTATGAAGACTCAAGAAGCAGAGTACCCTACTATTTGCCCAATATTTTCTTGTTGTTGTTGTTGTTGTTGTTGTTGTTCTTCTTCTTCTTGTTCTTCTTCTTCTTCTTCTTCTTCTTCTTCTTCTTCTTCTCATTGTACTTGTTATTCTTCTTGTTCTTTTCTTGTTCTTTTCATTGTTGTTGTTGCTCTTTCTCTCTTTACTCACCCTCTCTCTCTCTCTCTCTCTCTCAAACATCTTCTCCATCTTAACCTCAACTACCCACCCCTGCATTTCCTATCAATCCATAAGAAAAATCATCATCATCATCGCAAAAAGAATCTAAACCAATTCCAAATTCAAAACAATCCTCCAAGAACTTTTCAGCCTCGGGAAATAAACCCTTCAGCTTCTTTTTTTAAACAGACTTCTTTCTTTCATCGAATTTAAACAAATGATGAGAGAAGAGGTGGGCGTCGTCGGGGAGTGAACAACGTGCCGTTCATGGCCGATGACAACAAGAATAATCAACGCGGTGTCATCAAGGGGATTCGCCCGGAAGGCAAATCTCGTTAATCCTCGTTTGTTTTCGTGACTTCAGAATTTGAATTAAGGACATGTTTTTTGACAAGATTCAGGCGTTAGTCCGCCGGTTATATTAACCTGGCTTATCAATTTCTTCTTTCTTTTTTTTTTTTTTGCTCTTTTTTTCTTCTAGTTATAGCTTAAGTACATACAAAGCGAAAGACAAAGAAGAAAAAAGAATTATTACGAAAATATCAAAAATACTAATACAATACAAGCGGGAACCGTGGATATGATAATAATAATCTTCATACAATGACTGCTATTTACACAGTAGCATTGCAGCCAGCAAAGCCTTCATCAGATGATGACTCTGGGTTCAGGCATGGTTTCGGGGCCGAAGCATCATTACCACTAACCCAGAGCGCCCCAGCAGTATCTCACGATACCACCAGACTTTGTCGGTTTGATGTCACAATGTAGGACTGCCATATCACGCTGACGCGGTTAGATCTTTCTCCTGGATATTTTTTATGTATTTCCTCTTGTCTGGGGAGAAAGTCCAAGTTTAGACAAAAATGCCAAGGTTGTGTTGGTAATAAATCCCCGGCATCCGACTTCGATGGGAAATACATTTGTAATCCATCCGTTTCTGACGCATTGTTCACGTAGGTCTTCATATTTTTCCAACTTTCGCTGATGGGCCCAATCAAGATTTTCTTCAAATGGAATTGTCAACTCAACGATAAAAACTTTCTTTTGATTAACAAACCAAATGACAATATCAGGACGCTGGGTCGTTAAAGGTATTTCAGTTGGAAAAACGAGTTGATGTTCCAAGTGCTATTGCAACATTAGTTTAATACCTTCTGAGCCCTGCCCTGGTTGACTTTACGCACACCAACTCTTTTTGGACTATTTCATGATGCATCATGTCACTTTGGTAAACAAAAGACTCAAGCTGGTTAAAGTACCTGCCGTTGCTGAAGTGGTCACCAATATCTTTTGAGTATTTTCCCGATTTTTTTGACGAATCGTAACGCATACATTCATGGTTTTGACAAGTTTTCTGAGCATTGCCCAGGTTATTTTTTTTCTGAGAATCGTGACGCTTAAATTCATGATTTTTGACAAGTTTCAGACGTTAGTTCGCCTGTATTCTCACTTTCATTGTTTGTTTGTTTGTTTGTTTGTTTTTCTTTTTTTTTTCTAGTTGTAACTTTAGTACATACTAATCAAAAGACAGAAAGAAAATACAAAACGATTTATTAAAGATGATAATACAATACTAGCGAAAACCGTGGATATACCACGGTATGATAAGAGCTATTGTAAAATAGTTCAATATCTTTTGAGCCCTATCCTGGTTGATTATATCAATCCTTTTCGGGCGATTTAATACCGAATTATGTCATTTTGATAAACAAAAGACTCAAGTTGCTTACAGTACCTGCTGTTGCTTAAGTAATCACCAATGAGAATTGTTTTGAATTTTAAAATTCTCACTTTCATTTTTCTTTTTCTTTTTGAGTTGTAGCCTAAGAACATACAAAGTGAACGACAGATAGAATAGACAAATAAAAGGGTTATTAAATATAATAATACAATACTAGAGGGAACCGTAGATATACCACGGTATTATAAGAGCTATTGCAATATAATTCAATATTTTCTGTGTCCTGGCCTTGCTGATCTTACGGCATATCAACCCTTTTCGGGCGATTTAATACCGAATTATGTCATTTTGATAAACAAAAGACTCTTATAAAGTTGCTTAATTAATCACCAATGAGTATTTGTCTGAATTTTTTTAAATTCTCACTTACATTTTTTGTTGTTGTTGTTGTGGCCTAAGTACATACAAAGTGAAAGGCAGAAAGAAAAAAAAGAGTCATTAAAGATAATAATACAATACTAGCGGGAACTGTGGATATACCACAGTATGATAAGAGCAATTGCTAAATAGTTCAATATTTTCTGGGCCCTGCCTTGGCTGGTTTCACGGAACATCAATATAAGATTAACATGTTGTTTTGGACTTGGTCGTCAAAACTGGTTCTTATGATACGTTAAAAAACGGAAGTAAAAATATTCCAAATGAAGACCAAACAAGAAGATAACACATACTGACTTTATTGGTCTGGCAAAATAAAACATAACATAACACAATAAACACAATGAGTACTAAAGTCCATAGAAAGTAAGAAAGAGTTCTACAGAGTGTAGCTTACTTGAGGAATAACACACAGAAGGAGGTCTATAAGGCTGTGTAGCCGCATGGATACAAGCCTAGACGTGGGGGAACAAAGTCTCCATTAGTAGACACAGTCACCACGGGTCTCTACTTTAGTAAAAAAAAAGAGTAGTAAAAGAGAGGCTGGTGGCTTGCCAGTTGAGTTTAAATACTCAACTCCTTGCAGCGCTGTCTTTCAACGAAACCCTCGTGGTAAGGGGACAACACTTTTTGAGTCATTTAATGCCGAATTATATCATTTTTATAAACAAAGGAATCAGGTTGCTTACAGTACCTGCTGCTGCTTAAGTGGTCTCCAATATCTTCTGAGTATTTGTTGTAACCTAACAAAGGTTACTAAATGAAAAATCACCAAACGGACGCTGGAAATGAAATGGAATCTTTATAACATTAACAAAATACAATACTCGCCAACGGAGTGAAGAAAGGTAAACCACTGCTAATGGTATAAGATTCCTCAGTCAGTGTAATACTTCCGTATATGAAGATTGTTTTTATTGTCATTATTGTTCATTGATAGAGTATATAACAGCATTTGTCTGAGGTTTTCTTTCATTTATGTTTTTGACAAGTTTTAGGCGTTAGTCCTCCGGTTATATTAATTTGTGTTCTGACTTTAATTTTTTTGGGATAGGGATTGTACCTAAGAACATAATAAGCGAAAGATAGAAAGATAGAAAGACAGCAAAAAATAGTTATTAAAAAAATATTTTTTTAAAAATAGCAGGAAATATACAACAGTATGATAATTTAATTATTACAACGTTTGATATGTTTACTTTAATAAGGAAAAAGTATAATTTTAATTTCTCTCTCTCTCTCTCTCTCTCTCTCTCTCTCTCTCTCTCTCTCTCTCTCTCTCTCTCTCTCTCCTTCCTTCTTTTCACTATGTTCGATTGAAACAGATTTGCGTTATCGTTTCCGCACTCTCACACCATATTTCTATTTTACCCTACTAACTTTCTTTCTTTCTTTCTTTCTCATATTTTTTTCTGCGTTGCATTCATTTTTTCCTTTTATTTCTTTCTAATAAAAACGGGAATCGTCCATTATTTAGCTGAGGTGACAACACTCATAACAAATAAGAATTCGCCGGATAAACAACACCAGATAATCAGGATTTTACATTTTTGCATTTGATCTTGAACGACTTTTTCATTCTCTCTCTCTCTCTCTCTCTCTCTATATATATATATATATATATATATATATATATATATATATATATATATATAAAATTACAGAAACACGCACAACCTATGTATATACATATATGTGTATATGTGTATATATATATATATGTATATCAATATATGTATTGATCAAAGCCTGAAGAAGATACCAGAATATCTGAAACACGTGTTGCGTATGTGAAATAAAAAGAATAAAACATTTTTTCTGAGAACGATACATTTTGCGGACCTTCTTTTTTTATAAAATATTACATTTTCTCCCGTTGGAACCAGAACAACATTATATATATATATATATATATATATATATATATATATATATATATATATATATATATATATAGTGATGCTGATAGCTTTTTGATGTAGTGCGTCCTAGGACGCTCATATTTGATTTGAATGAGTCCCCGAAAATTTGATGGATCCCAACTAAAGTTTCATAATAAATTGTAGGTTTTTTTATTTAGGATCTGGGGAAACAAGTAAAGTCGTCTAACACCTACCTTGTAAATTATCCTGTTTAATTAAAATGTATTTACAATTACCTCGAAATGGTGATGGAAGAAAAAAGAAAAACACTGGGACGCATGTATATCATCTTACTGCATTCTTTTAGATTTGAATGCGTCATGAACGCAGGACGCGTACCTATCAACATCTCTGTATATATATATATATATATATATATATATATATATATATATATATATATATATATATATAAGATGCTGGTATATTTATATGTATGTAATATATTATATATATAATATGTATATATCTCCGCCTGTTCATATCTATCTATCCCCGTTAAATCAGAAATTGTCGTGCAGTGAACTTCGTATTGGTCATGTTGTATTCCAATTAACCTTTCAGCTATCTTTTTTCTTTTTGTTTTGTTTGAACAGAACAATGAAGTATTTGATAGTTTTTTTTTCGATTGTTGAAATATAAATTGCTCTCTGTTCTAACTCGGCCATGCAGAGACCCGCACGTTCAAAATGCGCGCCTCTATTGCCCTTTCAATTAAGCAGCGGGAATAGGCAATATATATATATATATATATATATATATATATATATGTGTGTGTGTGTGTGTGTGTGTGTGTGTGTGTGTGTGTGTGTCTGTGTCTGTGTGTATATATGTATACATATATATAAGTAAATAAATAAATATAGGTGTTATATCCACATTTGGTTTAAAAAATAAAAGAATTGTAATAATAAAAAGTATAAGAAATATATATAATATATATATATATATATATAATATATATATATATATGTGTGTGTGTGTGTGTGTGTGTGTGTGAAAATAGAAACATTTTGATAAATATATATATATATATATATGGATAATATATATATGTGTGTGTGTGTGTCAGTACGTGCGTGTGTGTGTGTGTGTGTGCGTGCGTGTGTGTGCGTACATATATCGAAGCCCTACACATTAGATACAAAAGTTCCAACCTTACTAAAAATTAATTTCAAATTCAATACTAACTTTTAATGTTTTTAATTATATATATTTAATAATATGATATTTTTGAAATATTATAATGGAGATAACCGAATATTACTACTTGTTATTTACGTTTGATTCTATTTGTTGGGTCTATGAACTGAAATTCATTAACCTGTAATCTGGACACCGAAAGAATTCTTAATTAGTTTCTATCTAGTATATCACTGATGTTTGATACTGCATAATAGAACACTTACCATTTCTGCAGTATATACATCCGCTGATGATGGCTCATAACGGGGCCGAAAGTACTTGGGAACAAAGGAGTTATGGCAAATTTATGACCCAGTTCCGGTCAGATATTGTATCATCCATTCAGCGACTTGAAAGGATTGAAACCCAAATATGTAGACACGTGGTGAAATAGTTAGCAAGCTAAACTCGCAAACTATTATTAGTGAGAACTGGCCGCCCTATACATCTGGCCTTGTGCCACATCTAAGCTAAGTAGACAAAAGATGTCGATGTTATTTAACCATATATGTCTAAATAAAGATCGGCTGCCCAATTACACGCAACACCCCCACACCAATATATATATATATATATATATATATATATATATATATATATATATATATATTATATATATAAATAATATATAAAGTTTTATATATTTATTTATTTGATGACAAAGGAACCATTTGGTTTCATGCATGCGTAACCGCAAACATTCGTCAGGTGACGTTGGTTCAAATGCAAGGAAAATCGAAAATTTCACAAAGTTTTACAGACATAAGATGTGTATGATTGGATGAAATGTTATGCGTATGTGGTGTTGTTATGAATGTGTATGTGTGTTTATGGACAGTGCAAAGGTTATGTATACGGGACAGCGGGTCTCACACACACTCACATTATTCTACGAGTGTTCAATGTCTGAACATATATATATATATATATATATATATATATATATATATATATATATATATAGGTGTTTGGCAAAGGCACTTTTATAAACCAATTTTTAGGAGTATGGAAGCTCTAGAACTCATTTTACAGACAAAAATAGGTTACAAGAGGCCGCCATTTTTCGCGAACCCCTCCCAAATTTGGAGAGCTAAGAGTCGACATAACTTCGCCAGTTTTTGGAATTGGGTGCTCAAACTTTGAAGATTGGCTAACTTTAACATAATCCACACTTTGGCAAAATTTCAAATAAATTGAAGTGGGTGGGTGACATGGCTTGGATGATTTGACATCGAATTACCCATGTATATTGGAAGGCCAATCATAATGACTTTGCTGAGGCTTTAAAATATAAAGCCTCCAGTCATTACACCAAAACCCACTAGGTGTATGGTAACAAGCCATATACATGATGTTCCAGAGAGGTCAAACTCCGTGATAAAACAACATGGGGTCAAAACAAGTACCTAATGTGTGGCACACAGTTCATCTGTATAGGCTATTTTGTTTTGAGGGATTGGGTGTGCTTTGCATCGCACAAGCAACAGATCATTTTAAACAAATTATAATGCAGGTTGATCGGCAACTGATTGGCTGAGAATCTTGCTAATGCATGCAACAAGAGGGATTTTTCTTCTTGATAGAATGCACAACGTAGGAGGAAATGAGTCAATCACTGCTGATCCTCATTTATCGAGCCCACTATATATATATATATATATAATATATATATATATATATATATATTCCTAATCTCCGACAGTATGAAAAAACTCCCGGTTCTATATTTTGTAATTACACGATATAAACTTTCGCCTAGAGAAAAATGCTTAAAAAAGACCAAATCATATGCACCTCCTGAAAAGTTAAATATACTAAAGTGCTCAATACACTAAGTCGAACAATAGATAATAAAGTAAGAATAATGAGTCAGAGACTATCTACCTACGTTTCTCCAAATGGATCATCAGGATAATTCTGACTGCTAGGAGTTGGTGCAAAATACATTTTATTTCAAAAAACTGTCACAAGGAAACAAAAAATTAGCATAAAAAGAAGAAAACAAAAAGAAAAAAAAGAAAAAAATCAATAACGACAAATCAAAACTTTTTTTATTTATTTAGATTTTATTGGCCAAGTCTACATTTATTTAAAACCTCTGTTCTTTGATTGAGTATATCTATAGAATCTTTATATCTAGCTATTGCGAGTTTTTCCTTCATGCATAATAAGCAAAAATATATATATATATATATATATTATATATATATATATATATATATATATATACTTGTGTCGATTTATCCTTAGCACGCAGAAAGTGCCATATTGTCAGGTTCATTCTTCGTTGAATTTGTTTTTTTCTTTGTTTTTCTTTTTCAATTTTCTGAGAAAAAAAAAGAATTATTTTATTCCCATGGGCCGAGGTCGAAATATATTTAAAATTAAGTAAATAGTCTGAAATATCATTCATAGATATTTCACTATGTTGTTTGCCCCCTCTGTCTGTCTCTGTCCCTGTCTGTCTGTCTGTCTGTCTCTTTTATATATATATATATATATATATATATATATATATATATATATATTGAGAAAACAAAGGATGTTTACAAATGCATGGACTCATCAGGAGAGAATGTGCAAACCGTTTCGGGGCCTTCCTCTCGACGGTTTAAAAAGCAACACCGGCTCTACCTCACTGATGTGAGGACCCTCGCAATATCATGCATCGACCGCACGTGGATCGGTCATCAATTTCCATTTTATTTTCACACACACACACACACACACACACACACACACACACACATATATATATATATATATATATATATATATATATATATAAATGTCTTCCAATTTCTTTTAATGGTTGATGTTGGCTGGTTTGTTGATTGGATTTTACGGCATGTCAACTCTTGTTGAGTTATTTTATGCCAACGACATTTTGCTTTATTCAATCTTGATAGGTACTGAAAAATAAATTCAATTTTTAAAAAACATTTTTGTTAACTCGTTTTCTTCTATTTACAACATAGATGGCATCCTAACAGATACTACCACTCCGGGTCAAAGTCGACCAGGGAGTAATGGTGATGAATGGTTCCTCCACACACCCCAGAAATCCAGAATTGGAATTTCGCCATCAGATGCAGTTTAACGTCATACACAGGACTCTAAGACGCTCAGCCACTGCATTCTAACACATATATGATTAAAAATATATATAATAATATGGAGGCGCGTGGTCTAATGGTTAGAGTCGTAGAAATGGACTCGTCAACACGAGTTCAATTCTTGGATGAAGCCGTTGGCATTTCACATAGCGCTAATACCCTTGGGAAAGGTATGAATTCAATTCTCCCTCCAGCTATGGATAAATAGCAGGGCAGATTGGACTCTTTAACCATGGCTAGGTAACCAGTCTAGGAGAAGGAAAACTCTGTTAAACTCCGCTTAAGAAATTGACCTTGTGTCGCATCCTGCTCGTGCGGAGGGGTTGGTAAATTATATATGATAAAAAGGTTGGGGATTTGCCATAAGGGCAATAGGATTGGGACAATCATATAGGTTAGGGCTTGTTAGCCTTGTTAGATTTTAGGGCTTGGTGTGACCAGCCGATTGATCGGAGGGCTTTTCCGACCTATCCTCTAGCCTAGATAAGGAGGTGTTGCATGTCATTGACTGTTCAGACTCCAGGGATTCGTCCTTAAGCACCATGGATCGTCAGCCACAATCAACAGATGCCTCCATTGTGGGGATTTCACTCCTCTGTAGATGTGCAGTCAGTGAATTATTCTGTCTTAGTCGACAGGGCAGGGAACTATTTGAATTTTAAGGACGAATTAGCGAAACTGAAACCTGGGTATCAGGCAGGCATGCAGCAAACGAATCTGCAAATTACATTTTCAACAGTGCCTCGATATTAGTCCACATCTACAACAAAATGTTAAAACAATATTTGAAGTGGAAGCTAGAGCTACAGAGAGAGAGAGAGAGAGAGAGAGAGAGAGAGAGAGAGAGAGAGAGAGAGAGAGAGAGAGAGAGAACTATTTGATACTGGTCATGTATATATATGTGTGTGTGGGAGTTAACAAGATTGAATTCAGGGTTTTCCTTCTCCGACACTGGTTGCTATACCAAAAGTAAAGGGCCCAGTCTGCCCTACTATTTACCCTTTGCTGCAGGGAGAATCGTTAGATTCACACTTTTCCATGCGAAATCAAACTAGCCTCATTTAGGATTTGAACTCGTCTTGTCGTATATATTTTCTATTGGTGAAACCTCTTGGAATCTTATAAAACGGATATATGAACACCGACGCAACATTAAAATACGTAACCCCAACAATTGTCTATTCTGACGCATATTCCAAATTAAACATAACTTTAATTTCAACAGTGCTTTGATATTATCCCCCATCACAATAAAAGGTTAAGACAAATATCTGAAGCTATAGCTAAATTAACATCAGTGAATACAAAACCCGTTTTTTTTCAATATATCACCTTTTCTAGGTAAATTAATCTTTAATAGCTTTAATACGCCAAAAATAAACCAATTCGTCATTCCTAAATCTACTTCACTCGTTTCTATCCCTACATAAAGCCACACACTACGACATTTCCCCAACTTACAAAATGGCGCCACCACGGTGAAATCTAATGTTACGATTTGTGTGGCCATTTTTAGACTGCAGGTGAGAGCACTTTATTTTGGTGATCCCTTGTAGCATTAAGTTTGATCCGTTTTAAGTAGAATCTTATAATGCTTGTCCGTTTGTCCGTGTATCTATAATCATATATTCCTTGTGTATGTCAGTTTCTCCGTTCGTTCGTGTTAAGCATGAGCACCTGAACGTTAGTCCAACAAGGCCTTTAAATACTTAATCAACCACGTATTCGAGCGTGTTGATTGGCCAATGCAGTCCACACAACCCCGAAGAGTCTAAAAATTTAAGTTGTGATCTACAGCACACCTTGTATACCGAATTATTCCAACACCTAACCACACACACACACACACACACACACACACACACACACACCGAAATTAATGCATGACTTTACACACTACTACAAGAAACAAATTAGACAACCTCTATAACACCTTGGTAATAATCCTACCATCAAATTTTATCGCACTATAATTCCACCATGGCTCCTCACCACTTCTTAAATGTCATCACACATCATGGAATCAACGCCAGGCCAACAACGGTTACCCCACTTCTTCAGATACAACCAGTATTTCTCCTGTTTGTTGCAAGACATCCGCCATCACCATACAACATGTCATCCTATGTCCCGGTGAAGATTGCATAAACCGAAATGTTATAACGTCGACTCCACCATCAAGAATAAACTCATTTTTTAATACTTCGTGTTTTTCTATTTTTCTATATACTGTCGGATTTAATTTCCTATTTTACTCCTATATACACGGGAGCAACTCTGTGTATAAATTATACATACATGGTAGCAACTCTGTGTACACGAGTGAAATCTAATCATTAATTTCAAACACGAAGATAAAATAAAAACATCTAAAAAAAAAAAAACGCTGAGAAACGCACCGTGTTTTTTTTTTACGTTTATCGAGAGTGAGGCATCGGAATGGGTTTGAGCTTTCGTCTCCCACAGGTGAACTCACCATGATTACATTTTGTCCAATTCGAATAATAAGCACGCAGTCGACATTCAATTTTCACGATAAAGTGCACATGGATGAAAAAAGAACAGCACAGAAATTGGGTCAAATAATGAATGGAATATATTTTTAAGGCCTCAGCGACCTTCACCTTGTTTATTTACGCCACCTATCGGTTTAGTGTGCTGATTTAATTTTGACATCGATAAGCAAATAAAATACAAAAAATATTATTATTATTATTATTATTATTATTATTATTATTATTATTATTAACAGAACTTGTGGATAAACCACAGTATTATGATTCAATTAATTCTAAAGTTTGATATGTTCACTTAAGAGTTATTGCAACACTTCAATATGTAAAAGCATATTAATCTAGATTTAACTCTCTCTCCCCCCCCCTCTCTCTCTCTCTCATTCCTTTTCCCTTTCTTTCCTTTTTTATCATTTTATTATGTTTGATTGAAACAGAATAGTGTTATCGCTTCTGCTCGCTCACCCCCTCTCTCTATCTTTCCCCTACTCTCGTCCTTATTATATTTTTGTAGCATGTTCCTTTTTTCAATTTCTTCTTTTATAATAAAAACGGAATCGTCGATTATTTAGCTAAGGTGACAACACTCATGAAAGATAAGAATGCAGCGGATAAGCGACACAAGATATTCAGAATTTACATTTTTTGCATTTTATCTGGGATGATTTGGATCGCTATCTTTTTCTTTTCTTTTTCTTTTCTTTTTTTTGCATTTTATCTTGAACGATTTGGACGGTTTCATTTTTAAGCAGAGGGTGTTGCAGGATGATAACAGTCGGAAGATTAAGGAACAAGCGTATTAATATATAGATTAAGAATAGATTATTATTTTCACTCCTTTTGAGTTTTTCACATCAGCGTTATCTAATGGTATTTCTCTGGAGGCTGACTGACAACAAGTTTCCTCAGGTCTCCGGGACTTTTCTGAGTATTCTAACCGATTGCAGCAATGCAGTAGTCTGGATGGTCTCAATTCTTTCTCAGATTTCTAGATCCTCCAGTCTTTTTTCCAAGTTTATTGGGACTGTTCCAAGTGCACCAACTATAATTGGTATAACATTCACTATCATATTCCACAGTTTTTTCAGTTCTCTGGCAAGGTCCAGGTATTTATCCATCTTTTCATTTTCCTTCAACTTCCCTCTGTGATGTGCTGGAACCGAAAAGTCCACAAGTTGACATGTTTTCTTTTTTTTTTTTCTTTCTTTTTTTCTTTTTTTAATCAACACTAAGTCTGGTCTCCTGGCTGGGATAGGGTGATCCGTCTTTATCTCAAATTTCCAGAGAATTATTATTATTATTATTATTATTAATACTCGTGTTCCTTAACCGTTATCCTATTAGATGGGGAGGTTTATACGATTTCCAAATACGACTGGAGTTCACACTCGCTTACTACAATGTCACAGACCTGCATGTTAATTACAATGACACAGGGATTCCTCTAATTGGTCGAGAAGGGGTAAATGAATGAAACCAAAATACGTATAAGGGATGGAAAAAGAGAAATGAAGGGAAAAAAAGAAAGAAAAAAGGAAGAAGAAAGAAAACAAGAAAGAAAGAAAAAAGAACGAAATGAAACAAAAGAAAACATATAGATGATAGAAAAAGGAAAAAGAACGAAAGAAAAAAGAAAGGAAAAGAAAAAGAAAAAATAGAGAAAAAAGGAAAAAAAAAAAGAGAAAAGAAAAAAGAAAGAAAAACGAAAAAATAAATAAAAAATAAAAGAAACAAATAAACAAATAACAAAAAAGACAGAAAAGGAGAAAAGAAAAAAGAAAGAAAAAAGAAATAAAGAAAAAAAAGGAATAACAAAACAAAAAACAAAAAACAAAAAGACATAGAAAAAGAGATAACAATGAACAAAGAAAATAATAAATAAAAGAAAAAAAGAAAAGAAAGATAGAAAAAAGAAAAAAGAAAGAAAACAAGGAAGAAAGAAAAGAAAGAAAAAAGAGTGAATAACCAACTCGAAAAGAGAAGAGCGAAAAATTCGGCGGGAAACCAACTGTAATTTCCTTTTTTCTTTGTTTTTTCCCGCCATCCCCCCACCAAAAAAAAAAAAATGAACACGCTCATCTTTGCAGGAAATCCACTTGACATTTACCGAAGGCGCGCATAGACTTTTTCCCGCTTTTTTTTTTTTGGCATTATCTTCCCGCGTTCAACCACGAATTGCGCGCGGAAGAAAAAAACAAATTCGTTTAGTCCAGATTTATCTTACGCTAAGCAACACTTTGATAGCTGACCACTTTACAACGCAGTGGGCAGATCGTAGACAAAAATGCACTGAAAAATCCTCGGTTTTGCAAAATTTGGCTAAAAAAATGATAAGAAAATCTAACAATTTGCGTATTTAAACCAGGGAATGTTGTCATTTTATTTTATCAAAATGAAATTAAATGACGAAATCTATACATATATTAAGGGCAGTTGTGTATGTACGTCCGGAGGAAACTACAAAAATAAAATAATTTATGACAAAGTACATTTATATAAACATTAAAGGACCATATGACCTTTAGGCACCCCTTCCGCGATCTCGATTCGTGGGGACACTTTTCTCATTTACACCGTCAAAACCCGGTTGTTTGTTAGGGGTTAGGGTTAGGGGTTAGGGTTAGGGGTTAGTTTTGTAATAAAAAAAACCCTAAAAAACGTCTGTTAACAAATAACCGTATTTTGACGGTGTGTAAATGAAAAAATGTCCCCACGAATCGAGATCGCAAAAGGGGTGCCTAAATGTCATATGGTCCACATTAAATATTACCAGGGCTTGGTTTTTGAGCAAAAATAATGAAGATTTGAGTTATATTTGGGAAGGTATTTAAAAATTCAAATTTGAAAAGTAACAGAAGGGAAAGTCATTTGCATATTATTTTGTTTATCTTTTTTTTTTTGGTATTTATTTTTCACTTTGAAATATGATATTGATTGATTGAATTAATTGCATCATTTATATCTTATTTTTTTTTTAATTGTAAATCATTGAATGGAAATTTCTTACTATATAGTTATATATTTCCTTGGGGATTTTTATAGGACAACCAGCGAGTATCTCATTCGCGATAAGTAACAATGGATTTGCGAGACTAACTTTAAAAAAATTCCCCATCTACTCAGGCCACGCCGGGTAGCTACTTCTAGTATATATATAAAGAGCAGTTGTGTATATGTGTATGTCTGGAGGAAATATCGAAAATAAAACAATTAACGACGAAGTATATATATATATATATATATATATATATATATATATATATATATATATATATATTCACTATCACCAGGGTTTGGATTTTGAGCAAAAATAATGAAGATTTTATTTATATTTGAGAAGATAATTAAAAATTAAAATTTGTAATTAACAGAAGGTAATTGAAATATGATGTTGATTGATTGAATTAATCGCCTCATTTATATTGTATTTTTTTTTTAATTGTAAATTATTGAATTAATTTTTTTTACTATATTGTTATATATTTACGTGGGGATTTTATGGGGCATCCAGTAGGATCTAAATTGTGATAAGTCACAATGGATCTGCGAGACTAACTTTTAAAAATCCCCCCTCTACTCAGGCGACGCCGAGTAGCCGCTGCTAGTTATAACTAAAATTCAAATCAAAAATATGTCCCCCCAGCATTATTGCAAAACCGAACATTTTTAGTGCATTTTTGTCTACGGTATGTGATGCCATTTCCTCAAAAATTGGTACAAGTTCAAGATCTAATTTTTAATATAAGTACTTAATAGACCAATACAGAACTTTCGGTGTTTCATGTAATTTGATATTTAAAAAAAATGAAAAATCGACCTACCCTATTGTACAAAGTAGCCAGATAATTGAATTCCTGGAAACACAAAACTTGTTCTTTGAACCATAGCTTTTTATTTCATTTATTTAAATATTTCAGTCAAGGTAGCTTGATAAGCTTTCCTTTCCCCCATTAATCTGAGGTCTGTGTAAAGCAGATAAAAATAAGACAGAGTAAATTTTATATCACGAGAAAAACAATTTAATCTTAGGTACAGATACTACAATCAGACCCCAAGATTCATATTTCTGTTGATTAGGAGGAGGAAGAGGGTTTTGGTTTGGCTTGGTTTGTTTTACGGCATATCAACCTCAGTGGGTCATTTAATGCTGACAAAGTTTTAAAATAAATTCATTCTTAATGGATACTCAATTTTTTTATAAACACATTTGATCTTTGGCACAGATACAACAATCTAATCCTAAGATTCATATGTCAGTTGATTAGAAGGAAGGGGAGTTTGGTTTGGTTTGGTTTACGGTATGTCAAACTCAGTGGGTCATTTAATGCCGACAAAGTTTTAAAATAAATTCATTCTTAATGGATACTCAATTTTTCATAAACACATTTTTCTATTTAACTCATAGATGGGACCATAACAGGTACTACCACTCCAGGTCTTGGGGGAACAGGGGGCAAGGGTGCTTTACATTCCCCAGAACTCCAGAACTGGAACCTCACCATCAGAGTTTAACGTCACACCCAGAACATGAAGACCCTCAGTCATCGCCTTCTAGTACATATGTGATAAAAAGGGTTCGGGCTTGCCATATGGGCAATAGGGTTGGGACATATAGGTGCTATGGCATGACGTGACAAGCCGATTAATCGGAAGAGGCCTCCCCGACCGCAAGTAACTATTAAAGATTCCAGTGTGTCCTACCCATAGCTGGAGGGAGTTTAGTTGAATTTATACCATTACCGAGGCTATTAGACTTACTAGCAAATATATGCACCCTCCAGATGCAAGTATTTAAGTTTTAATGTAATAAAATATTATATCAAATAAGAATGGCCAATGAAACTAAATAAGAACGCAAATAAAATTATTTGAAACAGAGTGGGGGGTGATAATCGAAATATAGAACAACTGAAACTCACTCACCCATCACTTCTGTCTTTATTTACTAAATTTTTCTAATTGAACTATTTAGTTAAATTAGGAAGTAAAGAATAAAATTACAGTTATTTCTTTTTTGTTAATGGATTTTATTTATGAGATTTTTGCTCACATTCATTAAGGTAGAACAAAATAATTAGAAATCAATGCACATATTTATTAAAATCAAATTTTTAATATCAATATGCAAATTAACCTTCCCGTTCACATTGTAAACAGCTATTCTGTTGTATACATAAATACAATAGCATGTTATTAGTACAGGGATATGGCTAAGAATATTAATAATGTAAAACAAATTTACTAATAATTGAAATTTGAATTTAAATAAAAATAAAATAATTGAGAATGTGACGTAAATAGCTAAGAGTAATTGTGAATTGAGTAGTAATTTAGTTTCGGTTACAGACAGACAAACTCCATTATAATAAGAAAATGTGAAATACAAATAGACTCTATGATTTGAGTGGCCTAAAGTTGGTATCAGCTAATCAACGAGGAAGTCTATCCCCTTTTCACTAGCGCTAGATCAAGGAGACTGTTTTGCGTCTGAGGTGGAGCGCCACACCTACCATAAGCTCCTTACTTTAACGCACAGATCCCTGGGCTACTCATACGCTGAGTTGGCGAGGGCCGGTATCGAACAAGGAACCTTGTGGTTTCTAGCCGAACGCTCTACCGACTGGTGGCACCTTTTTAAAGGAATTCAATAATGTTGGATTCTTTCGTGTCTCAGAAGATAGCATCACCTTATTTAATAACCACTGTCCGCCCTGTGAGCCAGGACTGTAGAACACACCGACTGCACCTCTGTAGACTGGTTAGATTTCCATAATTGGGCTACCTATTAACCGTGAGTGGCGACCCATGATAAAGAGATTTTGGACATGCCTACACGACTCGCCATACACTTCAATCGGTTCAAAAACCGAACAACTGCGCGGACTTCACACTTGGAGGTAGTTTCAATCGCGAGCTCCATGAGAAACGACTGCCAAACCAAAATTGAGTATGGTAGCGATAAAAGTGCCGGCACATGCACAACAAACACAACAGTGTTGTCAATAGCAGCATGTACAGTTTTCATGCGTCACCAGCGCTTTGGAGACCTTAATTTCATGATTACCATTACATATATATATATATATATATATATATATATATATATATATATATATATATAATGGTAACCACAAAATTAAGGTCTCCAAATCGATTTAACTCTGAAGATCGTTATGGTGCAACTCGAGTAGGTTATTTCTGTACACACTATATTAATAAATCCGCTCTACTTACGTATTGAGCACTTTATATTTGTTATAACGCGGACTTATCCGAGTAACACTTATACCAACCAAATATTGAGACCAACCCAATATTTTTACCGGTAAATCATTCCCTTTACATACACACACACACACACACACACACATATTATATATATATATATATATATATATATATATATATATATATACATAGTTATTTACTAAGCTCAGCTTAGATGTGGCACAAGGCCAGAACTAATGGGCAATTCATGAAAATCGAACTCACTAACAATAGTCTGCATATCTAGCTGGCTAACCATTTACACCACGTGAGGTGCCCACACGGACACCCACATATATATATATTTACCAAGGCCTCCGCGCGAGCAGGATGCGACACATGGTCAATTTCTTAAACGGAGTTTAACAGGTTTGAATTCAGAGTTTTCCTTCTCTAAGACTGGTTACCTAGCTATGGTTAAAGAGTCCAATCTGCCCTAGTATTTTTCATAGCTGGACGGAGAGTAGTTGGATTCATACCATTCCCAAGGGTATTAGCTCCAAGGGAAATGCAAACAGCTTTGTCCAGGATTTGAACTCGGATCGGCGAGTCTATTTCCTACGACTCTAACCATTACACCACGCACCTCCAATATATATATATATATATATATATATATATATATATATATATATATATATATATATATATATATATATATATATATATATATATATATATATATATATATATATATATATATATATATATATATATATATATATATATATATATATATATGTATGTGTGTGTGTGTGTGTGTGTGTGTGTGTGTGTGAATAAATGAATAAAAGAGAATGATAATATAATAACATGAAGAAAAACTTTACAGTCTAATTTTTCGGTCCATTGGATTTCTTGATAATACAAAAACATACTCAGTTCACTCTATAAGTTTGAATTGGTTGAAGTTTTCTCGTCTATTTAATATGGGCGAATAAAAAGTTTGACAATTTATACCATGAATTTTTATAAAATCATTTTATAATAAAATTCATTGCCAATGCATTTCATAGTAAAATCATCGTCCAATACACTTTTATACTAAAATCGGTGTCCAATGTCTTTTTATAGTAAAATCATTTCCAATGAATTTTCATAATAAAATCATTGTCCAATGCATTTTTATAGTAAAATCATTGTCCAATGCATTTTTCATAGAATCATTGCCCAATGAATTTTTGATAGAATCATTGATTAATGCATTTCTATTGTAAATTCATTGCCAATGCATTTTCATAATAAAATCCTTTACTAATGCAATTTATTAATAAAATCATTGTCAATGCACTTTCATAGTAAAATCGGTTTCTAGTGCATTTTCATAGTAAAATCATTGTCCAATGTATTTTTATTGTAAAATCCTTGTTCAATTCTTTGTTATAGCAAAATCAAAGTTCAATGAATCTTTATAGTAAAGTCATTCTCCAGTGAAATCATTGTCCAATACGTTTTTATGATAAAATCATTGTTCAATGCATTTTTATACTAAAATCATTGTTCAATGCAATTTTATACTAAAATCATTGTTCAATGCATTTTTATAGTAAACTTATTGTCCAGTTCATTTTTATCATTGAATCATTGTCCATCTTTATTAATGACTGAGAAGTCTTTATCTTTCTTTCAAATATTGAAAACAAAATTGATTAATATATTTATAATATCTAATTGCCGCTTTGACAATCCAGAAATGAGAACTAAGGAATAAAGGAATAAATAAACGAATGGAACAAGCTGCACGCAGAAATTGGAAAATATTAACAAATTTAGCGTTCAACGGTGATTATCCAAAAATGATTTATCTCAGTTTAACATTGATTTAGGTAAGCATAGGGTAAGGTCCTGGTAAAATCATTTGGATTGAAACCATGGTAGACACTTACGTCGTTTTCTCTACAACTATTACTTATATATATATATATATATATATATATATATATAGTGTGTGTACTAAAAATAACCTACTTGAGTTTCACCACAAGGATCTTCAGGGTTAAATCCAGTGAATTAATCAGGATATTCATTAATTACAGCTAACTGCAGGAGTTCATGATGTAGTTATGACCGTTAAAAAAATAACCCTGAAGTTCCTGATGGTAAAACTCGAGTAGGTTATTACTATAATAATATATCCGCTCTGCTTACTAATTAAGCACTTTATATTGTTATAACGCTGATTTATCTGGGTAAAACTTGTATCAACTAAATATTGAGTTCAATTTCACCTTTTTAATATATATATATATATATATATATATATATATATATATATATATATAGGTGGATGATATCAAGTGTTTTCTTGATAGGATTCAACCAAAATTGATAACTCAAACGTACATATAAAGATTTCGTATATATATTTTACATATACGAAGTATTACAAATAAATGAATAGATAATTTAGTGTGGATATAAATTTGAATTTATATCAATACCAAGGTATCTATTCATTTATAATATATATAATATATATATATATATATATAATATATATATATATACACCAAGGTATATAATATATATATATATATATATATATATATATATATATATATATAGACCTTGGTGTGGATATAAATTTAATATTTCTACATACTTACAATCTCAACTTATTCAAAAACATCCATCACCTTTTTAACAACAAAACTCTTTTTTTCTTTACTTACTTCATATTATCCTGAAGAAGGTTTCTATATAAACCAAAACGTCCGAACGTCGACGTTACGACCAATAATAAACTTACATCCAGTGTAACATCCCGTGTTTGTCTACATTTTACCACACACACACACACACACACACACACATATATATATATATATATATATATATATATATATATATATGTGTGTGTGTGTGTGTTTATATGTGTGTATATATGCGTCTATTGGGGGTATATATATCTGGTTTGTGAAGCATTATAAATATTAGAAACTCGGTTTTTTAAGTGTTAAATTTCATTTATAAATGAAACTTAACACTTAAAAAACAGAGTTTCTAATATTTGCTTTACATTAAAGTGCGAACCAGATATATATACCACCAATAGACGGATATATATACACATATAAACACACTTACATCACAAAAGAAGTATACGTTGATCCCTCAACAACAACATATACACACACACAAACACACACACACACACACATACATACACATATATATATATATATATATATATATATATATATATATATATATATATATGCCATTCTTCTATATACTTGAATGAAATAAACTCGTATTCATATAATAACGAAATTTCTCTTTCCATAGTGATGCTGAAACATTCGCAGCCTAACCAAGAAACGAATGATTTTAATGAAAGTTTTCTGTGTCTATATCGCTTTTTTTTTTCTCTCGGTCGGGTCGAAACATTTCTGCCCGACCTTGTATAACATCACTCTTGTGTATTATACATCAACAGTTTCTTTTTTTTTCTTTTTTTGAAGTAAGTAAAGTTTAATGGACATCCTGCCGATCTCGAACTTGCAAAGATGACATTTGTCCATGTATTTAGCGCGTATCTGCGCACCTTGAACCTGAAACCGGAAGGCGCCCGAGTACAAATGCTGCTACGCTTCCTTTAGCTTCTTACTCACAAGACAGGGATCTAACAAGGGGAAAAAAGAAGAATCCGAGGTGTATATTATATTTAGAGTTCGTTTAATGGTAGCCCGAGGCCACCGGTTCTTAAGTAAAAGTACCTGTCAAAGGGAGAGAATAGAAAAAGGGATAAAAAAATAAGAAAGGTGTTGCTTAATGGCCAAGAGAAGAGACATGTTTGCCGAAATCTCATTAAGGTATCCTTGTAGGAAAACACTGAAAAGGGACTTTGATATCGATTAGAACACTTTGTATATATACTACGGTGAGTCAAAAGTTTTGCAATATTTTGGTAACGTGATGCACAATCTATCTATCAATACACTAAGATCCAAAAATCTTCCGTCAGTTATCTACCCTGCAACACTCTCTAGTTAAAAATGACACCGTCCAAATTGTCCAAGATGCAATGCAAAAACGTGAATACAGATTATCTGGTGTTGCTTAATCGCAGATTTATTATTTGTTCCATTTCATTTCACCCAATTTTAAAAAAAATGAAACATTCCATATGGTCTTGCGTCGCTTAAATATCGAACGTATAATTAAATGAATTTTATATGTTTATATTGTTTTATATGTAATATTAGATTGTGAATTAAGGAAAATAATTTGGTAATTTTGGTAGGATTTATATTTGATTAAATTGCAAATCATTGTTTCTGGCTTTTTGTTTCATTTCGTGGAAATTCCACATGTCCCATTTGTCTATATAGGAGGGTGAATCAAATAGTAATGCCATTTTGTTTAGGAAAAGTATAATTACCAACACAGGAATATGTATCATACATCAAAATGATGCTGGTCCTCTGTGTATCACATCCCTACTTCTCCACATAGGTGAGTCAAAAAGTAATGCCACTTTGTTTAGGACAGGTATAATTACCAACACAGGAACATGTATCATACATCAAAATGATCTTGCTTATCCGCCGAATTCTTATTTTTTATGAGGGGTTGTCACCTCAGTTAAATAATAGACAATTTCGTTATTATAAAGAAAGAAAGGGAGGAAAAAGAATATGTGATACAGAAAAATATAATGAGAAAAAAAAGAAAGAGAGTTGGGAAAATACAGAGAGAGGAGTAGGCGCGCGGAGGCGATAATGCTAATCCTATTCAATCGAACATAATGAAAAAAGGACGAAAAAGAAAAGCGTGAGAGGGTGTAAAATCAAAATTATTATACTTTTTATATATTGAACTATTTCACAATAGCTCTTGAGTGAACATATCAAACGTTGTAATGATTAAATTATCATATTGAGGTATATCTACAGGTCCTGCTAGTTCGAGTAAATTCTTAAAAAATGTAAATTTATTATTGTTGTCACTGAATAAATCAATTAAAAACAATCAAGGAAAGGGTTATTAGTTTTTCTACAGGAATATAAATAATAGAGTCAACGCGCAGTTCTCCAACAGTATGACTAGCTAGTAGTGACTCGACTATGAATAACTCTGCATAAATGCCCGTTTAGCTTAGTCGGTAGAGCATTCGGCTTGAAACCACAAGGTTCTAGTTCGATACCGGCCCCGCAAACTCAGCGTATGAGTAGCACAGGGATCTGTGTGGTAAAGTAAGGAGTTGATAGTAGGTGTGGCGCTCCACCTCAGACGCAAAAAACAATCTCCTTGGTCTAGCGCCAGTGAAAAGGGGATAGACTCCTTCGCTGATTGGCTGATGCCGACTTTAGGCCATCCCGACGACGTGTTCCGTTGGATGAGTCCAACTATCTTGTAGGGGAAATATCTTTCCTTATAACAATTATTTACTTTTTGTCCTTTTCACAAGGGCGAGTCGAAAGTATTGCAATATTTTTGGTAACGCAAGGTACAATTCGAGTAATCTTTTACCAATCGAGATTCGGTCTCTATTTGTCTGGAACCAAAACTACGTCACTGCTTACGTCACAATTACCAAAATCGTCAATACACAGAATAAAGAACAATCTATATTAATGAAATAAATAAAAGTTGTTCCTTATAAATCAGCATTTGAATCCTTTCCATTGTAATAATAACAATTTAAATAAATAAAATGTATATTATTTTAATAAATAAGCTATAAAAACTATGAAATTAATAAAAAAAAGTGTATTAATTTACATGGAAAATATTTGCGAAATTTGTAATCAATTTTAAAAATCATTTTTTTACTCTCACTTCTTTTTTTTAGTAACAAGAGTTTAACTAAAAGTTTACAAATAAATAAATACTTATGATTTTGTGTAGAATTTACGTGTGAAATATTCAAAATAATCATTTAATTAATAATTAATACGCACAACATTTTATTTAAGTGAGACAGAACCACATAAGGGCAATAGGGTTGGAGCAATCATATAGGTGCTAGGGTTTGACATAGTCAGCTAATTGATCGGAGGAGGGGGTATTCCCTGGTCATTGTAGGCAATACTAGTGATGGTATTACAGAGAAGCAGTATTTCTTGGGAACTTAGTTCCATCTTGCCAAATGTTTGTGCTTTAACATTTTTCAAAACAGAAATAAATTGACTATAAAATGAAGAAATCTTAGAATCCTGCCTGCTTAATTGACATGTGGAGCCGTATATATATTGGTGGGTCGTGGGGCTGCGGTATTTAAAGGCGAAAGTGTTTTATTTTATTCATTCTTGTTGGGTATTCAATTTTCTTTTCAAACTCAATTTAAAAACAAAAACATTTTTTAAACACTCATTTTTTAATATATTTAACCCATGGATTGGAACCCTAATAGGTACTACCACTCCGGGTGAGAGTGGACCTGGGAGTAATTTACAAAACATACTTTATTTAGCGTGAAACTTTTAATAGCGGAGGCATTTGGGGTTTATTGGTTGGTTGATTGGTTGGATTTTACGGCACGTCAACCCTTGGTTTATTTTATGCCAAAGATGTTTTGTTTTATTCTTGATGGGTATTCAATTTTTTTTTCTAAACTCAATTTTCATTTCAAATTGTTTTATTTTGTGTTTAATCCTTTAATAAATTTGATGATTTTAATTATTTAAAAAATACTCTGACATTGAATTTTTAACTCGGGCAATATCTTTCAAAAATGAATTTTTACACCGCCTGGAGGGCGTTTTTTATTTATTTATTTATTTATTTTTTGCTATTTTCTTTAAAAAAATATTAATTCATTGTATACGTTCTGTCTTTTTTTAATATTTTAAAAACATTAGAAATAATTTTTTTTAAATAGTCAGGCATTGTTTTCTAAACAATGGTCGTTGAAGGGTTAAAGGGAAGATTAACCAATTGAATTGGCTAAAAGGAGAAATGAAAGGATGAAAAATTTGAAAGAATGGCATTTTAGGATGTTTTCAGTTTAACCTGACTGTAACATAAGAGAGAGAGATAGATAGATAGATAGATAGATAGATAGAGATAGAGATAGAGAGAGAGAGAGAGAGAGAGAGAGAGAGAGAGAGAGAGAGAGAGAGAGAGAGAGAGAGAGAGAGAGAGAGAGTCAGTAGGTTAGCGTGGAAAGTTTTAAGGATGAATCAGCAGAACGCCCTATGCCATTTTTCTACTGGTCGAGAAGTGTCCCGTGAGAATGTGAGAATGTTTGGAGAGTTGGGACAATGCGTTGACTGTGTGAGACGTAGGCTCTCGCCCAGGACAGTTTTGACTTGGGTCAAAATAAAAAATCTCATGTGTTCAAATAAGTCACATTGCATTATTTCTAAAAAAACAAACTATATATGACATAAGGTAAAGTAACCCAAAGCTCGTTTACAAACATCAAAGAATTATCAGCCAACCCAACATCAGTCCAGCAACCAGATTCCAGCCTCTCCACGTAGCACAGAAAATATATTAGACGACGCTTATTTCAATATGACACATTATCACTCCATTCAAAATGAGATCCATAACATTACACTGACAGCCGCTTCCATTAATATGAGGTTTTAAATCTTTGCCTACTTTGTGCCGCTCACAGAGGATCTCCCACTAGCACAATCCAACCGCAAAAAAAACTGATGGTTAGTCCATCATAATTGATGTAGAAGAGAAAATAGCGATTATATGTATTCGATGAAGATTTTCTTTCTTTCTCTTTCTTCTTTGACTGCCTATATTGGATGTTACTTCACATTAATAGTTCTCTCTAAAGAGAGGAGCTGTTCCGC
>CM042180.1:28500486-28512986 GCA_023376005.1 Doryteuthis pealeii | reverse complement strand
TATAAAAATGCACTGGACAATGATTTTTACTATGATGCATTGGAAAATGGCTATAAGAATGTATTGGACAATGATTTTAATATAAAATGCATTGGACAATAATTTTTTTCAATAGAAATGCATTGACAATGATTTTACTATAGAAATGCATTGGACAATGATTTTACTATGAAAATGCATTGTACAAGGATTTTACTATATAAAAATTTTACTATATAAAAATGCATTGGTCAATGATTTTACAAGAAAAAATCATTTTTTTACTATAAAAATGCATTGGACAATGATTTTACTATAAAAAATGCATTGCGCAATGATCTTACTATTAAAAGGCATTCGACAATGATTTCACTACGAAATTTGGACAATGTTTTATTATAGAAATGCATTTGACAATGATTTTACTATCAAAATATATTGGACGATGATTTTACTATAAAAATACATTGGTTAATGATTTTACTATAAAAATGCATTCGACAATGATTTTACTTTCATTAAACCTTGATTTATCTATAGTAATTTATTAAACAATGATTTCACCATAAATATTCTTGGCACTATGATGTTTCTACTAGCAGGACCTGTGGATATACCACAATATGATAATTTAAGTATTACGATGTTTGATATGTTTACTTAAGAGTCATTGTTCAATATGTAAAAAGTGTAATAATCTGGATTATTACAATTTTTTTCTTTTTTCTTGCAATTTTTTCTTTCTTTCCTTCTTTTCGTCTTTTCATTATGTTCGGTTGAAACAGATTAGTGTTATCGCTTTCGCGCGCTTACCATTTCTCTTTGTCTTTCTCCTACTCTCTTTCTTTCTTTCTTTCTTTTTTTCTTTATTATCATCATATTTTTCTGTGTAGCATGTCTTTTTCTTCACTTTCTTTCTTTCTAATAAAAACGGAATGGTCCATTATTTAGCTGAGGCAACGACACTCATAAGAAATTAGAATGCGGTGGATAATCAACATCAGATAGTCAGGATTTACATTTGTGCATTTCATCTTGGATCGATTTGAACGGTCTCATTTTTAACCAAATGGTGTTGTAGGATGATAACGGTCTCTACTATGGTTATCGTCCTGTAACTCCCTTTGGTTAAAAATAAGACCGTCCAAATCAATCCTAGATAAAATGCAAAAAAATGTAAATCCTGATTATCTGGCATTGTTTATCGTTGGGAAAACGAGTTTTAATATATAAATAAGAATACATCAAAGGTTTGGCCATCTATAGAGGATAAAAAATAAAACTTTTCCCAATTATTTGAATAAATAGATGCTAATAGGGAAGCGGCTATTTTCGTGCATTATTAACGATGGGTCTCTACGTCGTAATCCAAAACACACACACACACACCACACGTCCGCATATACCTACATGAGAACTTGCGCATGCGCAGATTTACTTATTAATGTATCTGTCTCCACAATAATGGCGGTCTGCTCTTGACCGAAATGGAAATTTCTTTTCTCGTCACAATAACGAGACGAGCGTTTGAAATGCGAAACCGCCCCGGGGCGCGAAACCAGATTCATGCTACCCCACTTGTACCAACCAAGATTCTTTTAGTAATGGAGATCATATCCGGGATTTAGACAATGGAAGCCTTTCACTTGGAACCCGTGTCCGCTCTTCGTATAACCATGGCGTCCATTGTTTGTCGAGGAAAAGATTGGACAAATCCTAAGATGTATTCAACACAGCCAATAGTAGATGTTGCAATTAGACTTTGGATTTTCAACAAGAACAACAACAACAACAACAACAACAACTACTACTACTACTACTACTACTACTACTATATGCCATTAGAGTAATACGAGTGGAAAGGAATATATAGATATGTCAATCATTGTAATCTAAGTGGAATCCTGAGTGGTAGGTCTCGGTTTCCAATTCTCATTATGCAAAGTATTCATATCTAATACAAATAATTTCCGCGGTAATGTACAATGATTTTTACTATGAAAATGAATTGGATAATGATTTTACTATAAAAATGCATTAGACAATGATTTTTAGTATAAAAATGCATTAGACAATGATTTTTAGTATAAAAATGCATTAGACAATGATTTTTCTAATAAAAATGCATTGGACAATGATTTTATTATAAAAATGCATTGAACAATGGTTTTTACTATAAAAATGCATTGAATAATGATTTTATTATAAAAATCCATTGGACAATGATTTTACTATAAGAAATGCATTTGACAATGATTTTTACTATGAAAATGCACTGGACAATGATTTTACTATAAAAAAAATGCATTGGACAATGATTTTTACTATGAAAATTCATGGGACAATGATTTTTACTTTAAAAATGCATTGGACAATGATTTTACCATAAAAATGCATCGGGCAATGATTTTACAATAAAAAAATGAATTGGACAATGATTTTTACTTTTAAAATGCATTGGACTATGATTTTTGCTATAAAAATTCCTAAGAAAATCATTTTACTATAAAAAATGCATTGGGTTTCAACAACAACAACAACAACAACAACAACCAACAACAACAACAATGCCATTAGAGTAATATGAGTGGAAATGAATAAATATAAATGTCAAACATTGTAATCTATGCAGAGTCTTCAGGGATAGGTTTCAGTTTCATATTCTCATAATTTACATTATGAAGTATTCATATCTAATACAAATAATTTCCGCAGTAATATAATACAACATATTCTTATCTAATACAATTAAAATTCATTGGACAAAGATTTTACTATAAAAATGCATTGGACAATGATTTTACTATACAAATGCATTAGACGATGATTTTACTATAAAAATGCGTTAGACAATGATTTTACTATAAAAATGCATTAGGCATTGGATAATGATTTTTACTATGAAAATGCATTGGACAATGATTTTACTTATAAAACTGTATTGATCAACGATTTTATTATAAAAACCCATTGGACAATAATTTTACTATACAAATGCATTGGCAAAGATTTTACTATAAAGATACATTGGATAATGATTTTACTATAAAAAATCCTTCAACAATGATTTACAATAAAAATGAGTTGCGCATAATAGCATTTGGGTTTTCAACAACAACAGCAGCAGCAACAACAACAACAACAACAACAACAATGCTATCAGATTGAATACGAGTGGAAATGAATAAATAGATATGTCAATCATTGTAATCTAAATCCTGAGTGGTAGGTCTCAGTTTTCTATTCCCATCATTTATACTGTGAAGTATTCATATCTAATACAAATAATCTCCACAGTAATATAATACAACATTTTCTTATCTAATACAATTAAAAATTATTGGACAAAGATTTTACAATAAAAATGCATTGGACAATGATTTTACTATAAAAATGCAACGGACAATGATTTTAGTATAAAAATGCATTGGACAAAATTTTACTATAAAAATGAATTGGACAATGGTTTTATTTTAGAAATGCATTGGAAATGGTTTTATTCTAAAAATTCATTGGACAATGATTTTACCATAAAAATGCATTGGACAATGATTTTACTATAAAAATGCATTGGATTATGATTTTTACAATAAAGTATATATCTCATCTATTATATCTCATCTCTATATATCATCTCTATGAAAATATGAGTTAGATTTGCCTCAAAACAGCTCATATTATTAGTGCATTTAAAACTCTATAATGTGCTTTATATATCACTAAGAAGTAAAGGTTTACATAATATATGGCATGGTTAATTTGCACACTGATTTTAACAAAACCTGGTGCTAATATCATTGTTTTATTACCGACGTATTAAAATCAATCCTATGAATGATTTTATATAGAAAAGAATTAAAGTATGATTTAAATAAGTGTAATCTTTTTATATGTGTTTTTATTTTATTTCGTTATTTTTTCTAAATTAATATATGGGTAATTCCATGTCAAATCACCCAGAAAAAAGTAAAATTGTCACCCACACACTTCAATTTTTCTGGAATTTTGTACAAGTGCAGACAATGTTAACATTAGAAATCTTTTTGGTACAAATAATGTTCAGTATATGTGCAATAATAATAGAAAAAAATGTTTGTCATAGATACAGTGCCACATCGGGATATTGATCTTGCTATGAAAAATAAGAAATCATCGATAACTTACAATTGGTTGACTTTTTTTTTGATAGCATTTTTCTATTTCATGGGCAAAATTTTTTTTATAAATCAATTTTTAGCAGTAGGAAATCTCTAGAACTCATTTTACAGACAAAAGATATGTTACAAAATGTCACCATTTTTCGCGAACCCCACCTAATTTGGATCAACATAACTCCACCAAATTCTAGAATTGGAAGCTCAAATTTTGGGGATTGGTTAACTTCATCATAATACACACTTTGACAAAATTTCAGAAAAATTGAAGGCGTGGATGTCATGGCCTGAATGATTTGACATGAAATTACCCATATTTCATTACATTAAAATTTAAATACACACATTTTTGTTAGTTTAAATAATAAAAAATATAGGTAGGAATTGACCCAATGTCACAAGTCTGAGGTATCCAACGATGATCGAAATTGCTTTTCAGTAGTAATGGATTTGCGAGACAAGCTTGCTAACCATTACACCACGACAGGACGTCTGAAAATAAAAAAGGTGAACTAAATCTTGTCGATTGTCAGTGACGCTGACAAAATATTTTCCCACGGTGATGTAAACCGCTCCCCCACCACACACACACACCAAGAGAAAAGAATCTGGTTCGACAAGATTTTTATTCCTAGATTGAGAAAGATAAACGTTTTACTCAAAGAAAAAATAGACCGTTTCACTCTACTGCCTTCTAAGTTTTTGCTTACAACTCCAATGGATAAGTCTTCCTATCTTCTGTTTGATGGCCTGGTTTATATATTTCATTCCCACCGACCACACATCTTCTATTGCTCTCTCCCGCCTCTCTCTCTCTCTCTCTCTCCCTTCCTCCATCCCTCCCCCCTCTCTCTCTCTCTCTCTCTCTCTCTCTCTCTATATATATATATATATATCACACATACATACATATGTGTGTTCATGCAAACACGCACGCACAGAGACTTTGTCACTCTTCTCTCTCTCTCTCTCTCTCTCTCTCTCTCTCTCTCTTCTCTCTCTCTCTCTCTCTCTCTCTCTCTCTCATGCCTTTGTTATCTCGTGCTTCTTTCTATCTTTCGTTCTCTCTCCTCTGTCCTCTTTTTTTCTTTTTTTATAATATTTCTTTCTGTCTTATTTATTTTTAAAAATCTTTGTTTGTTTCTTTTTTTCTTTCGGGTGCCCAGATTTTCTTTCTTTCTTTCTTTCTTGCTTCTGTACTTCCATAAGACTTTTTCTTTCTTTCTTTCTTTCTTTCTTTCTTTCTTTCTTTCTCTCTCTTGTGCACAGATTATCGTCTTTCTTTCCTTCTTTCTTCTTTCATTCTTCTGTACTTCCATAAAGCTATTTCTTTCTTTCTTTCTCTTCTTTCTTTCATGTGTCCCGATTTTCTTTTTTTTTTTCTTTCTTTCTTTTCTTCCCTGAAACTGTTTCTTTCTTTCTTTCTTTCTTTCTTTCTTGTGATCCGATTTTCTTTCTTTCTTTGCTTCTTTCTTGCTTTTGTACTTCCATAAAGCTATTTCTTTCTTTCTTTATTTATTTATTTCTTGTGTCAAGATTTTCTTTCTTTCTTCCGTTCTTTCTTTATTTGTTCATAAGACTCTTTCTTTTTTTTTTTAACAGATTTTCTTTCTTTCTTTCTTTCTTTCTTTCTTTCGTCCAGATTTTTTTTCTTTTTATCTTTTCTTCTCTGTCTTACTCTCTCACTTTCACGTACACACAAAACACACGCATACATATATATTGAATACTAACTTAACATGCTGAATACAAACAACGTGAAACTGTAAGCCGTGAGTTATTATCCTGTATTATTATCTTCTTATTCTATACTTGAAAAATAATGATATTGCTCTGAATTTTCGTAAAGATTTTACAGATTAAAAACCTTTTAGTGTTAAATTTTAATCCTTATTCATATATATATAATCCAAAAGTGCAGAGAAGAAATCTTCCTTACGACAGAAGTTTATTTAAAAAGTGTCGCAGTTTGCAGAGCTCAATGTGTGCTCTTATTGTCAGAGTCACAGAACAAAATTATATAAGTAAAAATATAATAGAAGATTTAAATTCTTTGCGTTATAGCCTATTTCAGGAAGTCTAGACCAAGTGTCTAAGATTCCCAATTACCAGATGCGAATCTGATGATTGGAAACCTTCGACACTCGGTTTAGGCTTTTGAAATAGACTATAACGCAAAGAATCTAAATCTTCTGTTATATTTTTTACTTAAAATTTTGCTGACTATATATATATATATATATATATATATATATATATATATATATACGCATGATTACAGTTACAAGTTTGCAACCATTGCTTTCTTGTGCAAGATTAATTTTTTAAGCGGAGTAATCATCAAGCAACAGAAGATGTTTTTTTGTCAAAACATTTTTTTCAAAACATTTTCCATTGTTTGATGATTGATCAGCCAGTAAACTTGTTCCCATATAAATAAATATAAACTAAAATATTTATTTATTCATCTATTAACGCTCTATGATAGATATTGACACTCTTCTAATAACACTGTACGTTGGATTACTACTTCTTCAAGTATAATAATGCCATAGTGCCGAAGAAAAATTGTGCATCCTACAAAATACAAATACAAACTTATTGAACAAGAGAAGCGAACTAGTTTCCAAATGTAGACATTTGAACAAATTTGTATTATGCCATTTGTTACATAATCTATGTGGTTGCATAAGATTATTGTCAATCCCCTGTAATTCTGAGGGGATGACCCCTTTCATACCATGGCGGGGTCCTTCTATGGAAAATTACAGAAGCCCGCCAAATATGTGAAGTCACGTGGGACCTTTTTCAGAGTCCCCAGTTTGCAGTTGGGCGTCAGGCAGAGCAGTCGGCCATTTTATGCTCTGCCTAAGGCTGGGACTCGCGCGCGCTATGTTAGTCAGATATTTAGTTACGTGAAATGGATAGTTAAGGAAATAAAAGTTTATATAAGTAAAATGTTCTTGTGGTTGATGAATGTCTTGGTAACAAGACTAAGAAATGAATCCAGGACGACCAGCCAGCAGGAACATAGCAAAAGACCAGACCTTAGAAGATATACCAGACCAAGATAGATGATAGACGATCAAAAGCAAAGCCGGCCAGAAGAATAGACGACAGAGTAAGAAGTAAGAAAGGTATGCAACATTATATGCTGATTGGGTAACGTGAAAACCCCAGTATATAACACATTTATCACCTGACCCTAATTAATCCCTTAATCTTCGCCCTCTTTTTATCTAAAAAATCATCTAGACACCGCGTGCATTAAAACCTAAGCATGTTCATTAATCTTTTTATATATAACTTTAGCGTTATAACATTCCATTGTGTGAACACGCTTCACGTTTATATAAACGCTAAACAAACCACCGCTTTTTTTTTAATCTTAAAATTTTAACATTTTATCAGTTTCGTCTGATGATTGCCGTAAGCATGAAACGAATAGTAACGAGATATTAAATCCATAATATCTAATATTTGATTGTAAAACTGCTCTGCTATTCTAGCATTGAGCACCTTTATATGCTAATACTTTGTTCATTCATTCTCTATTCATTCTATTTGGTTTGATTTGGCTTGGTTTGGTTTTACGGCATATCAACCTCAGTGGGTCATTTAATGCCGATAAAGTTTTAAAATAAATCAATTCTTAATGGATAATACAATATTTTAAAAATACATTTTTCTATTTAACACATAGATGGGAACCTAACAGGTACTACCACTGCGGGTCAGAGTGGACCAGGGAGCAATGGTGATGAAGCGGTGCTCCACATTCCCCAAACCTCCAAAACTGGAACCTCACCATCAGATAGAGTTTAACGTCATTCCCAGGACATGAAGACCCTCAGTCACCGCCTTCTAGCACCCATATGATAAAAAGGGATTGTGGCTTCCCATAAGGCCAATAGGGTTGGGAAAATCATATAGGTGCTAGGGCTTGACGTGACCAGCCGATTGATCGGAGGGGGCCTCTCCGAACGTCTAACCCAAGATAGGGCCAAAGTGGAGTATTGCAAGTCATGAACTGCTCATCCATCTGGGTTCTATCCTTAAGCATCACGGGTCGCCACCCACGGCCAACAGGTGGCCCCATTGGGGGACTTACCCCTCTGTAGAGGTACAGTCGATGCATTCTAACGCCCCAGCCAACAGGCTGTCTATTCATTCTATATATATATATATATATATATATATATATATATATATATATATATATATATTAACATGATTACTAAATCTTTTTTTCTTAAAACGAATGATTTGTTGTCATAGCAGTTTTGTTCTCCTACTCAACAAATAAACGCATAGCTTCAATGAAATTGAAACTAAATTTGATTAAATATTCGGCGGAAACTGAAGAGAGAAAACCAATCCATAAAATTAATACAAATCGAATCTGCGTTCAAAGAAAACGCTGCACACCGCCGAGCCGAACAATGGCCGCCAAGAGTTTAATCGATTCTTAGACTCTTAGATTTTAGCGGGAAATTTCGGTTAAAAACTGTAAAAGAATTTTTTTTTTCGAAAGACTTGCCGAAGTAACAGCTATGCAAAATATCATCGCACGTTAAGTGAATTCCAATTAAATTACCCCACCCACCATCCTGTCCCACCCGACAGCAGGATGATCTGATTGGGGGTATCTCTCAATCACAGGAGGTGCGTGGAGTAATGGTTTGTGTCGTAGGTAATGGACTCGTCGACCCGAGTTCAAATCCTGGACAAGGCATTTCACATAACGCACCTTTGGGATAAGCATGCATCCAACTACTCTCCTTCCAGCTGTAGTAGGGCAGACTGGGCTCTTTAACTTAGGATAAGGTAAACTCTGATTTAAAACCTGTTAAACTCCGCTTAATAAATTGACCTTGTCTCACATCCTTCTCGTGTGGTGGGGTTGGTAAACACAGGCTGAGGTGCATGGTGTAACGGTTAGAGTCGTAGGAAATAGGCTCGTCGAACCGAGTTCAAATCATGGACAAGGCTGTTTGTATTTCAGATTATGCTAATACCCTTGAGATAGGTATGCATCCAACCACTCTCCCACCAATTATGGGTAAATAGTAGGGCTGACTAGGCTCTTTAACCTTGGGTAGGTAACCAGTCTAGGGGAAAGTAAACTTTGAATCAAAACCTGTTAAACTCCGCTTAATAAATTGACCTTGGGTAAATAGTAGGGCAGTCTTGTTATATAGCCGTATATAACCCTCTAACATTCTCGGGCATATAAACAGTGAAAGAGTTCTCGAGTACATAATAGAGACAGACAGACAGACAGACAGACAGACACATTAGATTAGAGATGAGAGATGGTAGGTCTTACTTGGTACACTTCTTACTGCTTACTCTTCTTCGTCTACTTTGCTGGCTGACATCTTAATTGACTTCTATTTATATCTATAGATATACATACAGAATCAAAAAGGAAGGCCACATACTATAACAGAATCAAAAAGGTAGGCCACATACTATAACAGAATCAAAAAGGTAGGCCACATACTATAACAGGGCAAATCAAAAGGGTAGACATACTATAACAGAATCAAAAAGGTAGGCAACATACTATAACAGATCATATAACAGAATCAAAAAGGTAGACCAATACTATAACAGAATCAAAAAGCCACATACTATAACGGCACTGAATATGATTTACTCTTAAAATATCTAATCCAGGTTAAAAGCAAAAACTTTGTTATACCTTATTTTTCATTTAAAACATAACACACACACGCGCGCGCGCGAGAGAGAGAGAGAGAGAGAGAGAGAGAGAGTGGACTGAAAATTCATATAATGATGTCATATCTGCTGTCAATGACTTTTTTGGACCAATGATTTCCAAGCACTGCAACACTGATGGAAGATGTGTACAAACTGCAAGGGCCTCTATCTTGGAAAATAAACCTCTTTTGGTCGCATTCGATGAGAGGCTTTGATATAGGCTTCTGCTGGGGTTGACTTTCCGGTTAAATTGAACTAAACGGACCTAAATTCCACCCCGGCGAAAGAGAAAAAAATACCAAAAATCAGGAAATTAACCAAATTTAATGAAATGTTCAGTGTTGATATATTAATGAATAAAAGACATAATGCATCAGTTATTTTATTTAAAAACTTTTACATTTTTTCAGGTCAGTTAACTTCGAACCATGCATCTTTGAGGCGTAAAACAAATTCTCAATGATACATGGTTCAAATATGAAGTTAATGAAAGGTCTAACATAAAATATTTCTTCCAATTTACCATACGAATGTCGGTTAAATCGAACTTAATGGATCTAAATTCCACCATCGTATTCACATACCGTCGAAAGAAAAAATTTAAAAAATCAGGGAATCAACCGAATTTAATGAAATTTTCAGTGTTAATATATTAATGAATAAAGGATATAATGCACCAGTTATTTTATTTTAAAACTTTTATATTTTTTCAAGTCAGTTAACTCTGAACCACGCATCTTTGAGGCGTAACACTGGTTCTAAATCCCACCATGCAAAACACTCTGCTTAAAAATGACACCGTCCAAATTATTCAAGATAAAATGCAAAAATCTAAATACTGATTATCTGGTATTGCTTAATTGCCTATTACTTATTTCTTATGGTTGTCGTTATCTCATTTCGTTTTTATTATAAAAAAAAGAAAGAGGGCATGCTATACAGACAAAATATAATCAGAAAGAAAGGGAAGTTAGAAAAAGGGGTGATCGCGCGGAAGCGGTTACGCTAATCTGTTTCACTTAAAGGTAATAAAAAGATTTTTAATAAAGGAAGTCCCCAAGAGAGAAACTGAATCTCTTATAATAGCAGCATAAAACAACAAATGAGATAAGACGCAACGGAATAGCAAATATAGAATGGGTGGAGTCTGAGACGAAATGGTTAATGACATAAAGGAATGAATCAAACTCGCACAAAATGAGTACATAATGCCGATAGTAGATTCTACCAATCTGTTATTTGACAAATGCTTTGACATTGGTTTTATAATGTTAGGTTTAAAGGGTATTATAGTTAGTTGGAAGGTTTAAGGACCCTCCAGCGTGGGTACATATAAGTACTAGTAATATTCCTACAAAGAAGTTATGAACAAACAGACTTTTAATTTTTGAATATCTTTGAATACAAATCAAATCTATTAATAATGGAGATTCGCTTCCGGTTTTTGTCTGTAACAGAAATTACGTCACTGCTTACGTCACATTACCCAAAATAATAACATAGAATAAATACACTCAAAATTTGAACATGCAACATTAGACAGTCCTCATTGTTTTTTAAAACAAATTTTAATAAATACATGACTGGTATTATATATCTATATATAGTTTGTTTTATTTTAATACATATTTAAAGTTTACATTTCAAATTGTTTTATTTTTTAATCCTTTAATGAATTTGATGATTTTACTTACTTAGGGTACAAACTCGCTGACATTGAATTTTTTACTCCCACCCCTCAGGCCATATGTTTAAAAAATCTATTTTTACATCGCCCAGAGGGTGTTTTTTATTTTATACTAGTATTCATAATTATCACACAAAAAAGCAAGAACCGGTGATACTTAATGTATACATATATTTCCTTTGTCGTTAATTGATTTATTTTCGTAGTTTCACACAGCAATATATATATATATATATATATATATATATATATATATATATATATATATACGTACCTAATGGTCTTTATATATATATTAGATGCATTTACTCGGCGTACTTTCCTGGGTAGAGAAGGGGTTAAAAAATGAGTCTCACATATCCATTGATTGTTTTGGTCTTCCATAATTGATTTGTTTAAGTTTTAACCACGAACGCCACCAATGTCCTCCTTTCTCTTACTATTCAAAAACTTTTTTTTTTAATATTTTCACGAATATGAATAAAACCTTAAATAAAACCTTAATTATTTTTGCAAAAGAAGCAGGCTTTGGTCATAGTGAATATATATATATATATATATATATATATATTTGAAAGGAAGGACAAACTCAACACCGTTATTCCATAATAAATTTATTTCGACCAAAATTGGGGCCTTTATAAATCACATATAGAATCATCCCTTACTACTAAGTTTTGGATACCTCACACACACACACACACACACACACACATATATATATATATATAAATATGTGTGTGTGTGTTGTGTGTGTGTGTGTTTGTGTGTGTGTCTGTAATGAACGACTTCCAATTTTTAGCCACTATAAAAGTGTCTTTATTGAATATAGCGTGTAATAAACGACGCCTAATCGATAGCCACAAGTAGATGTTTTTTATATATTGCATTCAATAGGAATACATATACAAAATACAAGGTATCTAAAAGAGATACATAATGAACGAATAGAA
>CM042180.1:28492986-28495486 GCA_023376005.1 Doryteuthis pealeii | reverse complement strand
GTTGTAATGGTCAGAGTTGTAGGAAATGGACGCGTTGATCCGTGTTCAAATCCTGGACGAAGCTACAGTACACATATCGCTAATACCCTTGGGAAAGGTATGAATCCAACTACTCTCCCTCCAGCTATGGGTAAATAGTAGGACAGACTCATCTCTTTAACCTTGGTTAGGAAACCAGTCTAGGAGAAGGAAAATTCTGAATTAAAACTTTTTAAAAATCCGCTTGGGGTGGTCACGACTAGAATTTCAATTATAATAGAGACAAAACCCGGGAAAAAGGAAAAGAAAAAAATGAAAATCGAAGGAAAGGAAAAAAAAACGAGGGAAAGAAAGTAGGAAGGACAGAGCATCTGGACACACGAAGTAAAGAAAGACAGAAAGAAAGAAATATATTTAAGAAATTGACTTAGAAGTAACGAAAGACTCCGAAGATAAATGGAAAAAGAAAGAAAGAAACGAAAAAAGAAAGAAAGAGAGAAAGAAAGAAAAAAATATTAAAGAAACAGAAAGATGCATAAAGAATATTATTTTTAAAAAGAGCCAAAGAAAGAAAGAAATACAAAAAGAAAGAAAGAAGGTTGGAAGGACGGGACAGGAATAACACACAAAAGAAAGAAAGAAAGAAAAAGAAATACTAGAAAAATATAAGAGAGAGAGAGAAGAGAGAGAGAGAGAGAGAGAGAGAGAGAGAGAGAGAGAGAGAGAGAACGAAAGGTAGAAAGAAATAAGGAGATAACAAGGTTAGAGAGAAATAAAGGGACAGGGTCACAGAGAGAGAGAGAGAGAGAGAGAGAGGAGAGAGAGAGAGAGAGAGAGAGAGAGAGAAGAGAGAGAGAGAGTTCCGAAGAAAGAACAAAAAAGCCTAAGGCAAGCAAAATATAAAAAAAGGATTCTTGTGGAGAAACGATATTAAACGTAAGAAAGAATCTCCGTGAAATGTCTATGAACGAAGCCATTTTAAAATGGCGTAAATCGAACAAAAACGCGGGAAATAATCTGAGACTCTAAAGAAAAGTGTTAAAGGATGAGACGCAACTTTTGAATCTTTTTTTTGGGGGGGGGGCCATACAGGTGCGTTCTAATACTGTAAAATCAGATCTGATTCGAAAATGGCCAAATCAGGAGTAAAAGTAGCTGAAAAAGTTTGTAAATTGGAAAAAGTCTCCATTTTGTGACTGGAATAATGTGCAAATAAATCGGTCTGGTTTCTTTGTTTAATGGCAGTCCAACATTCGTGGGTTATTTAATGCCAAAGCCGTCTTTGTAGAAGAACGGTAATAGTACTATTTAACCCACAGCTGCGGAAAGAAAGAAAGAAAGAAAGAAAGAAAGAATCAGAAAAGAAAGAAAGAAAGAAAGAAAAGAATCGGAAAAGAAAGAAAGAAAGAAAGAACGGAATTTGAGAAAGAAATAAATAAATTTGAGAACGAAAGAAAGAAAGAGAGCGTAAAGAAAGAAAGAAAGAAAGAAAGAATGGGAGCATAAAGAAAGAAAGAAGATAAAGTAAAACAATAACGAACGAAAGAAAGAATCTGAAAAGAAAGAAAGAATGAATGAAATAAAGAAAGAAAGGATGAATAAAAGAAAAGAATCGGAAAGAAAGAAAGAAGAATGAAGAAAGAATCAGAAAGAAAGAAAGAAAGGTATCTGGGAAAGAAAGAAAGAAAGAAAAAAATCGGAAAAAGAAAAGAAGAAAGAAAGAAAAGAAAGAAAGAGAAGAAAGAAAAGGGAGATAAAGAAAGAAAGAAAGAAAGAAAGAAAGAAAGAAAGAAGAAAGAAAGAAAAAGAAAGAAAAAAGAAAGGGATTTGAGGAAGAAAGAAAGAAAGAAAGAAAGAAAGATAAAGTAAAACAATAACGAACGAAAGAAGAATCTGAAAAGAAAGAAAGAAAGAATGAAAGAAAGAAATGATGAAGATGAAAAGAAAGAAAGGAAAAGAAAAAAAGAAAGAATGAAAGAAAGAAAGAAAGAAGGAAGTAAGAAAAATCAGAAAGAAAGAAAAGAAGAAGAATGAAAGAAAGAAAGAAATGATGAATAAAGAAAAGAATCGGAAAAGAAAGAAAGATTCTTTTTTTTTTTGTTCTTTTGAAAGAGAGAAAGAAAGAAAGAAAGAAAGAGGATGAATGAAATGAATGAAAGAATAATCGGAAAAGAAATAAAGAAAGAAGGATGAATGAAAGAAAATAATTGGAAAAGAAAGAAAGAAAGAAGAAAGAAGAAAGAAAGGATGAATGAAAGAAAAGAATCGGAAAAGAAAGAAAGAATAAAAGAAAGAAAAAAGGATGAATGAAGGAAAAGAATCGGAAAAGAAAGAAAGAAGAATGAAAGAAAGAAAGGATGAATGAAAGAAAAGAAAAAGAAAGAAAAATGGGACTTGAAAGAAGAAAGAAAGAAAGAAAGAATGATGATTGATAAAAAAAAGCAATTAAGAAAGAAGAAAGAAAGAAAGAAAGAAAGAAAGTGTTATCTAATACCAAAGGCATCCATGTGGGGGAAACACT
>CM042180.1:28470486-28487986 GCA_023376005.1 Doryteuthis pealeii | reverse complement strand
GACAGAGAGATGAGTCCCAATCGTCGGAGCTGATATGGTGACAGGGTTTGGCCCGTGGGGTAGGGGATCGATTGCTCGCTACAGCAGCAGCATCTGGCTTGGGATGGGTGGCCAAGACAAATACGATTGCCTTTATTCTAACCTCAGAATTGGCCCTTCCCGAATTGTGTGCAGTGTGGTTGCCGTTAGGTGGCGCTCGGGAATTTGCTGACTCATCTGTTTATTGCGAATTCGGGAATGTGCCGTGACGTCATTTTAGCCTCGCGCCAAAACCTGACTTCCGTGAAAACTGGTTTTGCAAGCAATAAACTTAGGGGTCGGGACTGGAAGTCTGCCGAAATGCCTTGTTTGGTTTTGGCTGGGGACCGATGTTTGTCTGCGAGTCGATCTGCCAGAGTTCTTCAGTGATTTTTTTGTTGTATTTCTTGACATTCTGTCTTGTTGTCTGACTGTCTTTTTTATTTACTAAGTTTTGTTTAGTCGAGCATACAGACATGGCTTGTAAATAACCACAGGCCTGCTGTTATATAGTGGTCACTTATTTAAGTACTGAACAGGGTCATTGTTGCTTAACGTCACTGATGTGCTAGGAACAATTACCCTAGGGTAACTCCCCCCTAACCCCTCTCTCTCTCCCCGCCCCCCCTCTCTCTCTCTCTCTCTCTCTCTCTCTCTCTCTCTCTCTCTCTCTCTCTCTCTCTTCTAATTTACAAAGCTTTGCTTAGTCAGTAAAGGCCTGATGTTTCTTACAAGTCCCTGCTATTATTGGTTGGTTCGTTGGCTGGATTTTACGGCATGTCAATCCTTGTTGGGTTATTTTATACCGAAAAGGTTTTTTTTATTCATCCATAACGGTATTCTTTTTTGTTTTTCAAACTCCATTTCTTAAACACATTTTTTAAACTCATTTTCTATTTAACCTATAGATGGGACATTAACAGATAATACCACTCCGAGTCAGAGTACACCTGGGAGTAATGGTGATAAAGGGTTACTCCATACTCCCCAGAGTTTCAGAAGTGAAATTTCACCATTATATTGCTATTATTAGGTGGTCACCCATGTAAGTACTGAATATGATCATCGTTGTTTAACTTCACTAATCTAGCAGAGGCAATTGCTTTAGGGGTGACCTGACCGTAATCCCCCTTCCCCACCTCTCTCTCTCTCTCTAATTTATGTTTTGGGGATTTTGTGGAAAGCATGGGTACAAAATCTCAATATATATATATATATATATATATATACAAATATAATATATTCACACTGAGAATTAGACTCACCACACACACATACACACACACACACACACACACACACACACACACACATATATATATATATATATATATATATATATAAAGTAAGTAAAAATAAAGTCGTCGGGAGGTTCTAATGACGGTATCAGCCAAACAGTGATGGAGTATATCCCTTTTTCACTAGCGCTAGACCAAAGAGATTATTTAAGCGTCTAAGATGGAGCACCACACCTGCCATCAGCCCCTCCCTTTACCGCACACATCCCTGTGCTACTCATACGCTGAGTTGGTGAGGGCCGGGATCGAACCAGGAACCTTGCTGATCCCTAGCCGAACGCTCTACCGACTGAGCTAAACCGACCCTAATATATGATATTCCTTTTTTAACAGAGCATGTTGCATTTAAGGAACACTAGTATTAATATATAGACATTACATATGTTTTTATGAGCGATATAATGAGTGATATATATATATATATTACATTTTTATGAGCTATATATATATATATATATTCATGATTTCGATTAAAACAGATTAGCGGTATCGCTTCCACGTGTTCACCTCTTCTCTTATTCTTTTCCTCACTCTCTTTCTTTCTTTCTTTCATGTTATTTTTTTCTGTATAGCAAGTCCTTTTTCTTACCTTTCTTTCTTTATGATAAAAACGAAATGGTCTTTTATTTAGATATAAGAAATAAGCATTCGACGGATAAGCAACACCAATGATCAAAATTTATATTTTTGCATTTTATCTTCGACAATTTGGACAGTCTCATTTTTAACCAGAGGATGTTGCAAGTTGATAACCGTCGGAAGATTAAGGAATAACCCACATTGTAGGATTTTAACACATTAATAATATGGGCTGTTTTGAGGCAAATCTATCTCAGCCAGACCTTTATAGAGACATTGTTAATAAATAAAATGCTAGTTAAATCATGATCATTTAATAATCATTGAGAATATAACGTAAATAACTAGAGAATTGTGACATTGGTGAGGACGTAGTTTCGGTTATAGACGGACAGATACATAATCTCCATATGATAATAGCAAACTAATATATGGCCTCAAACTTTACTTGTCTTTTTTATTTTTTTTATTTTTATCTTTATTTTATTTTTCATTTATTTGTTTGAAAATGAATGAATTAAATTTTATCAAAATCTAGTCACTTTTTACTCGCTATATAAAAGAGAAAACAAGAGAGAGAGAGAGAGAGAGAGAGAGAGAGAGAGGAGAGAGAGAGAGAGAGAGAGAGAGGCATATATATATATATATGAGCGATATATATATATAATATACACATATAAATAGACTCACCAGATATACGACAAAGAGGCATACGTAGACTCCACAAAAATATCATATATATATATGAAGAAGCCAATAAAATCGCAACAACATTCAGTGACATAGACAAAAACATAGATTTCACCATAGAGCACCTTAAATGCACAGGAGCATTATCACTGCTGGAATTCCGGCTTAAAATACTAGACAAGGGTGAAATCCACACCGAGTTCTACAAAAAATCGGCCACCAGAGACTTGTTCGTCCACCACAAATCGACACTCCCCCTTAGTGCAAAGACCGGATACATAAGGAACGAACTTACCCGTATAGGGGGCAAATGCAGCAAGAGGCAGGACCAGATCTCACACACCACACACTTCATGTCCAATGGTTACCCTGCTTCAGTCACAAAACGACTGAAGCAAACAGAAGGCCCAGTCACTTCTAATACCTGCTTCCTAAGATTACCACACTTCAACGAGAGTATAACCGCAGCGATACGCAGGACGATCCGGAATGAGGGTCTATACATACAATTTGCCCATTACGGACCTTCACTTCGGAGACAACTCTCCAAAAACCGACATAAGAACACCACTAATTGCACACTAGCGAACTGCTCTATCTGCGGCACAGGTATGTGCCATGAAGTGAATGTGGTATACCGCACACAATGCGAAAAATGCAAAAAATTCTACATAGGCAGCACCACCAGACCACTACACATTAGGATCAAAGATTACTTACACACACAAGCATCCACATTCCGCAAACACTTAATTAAATGCAACAACACGGAGAGAAGCATTACAGTCAAAATAAAGGTTAGGGAAAGAGATCTGGGTAATCTCCGAATTAAAGAGGCATTACTAATAGCTAAACTGCGCCCAGGGATCAATAGCAGAATCGAACTCAGCGCAGAGTTCATAATACAATAAATCCACAACCAACGCGCACACGTAAATGTATATGCACACACACGCTCAACATACACCCACATACACAATAGAGAATTCATAACGCAACAAATCTACAATGAGAAGACAAATACAAAACACGTACCCACATCCACAGACCAGCACACACACACACGAACCAATGCACTAGCTGTTAACAAATAGGATTTACTCTGATTATTGATGAATTTGTCTAAATAATTAACCTTACATTAAAGAATATGAATTTCCCTTGCTAATCTCTTAATAATTAATTCATGTGACCAGGCTGTGGATAAAACATATATATGATATATGTATAATAATAATATTAGAAAAAAGGAAATTCACAGTATTAACCTACCTTTTACCTAAACCCCTAAAAACAAATCAGCAGAATATATAATTATAGTTCTTGATAGATATTAGTTTTATTCTAACCTTTTAAAATCCAACACACACACTGGATATACATTCATATGAGCAAGGCAAATAATAAATTTAAAAATAAATAAATAAATAAAATAAAATGAAATAAATATAATATTAAAAAGCAAAACAAAATAGAATCTAGCAGGCTCTATAATTACAATTTTTAATAAAATTAATTTCATTCTAAGCTCCTAAATCAAACATACACATACACACATATTAATAAAGGCACGCACGCAAACAGAACACACACACCCTACATGTAACACACACACACGCGCGCGCGCGCGCGCACACACACACACACACACGTTGTTGGGACTTATAAATACACACACACACACACACGTTGTTGGGACTTATAAATAACAAATACACCGCACACGCACAGGACAACAGGTGATTTTGATAGACAGTAAACTTACACACCCGCACCCATAAACAATCAAACGATATCTGGAATGTTAATCTCAGACACATATTAATAAAAAAGAGATCAGATGGTCCTGTTAATAAACAAAAAACATGCATAGAGGGCGAGCCAAATCTGGAATAATAATTAGCAAAAAAAGGGGAGAAAAAAAACAAATGAACAGAAACATAAATGCGCACACACACACTTGCACACACACAAACACACACATAAACAAGCACCCCCCCGCACGCTCACAGCATTTGGAAGACATGAGACAGAGCAAATGAACAGCCACTAGCAACAACTTCAGTTCTAGTAATCTTCTGTAGATGTGATTTTTATTCCGAAATATTAAGAATTGAGAATAAATCACAGGTTAACAAACAACACCACAGTTACCTTCTTTTTTCTGTACACTTGCATTATGATAGCCTTCAAAACCAACAGCAAACCAATATAACTACAATGCTTCAAGCAAATTACACAACCCTTTTTTATATATATATATATATATATATATATATATATATATATATATGTATGTGTGTGTGTGTGTGTGTGTGTGTGTGTAAGGTATCCAAAACCGGAACTAAGGGGGTATTCTACTTGGGATCTTCAAAATATCACTGGATTTATATATTGAATTCTACTTAGACTAAGTTGAAGTTAACCCCCCCCACTTCTTAATCATTTTAAACCTTTTTTTATAAATATAGTCTAGACAAAGTTTTATTCTATTTTTACATATTAAAATTATACATATACATTTTTTGAATATGTCAGTTTAAACAGGAAATTAAGGATACCTTGTAACTCTTTCTTTAGCTTGAAATTGTAAATTTACATTTACAGTCTGACCATACTTTGGGTTAATCATTTTATCTGTGACTCCTGTCTGATGAGACTGAACTTCTAAGGAATTTTAGAAATTTCTTTAAATTTCTAAAAGCCCTTGAAGTTTTGGTCGAAATAAATTTATTACAGAATGACGGTTTATTGAGTTTTTCATTTCTTTCAAATATATATATATATATATATATAATATTATATATATATAATATATATATATATATGTTATTCATGAGCGATACCGAATATATATGTGAATCGTTATAGAAAGATATGAGTTTATCCCTTTGCAGTAATGACAGAATTTAGTCAGCCCGAAGAAGAACATTTCTAATGGACAAACACTGATGTGATTTCCCGCTACAATGCTCCTTTTCTGAAATTCTTTATGATCAGAAATCCAACCGAGACTGGATGTTGTTATTTCATCACCAATTTTGAAAATGAACTCATCGAAATATTTATTTAGACTCTTGCTCTGCCGGGGGCGATGCGATGGTGACCTCCTCTCCATCGGGCAAGGGTCTTTGCTGCTTATTTTAGATAACTTATTCGTTCCATTTATTATCTTTTAGGGTGATTCTTTTTTGTATTTGTAAGACTGCAAATAGCGCTTCCTTATAGCCAGCGGCGACAAAAATAGCTCGGGGAAAATGAATAAATAAAATAACCAAATTACAGTAACAAAAGAAGCTGGCAATATATTGTCTGGAATTCAGAGAAGAAGAAGAAGAAGAAGAAGAAGAAGAAGAAGAAGAAGAAGAAGAAGAAGAAGAAGAAGAAGAAGAAGAAGAAGAAGAAGAAAATTCGTTATGTTGTATTCAACATAACGAAAGAAGAAAAAGAAGCCAAAAATGTCAAAAGAAAGAGAAAAGAAAAAGAAAAAGAAAAAGAAAAAGAAAAAAAAAGAAGAAGAAGAAGAAGAAGAAGAAGAAGAAGAAGAAGAAGAAGAAGAAGAAATTCGTTATGTTGAATAAGGAAGAAGAAAAAGAAGAAAGCCAAAAAAATGACAAAAGAAAAGAAAAAAAAAAGAAAGAAGAAGAAGAAGAAGAAGAAGAAGAAGAAGAAGAAGAAGACGTTAAAAAGCCATGATGATGATGATAATGATGATAATAAAGGAGATGATAAAGGGCAAAAAGCCAAAAATAACATTCGACGTATTTCAGCTGTGAATAAGATAAAACAAAACAAATGAAAAAAAAAAAAAAGGAAGATCAAAATTGCATAATGAATAGAGATTTGTTTTGGGCTATGTTTTACAGCATGTCAGCTTTATATTTACTTGTAATATCATTGTTTTATAAGCCAATGTATTAATAAAGTTCACAAACATTTTAAACTGGTCAGTTGTGTTGGAATATTTTGAATATAAGCCGTGTTGAGGCCCACCACTTAAATTTATAGACTAAGCGAGGTCACGTGGTTTAAACCTCAGCCAATCAACAGCCCGAATACGTGGCTGGTTAACTACGTAATCGCTGATACTGAGAGACGTTCATTTACAATAATTGACAAAGGACTTGCAAGACTGAGGAGCACCAAGGAACAACCAAAGGATTCTTCACTAAGGATCACGTTCTGCTTAACACAGAGGAACTCCGCTTGACAGCACTCTTGCTTGAAGTCTAAAGGATGGCCACAAAAATCGTAACAGTTTGGTTGGTTGTTTTAGTTGGTCTTTACACAATGCCAACCGTTGTGTAATTTTCTACCGAAGACATTTTGCGTTATTTCCTAGTTGAGTAACATAATATTACAGGGTGACCCAGAAAAAACAGAACCCACAAATTTTGTAATGAAACTGTTAATTTTAATTTTTTTAAAGTTTAAGCCTAACAAGGGTTAGGGTTAGGGTTTAGGGTTTAGGGTTAGGGTTACGTTTGGGGTTTAGGGTTAGTTTAATGGGAAAATAAATAAATAATTTGGGTTCTGTTTTTTTCTGGATCACTCATGTTACTCAACTAGGAAATAACCACATTTTGTTTTATTCACTCTTAATGGGTATTGAAAATTCTTTTTTTACTCAATTTTTATAACACGTTTTTTGAAAACTCCGTTTTCTATTTAACTCATAGATGGGACCCAAACAGGTACTACCACTCTTGTTCAGGGTGGACCAAGGAGTAATGGCAATGAAGGTGTACTCCCCACTCCCATGAGATTCACGATTTCAATCTAATAAACACCCCCTACTTAGCAAGAATATTCTAAAATCAAATCTATTAACATTAATTAATAATTTCACATTTGCTCCCAAAAATTCTTAAAAATTAGGATTTAAATAGTAAAAAAGGGAAAGTCATTGCTAACGTGCGTGATTAAAACATAAATCAATTATGTAAGACCAAAACAATCAATGGATCTGTGAGACTAACTTTTTATTATACCCCTCTACTCAGGCAACGATGGGTATCCGATTCTAGTCCCTTATACGTTCGGGTAAGGCAGGGGTCGCATTCATTCTAAGAGATCTTTTTGTTTTTCTTTTCTTTTCTTTCAATGGAAACACAAAAAGTGATAATGGTTCATTGATCAGGGCAACCTGCATTGAATGTTTCTATCTGGGATGCCCCCCTCCCCTCTCCCATCGACCCCCTCCTCCTCCCCTCCCCTCCTCCTCCCTTTTGGCGTATAACCTTGATCTAAGCCGATAACCAAAATCGATAAAATCAATACCTAATCAGTTCAGCAACTTAATGAGTTGATCTAATTTGAATTTAATTTTCTTTGTCTGCTTTCAAAGTTGTAAATATCAGCACGTTTAAATCAATTCACACGAAATCAATTTCACTTTCAGTTTCACTTTCACGCTTTCTCATTTACACACACACACACACACACACACACATACACACACACCACCACCACCACCACACCACCACCACCACCACCCACACACACACACACACATACACAACACACACACACACACATTGACATTGCATTCTCGGAAGACTATATAGTTCTTGTGCCCCTGAAGTTACAGCCCTCCTGTGACTGTGAAGTCCAATGTTTGAAAAACATACTCAACCACAGATGTCGCATGTGAAGGTTGTTCCTGAAGATGTTGATGTGTGGGTGCTTTGTTGCCGCTGCTTTCTTCTGGATCTCTTGGCTTCATGGTGTTGCGCCAGGGTGACTTCAGACACACACACACACACACACACACACACACACACATATATATATATATATATATATATATATATATATATATATATATATATATATATATATATATATGATAATATAGTCTGGTATATTTATAAACAACTGGAGTAGCAGTTAAAATCAAAACAAACCTTTTCATAAATATATATATACACACACACACACACACACACACACATTCATCATTGGCATTGCAATCTTGGAAGACTATATAGTTCTTTTACCCCTGAAGTTAGAGCGTCTGCTGTGATTGTGAAGTTCAATGTTCGAAAAACATTTTTGACCCCCAGATATCGCATGTAAAGGCTGTCTCTGAAGATGTTGATGCGCCGGTGCATTATAGCCGCCGCTTTCTTCTAGACCTCTTAGCTTCATGGTGTTGCGCCAGAGTGGCTTCCAACATGAACAGTCCGCTACGGAGAGCCTGCAGCCACCGAGGGCGGTCCTGAGCCAAATTTTCCGAGCTGGAAGGGATAATGCCAAAGCATCTGAGATCATTCTTGCAGACATCCTTGAAACGCAGCTAGGGGCGACTAATCTGTCTCTTACCAGACGAAAGCTCTGCATAGAGGATGTCCTTTGGGATTCGTCCATTATCCACCCAGTGGACATAGCCCATCGGAGACGACGATGTCTGTAGAGAACACAAGCTGCGAAGTTGGGCTCTAGGAAGAACTGCTGTGTTAGCGATCCTGTCCTTCCAGGTGATGCCCCCCACACACACACATAGCAACAGCATAACCTTTACGGGTAACTGCCGTCCCTCACATGTGCCCTCAAATGACTCATCAATCCCGCTCCAGATCCACAAAGTTTGATGCAAATATGACATAAGAATGACGTCCCTCCCATTGTATCAGATGGATCAGATGATAAAATGTGATGCTTATACACCACCATATGTCCCTTAAGATCAGAAGCTGACTTATAGACTTTGTTACAGATTGTACAAGACACACTGTTTGTTCCTGGAGTTTGCAGGAATTGTCCCTGATGATATTTCCTATGATTGACATAAAACAGAAGCCGATCACATGTTTGACATTTCCAACCCTCCGTGTTCTCACCATTATGACCGGTGTATCCCTTTCGAAGTTGACTCTTGAGGTTTTTATGCTCTATTTATTCACTTACAAAACTGGTACAGCCATCATCCACAAAAATTCTCCAATCAGTTCTTTTTAATGCCAGCTTTTCCCAGTTATCAGGATCTCTTCTTATTTTTACAAGGTTGCTTTTTAATATACATGCATACACACACATACATACACCCACATGTGGACATGTTCATGGTGTAATGGTTAGAGTCGTAGGAAATGGACACGATGACACAAGTTCAAATACTAAACGAGGCTGTTTACATTTCACATATCGCTAATACACTTGGGAAAGGTATGCACCCACCTATTCTCCTCCCAGATACGAGTAAATAGTAGGGTATACTGGTCGTTTTAACCTTAGTTAGACAACCAGTCTAGGAGAAGGAAAACTCTGAATTCAAACCTGTTAAATTCCAGCTAAAAAATGACCTTGTCTCACAGCCTGCTCGTGCGGTGAGGGGGGGGGTTAAAATGTACAAGCACGACATGATGATGATGATGATGATGATGATGATGATGATAAAATTGTCTTATTTAAGTGCCCTGTTGTCGAAAGGTAAGCTATTTCGTCAGCCAGAAACTCCGCCATTTACCAGCTCTGCGCGAATACTGGATGCTGCGCAGAGGACTTCTCGAGGGCAATGAATGATAGGGATGGTTGTCGAGAGATTGTCATGGATATCCACGCTAGTACTCCAACATTATCATGATGATGATGATGATGATGATGGCATAAGTCATGACATAATTGCCTTATTCAAGTGCCCTGTTGTCGAGAGGTAAGCTATTTCGTCAGCCAGAAACACCAGCTCTGTGCGGATACTGGATGCTGCGCAGAGGATTTCCCGAGGAAAATGAATGATAGGGACGGTTGTCGAGAGATTGTCATGGATATGCGTGCTACTACCCCGACATGATGATGATGATGATGATGATGATGATGATGATGATGACATATAGTTGATATAATTGCCTTATTCAAGTGTCCTGTTGTCGAGAGGCAAGCTATTTCGTCAGCCAGAAACGCCGCCATTGCTCGCGTTGGATTCGTCTATTTACGAGCGACTTTAAAGAGATTCCCTGTCAGTTGTTTGTCCCTACTAAGCAAGTTAAGGGGTAGAATGTCGCCCTGGACTGAAGCTCTGATGTAGGCGCTTAAACGATCGTTTGAGGTTGATGATGATGATGATGGCGATGAAGAAAACCTACCTAGGTCGGCTTTTATCTTTCGCTTGCCAAAGCGAAACGCAAATAATCTCAGCTTCCATTTTCTTCTCTTTTATGTCGTAACTTCATTAAACCCCCGCTTCGACGCCATTTTGTTTTTCTTTCCCGCCGAAACTTTTGTCCCCCTTCTTCCTTTCTCTTTTTGTCGGCTGCTTGTTATTCGCTATCTACAATCCTTTCTCTTTCGTTATTTTTCTTTCGCTATCTTTTTCGTTGTTGTTTCTTGTTGTTTTTTTTTTTTTTTCGTTTTCTTTTTTTGTTCTTCCTTATTTTATTTTTTCGTTTTCATTTCTTCTTTTTTCTTTTTTGGTTTTCTTTCTTTGATTTCTTTCCATCCTTCTCCCCCCCCCCCACACACACACTTTTTTGATTTATTTTCCTTTTTTCTTTCCTTTTTTTTCTTTGTCTTTTTCTTTTGTTTTCTTTCTTTTCTTCTTTCTTTCTTTCTTTGATTTCTTTTCGTCTTTCTTTTCTTTTCTTTCTTTTTTATCATTTTTCCGTCTCTCCAATTTTCTTTCTTTCCTCTTTTTTTTTCTTTCTTTTTCTTTTTTTCTTCTTTCTTTCTTTCTTTCGAGTCCCAACCCGCCAAAACTGTTGTCCCCTTTTTCCTTTCTCTTTTGTCAGCTGATTGTTGTTTTGTTATCTACAATGCTTTCTTTTCGTTGTTTTTTTCTTTAGTTCTTCCTTATTTTCTTTTTCATTTTTCTTCTTTCTTTTTTCTTTTTGGTTTTCTTTCTTTTCTTCGTTCTTTATTTGATTTATTTACGTATTTCTCCTCCGTTTTTCGTTTTCTTTTCCTTTTTTCTTTCTTTCATTTCTTCTTTCTTTCTATAATGTCTATCCTTTTAATTTATTGTTTTTCGTCTCGACGATTTTCTTTCTTTCTTTCTTCTTTTTCTTTCTTTCTTTCTTTTCTCAGTTTCTCTTTCTTCCGTTGTTTCTAATTCATAATTATTTATCTTTCTTTCTTTTTTCTTTTTTCTTTTTTCTTTCTTTCTTTCTTTCTTTCTTTCTTTCTAGTCTCATATGCAAACTTATGTCCCCTTCTTCCTTTCTCTTTTTGCCGGTTGCTTGTTGTTCGCTATCTACAATGTTTTCTTTTTTTTGTTCTTCCTTATTTTATTTTTCGTTTTTCTTCTTCTAATCTTTGTTTTTTTTTAGTTTTTTATTTATTAATTTTTTCTTTCATTGATTTTTTTTCTGTCTTTTCTTCTCCCGCCTTTTTTCGTTTTCTTTTCCCCTTTTTTTCTTCCTTTTTTCTTTGTGTTTTTCTTTCTTTCATTTCTTTGCGTCTTTTTTTCTTCTTTTTTTATCGTTTTTTTCTTCTTTTTCTTTCTTTCTTTCTTTCTTTCTTTCTTTTCTCAGTTTTTCTTTTTTTCTTTGGTTCTAACTCATAATTATTTATCTTCTTTCTATCTTTCTTTCTTTCTTTCGTTCGAGTGCAAACCCCGTTCGTTTCCTTTTTCCTTTTTTTCTTCTTTTTTTGGGGGGGGGGGTCTTTCTTTCATTTCGTCTTTTTTATCGTTTTTTTCGTCTCACCGATTTTCTTTTCTTTCTTTTCTCAGTTTTCTTCCTTTTTTTTCAGATTCTCTTACTTTCTTTCTTTGATAATAATTATATATCTTTCTTCCTTCTTTCTTTCTTTCTTTCTTTCTTTCTAGTCCCAATCTAAAAAAAACTGTTGTCCCCCTCCCCTTCCTTTCTCTATATACAATGCTTTCTTTTTCATTGTTTTTCCCATTTTCTTTTCTTTCTTTTGTTCCTTCTTATTTTCTTTTTCGATTTTCTTCTCCTTTTTCCCTTTTCGTTTTCTTTCTTTTCTTCATTTTTTCTATTATCATTTTTTCGTCTTTCTTTACCTCCGTTTTTTTGTTTGTTTTCTTTTCCTTTTTTTTTCTTCCTGCCCGACGATTGCTCCACTTAAACAATTATATTTAAATAAATAAATAAATAATTTACTATATATTCATTTGTATGAGAACAAGTCTGCTACCATTGGTATGCAACCAATGGCTGCAGACTTGTTCCCATGCAAATGAATATATACTCAAATATTTATTTATTAACGCTCTATCACAGATATTGAGCACTCTCCTATTAATACTGTACGTTGGATCATTACTGCCTCTTCAAGTGTAATAGGGCCCACCATACACAATAAATATCAGAAAACTCGGTTGTTTTGGGTTTTTTTTTAGTTTCTTTTATTTAGTAGTAGTGGTAAATTTTCGGGATTGTAATGTCTCCCTTCTTCATGACTCTGAGGACAGTAGTGATTTTCTGGCTGCTGGTTGCTCTTTTTGATGAGTAGATGCTGGATATTGATAGGTTAGTTGTTGATTAATGACATTACAATCCTGAAAATTCACCACTACAACTAAATAAAAGAAACTAAAAAAACAAAAACAACCGAGTTTTCTGATATTTATTCCCAGATGAATATATTATGATAACTACATTATTATAATATAGCACATCAATGCTTCACACTAATGCCCAAACCTAATTTGTGTACTTCCAAAAAAACGGATACAGATACAAAAATATATCTCAAATATATATACTTACTAGAAGCATATGGAGATTCCCAAAGAACACACACACACTATATATATATATATATATATATATATATATATAGTGTGTTGTTTGGGAGTCTCCGTATGCTTCTAGTAAGTATATATATTTGAGATATATTTTTGTATCTGTATCCGTTTTTGGGAAGTACACAAATCATATATATATATATATATATATATATAATATATATATATATATATATATATATATATATATCCAATAGACAGATAAGTTGGAGATTATTCTATTTGGGATTTTCTTTATCCTCTGTATATGCAGATACTCACCAATAGATTTATGCAAGGATTCCTCCAAGTCCATAAAAGAGCTCAATGTATGATAATTAATTAATTATATACAGAGCAATATTTACATATCCAATAGGACAGAAAATCAACAGGCTACTATATCATTATTATGGTAACTCTATAAAAGTACCCGGTTTCCTCAGGTAGCCATCACATAAGGGATAAAAATAATAAAAAAAGGTATTAATAGTATTATTCGGACTATTGTCCTCATCTTCATTGTTATCTGTACAACGTTTCGGTCGATGTGCTCTCTGGTCTTCTTCAGGTATTTCCAGACTCCAGAACCTTTTTTTCGAACTCGGGAAATTCTTGTTGTAATCGGAAGCCATCACGAAACTTTGAAACTACGACAAGAAGGTTTCCGAATTCGAAAAGAAGGTTCCCGAGTCCGAGATGGATCCCGAGTCCGAGAAAGTTCCTGATTTCGACAAGAAATACCCAAAGAAGGCCAGAGGGCACATCGGCCGAAACGTTTGTATTATTCGGACTATTGTTCTCATTTTCATTGTTATCTGTACAAGATAACAATTAAAATGAGGACAATAGTCCGAATAATACAAATGATACTAATCATCAAGCCTCATCTAAAAAAATTCCGAGAAATAATAAAAAAGGGTCTACAAGGAAAAAAAAGTTTTTGGGGAGGGTTGTGAGTTTTGGTTTTTTTTGGCAGAATTGTTTTATTAGGATGAAATTGGGCTATTTTATAGAGTTACCAGCTGAAATAAATTTATAATAGCCAAATGACGGTCTGGCGAAATTTTTCTCAATTATCATGAGTATATAGTTCTTTCATTTTTCCCCAAATTGCCTTTCTTTCTCTCTGTTGTTGGGAAGATATTTCCCTTGCAAGATAGTTTAGACTCATCCAACGGAACAAATATAAAGATACGAATACGCTTCTAGTTGAGTAGTTAATCATACTGTTGGAGAACTGTGCGTTGACTCTATTATTTATATTCCTGTACAAAAAGTAATCAAACTTATTCCGGATTTTCAATGTTCGTATTTGATAAATTCAGTCACAACACTATCTCTCTTTCTTTCTTTCTTTCTTTCTTTCAACTGAAACAGTTGAAAGAAAGAAAGAAAGAAAGAAAGATAGTGTTGAAAATCCGGAATAAGTTTGATTACTTTTTGTACAGGAATATAAATTCATTCATTCTTTCTTTCTTTCTTTCTTTTGACTTTTTGTATATTCCTCTTCTTCTTTCTTCCTTCTTTCCTTCCTTCTTTCTTCTTTCTTTCTTTCTTTCTTCCCTTTCCTTTCTTTCTTTCTCTCTTTCCTTTTTCTTCTTTCTTTTCAACTGTGGTATTTCATTTTTTTTCGCCCTTCTTTTTTGTGTAATCCTCTTCTTCTTTCTTTCTTTCTTTCTTTCTTTCTTTTTCTTTCGTCAATTAAAGGCTTTTTCATTAATTCTTTCTTTCTCTTCTTTCTTTTCTTCTTTCTTTTCTGTCAATTAAGGCTTTTCATTAATTCTTCTTTCTTTCTTTCTTTCTTTCTTTCTTTCTGTCATTAAGGCTTTTCATTAATTCTTTCTTTCTTTTCTTTTGAACCTTTGTGTTTTCCTTTTTATTTTTTATTTCTTCCTAATCTTCTTTTCTTTTTTTTCGTTCTTTCTTTTCAAATGTTGCTTTTCATTCTTTTTTCTTCTTAGCTTTGGTGTGTATTCCTTTTCCTTCTTTCTTTCTTTCTTTCTTTCATTGTTGCTTTTCATTTCTTCCTTTCTTTCTTCTTTCTTTCTTCTTTCTTTTCTTTCTTTCTGTCAAATGTTGATTTTCATTTATTCTTCCTTTTTTTATGTTTTTTGTGTATTTCTCTTCTTTCTTTCTTTCTTTTCTTCTTTCCTTCCCTTCCTTCCTTCCTTCTATCCTTTCTTTCTTTCTCTCAATTGTTGATTTTTATTTATTCTTTCTTTCCTTTGGCCTTTTGTGTATTCCTTTTCTTTCTTTCTTTCTTTCTTTCTTTCTTTTGTAATATCCTTTTATACTGACCCTTCCTTCTCCATTTTCATATCATTCTCCCCGACGCCATTTCTATTCCCATCGATTCTGCCACAAATCCACACAATTCTTTCCCCCCTTCACGTTGCACCTTTTCTTTCTTCTTGTTTTTCCCTCGTTTTTCTTCCTAATATCATTTCCCTCCTTATTTTGGCTTCTTTCATAATTTCTTATTCCTGGTCCGTCACAACCTCCCCCTACTGGATGTGCAAATACATCGGATATTAATTTCCTTCCCATTGTTTGGGCAAAAGAATTCTTAAAGGAGCTTTCGTTGCATAATTTCCATAACCTATGCTCGCGTTTGGTAAACTTATATATATACATTATAATATATATATAATATTATTAATATATATATATATATATATATATATAATATATATATATATATAAAGTTTTCCGAGATGGAGAATTGACAAGAAAAGAAAGATGAATCAATGAATGAATTGAATGAAAAGCACTATTGAAAAGAAAAAAGAAAGTTAAAAACAATTGGGTAAAAAAGAAAGAAAGAAAGAAAGAAAGAAAGAAAGAAAGACAGGACAGACAGACAAAGTTCAAATAATATATCTGGGAATATTAGAATACCAAATTATATATATAAAAATGTTTTAAGATTAAAAAATATAATAATAATAATAATAATAATAAAATAATAATAATATAATAATAATAATAATGAGACTTGCTATCACTGAGCCTCCAGTGAACCACCAGCTACGGCAGGTGTGAAAAACTCATATAACAATAACAATAATAATATCCGAGCCAGAAGACCAGACCTAGTATTGATTAACAAGAAAAAGAAAACTTGTCGGATTCTGTAGTTCCCGTAGATGAATGGGTGAAGATGAAACCCAACAAAAAGATAGATAAATACATAGAGCGTACAAGAGAATTGAAAAGGTTGTGGAATATGAGGGTGAAAGTGATACAAATAGTAGTTGGAGTAGTCGGACCCAAAAAGATTAGAAAAAAAAGATTGACGAGAAGAAACTAGAAATCAAAGGAAAAATTGAGATTCATCCAGACAAAAGTATTGTTGAAAATCATCTGGAATACTCAGTGAGAGTCCTGGGAAACCTGAGGAAACTTATTTTCACCCAGGCCAAGTGAAAAGACAATCAAGCTAACGATGGTGTGATACTATTTGTGATAAATTTAATAATAATAATAATAATATTATAATAATAATAATAATAAATAATAATAATAATAATAATAGAAGAAGAAGAAGAAGAAGAAGTAAGAAGATGTGATGTCAATTGTAGTTGGTACACTTGGAACGGTCCCAAAAAGGATTGTGGTGGAACAGGGTTTGGAAAGTCTGGAAATCAGATGAAGGATTGAAACCATTCAGAACACTGCACTGCTTTGCAATCTGCCAGAATACCCAGAAGAGTCCTGGAGACCTAAGGAGACTTCGCTGTCACTTCAGACTCCAGTGAAAGACCATCCAGCTAATGCTGATGTGAAAAAACTCAAGAAGAAGAAGAAGAAGAAGAAGAAGAAGAAGAAGAAGAAGAAGAAAGAAGAAGGAAGGAAGAAGAAGAAGAAGAAGAAGAATTGTTCTGCTCCCATCAAAGGTTGCCTTTTCTCCTTCACAACACAACACACACACACNATACTGCTGCCGTCTTTCTCTCTCTCCTTGTCTCCTCTCATTCATTTCCTTTTCGCTCTCATCCTTGAAAAGTAGGGTTTGGTGGACAATTGAAGGCAAGCGGCGAAAAGCACTCAGTTACTAAACTTTATAATATATTGTCTCTATCAATGACTATTATATACTAAATATATATATATATATATATATATATATAACATATATTATATATATATATTATATTATGGCATACTTCTTTGTGTTTTTGTGTGTAAATTAAACTATACTAGATATATATTTATATTTAATATA
>CM042180.1:28457986-28467986 GCA_023376005.1 Doryteuthis pealeii | reverse complement strand
GTCATTCTCATCCCCTCAACCAAATGGAACCCAGCACGCCAACGATTGTCCATCTCTTTGCCCGTAGTTAAACGATCCATCGATACGACTAAATCTAGGGAGACGGGTTTATTCTTTAAACCTCGACATCCCGAAACCCATCATGGGAAAAAGCAGCAAATGAAATTAGGGGATTGGGCATGACTCCCGTTGCTGGTACATATGCCAATATACCTTTCCCCTGTTGCTACCAAACCCCTGAGGACAAGGAGGTTAATTTCCACTGCTGCCACTACCTCCATTATATGGCGAGCAATCAGAAAGGCACACATTTAAAACGGTCGGGATGCATCCCTTTATTCGAACGGGGTTTTTTATACCCTAGGAAGCAACACAACGTATGCTTAAACAAGCAAATTACGAACAATGTTGGCAAATTAGCTTCTCCTAGCGGTTATATGAATATATATATATCTTATATACATATATATACATATAAATTGTTTTTTCTTTTTGGCCAAATACTATACCAATAGATTATTTTTTGTTGGTACGAATATCTTGGTCTTTTCTCTTTTTTTCAAAATTTTTTTCTTCCTGGTTGATGTTGGTAGTATATTTTTACAATCAAACTCTCTGCCGGGTTTTTTCTCTCCGCAAGGATCTACCAACACGCTTGGTATATTAAATTAATATATATATATATAATATATATATATATATATATATATATATATATATATATATATATATATATAATGAATAGAGAATAAATTAGAAAGTATTGGCATAAAAAGGTGCTCAATGCTAATAAAGCAGAGCAGTTTACAATCAGTGATAATGATATTATGGATATTATAAACTCATAACTATAAGTTTCTTGCTTACGTAAAAAAAAATCATCTGGACACCGCGTGCATTAAGACCAAAGCAAGTTTGTTTTATTATCATTTTTAACACAGGTTTAGCGCTATAACATTCCATCACGTGAACACGCTTCACGTTTATATAAACGCTAAACAAGCCACAGTTTGTTTTTTGTTTTTTTAACTTTAGCCTTATAACATTCCATCGCGTGAACACGCTTCACGTTTATATAAACGCTAAAAAACTACTGTTTTTTTTAAATCTGAACCATTTGACTCATCTGAAGATTGGGTAAGCATGAAACTTATAGTTATGAGTTTATTATATCCATAATATCATTATTGATTGGACATATATATATATATATATATATATATATATATATATATATATATATATATATTGTTTTGACATCCTTCCGTCTATTAAAGACGATGGCGTAGAGTCCACTTTTCTATCTACAGCTACGTGAGTGGCTGAACAGACCAGTCTCTGGTACATTGATTGCAAACAAAAGGTGATGCTTGCTGGAGATGCTGGAGATGCTGTTGTCTCCCCTTCCTTATGATTCTCTTTTCTACGGCGGCTTCTATAGACAGATAAATCTCCGTGTCTGTTGAATTTCTTTACAATCCATTACATTTTATAGTTACCAAGCACTTTTTCTTTTTCCTTATGAAACAAATTTATCCCGAACATCATATATATAATAGCTTGGCATATGTATGTTCAATTTTCTTTCTTCTTTCTCTCTCTCTCTCTCTCTCACTCTCTCTCCCCTCTCTCTCACACTCTCACTCTCTCTCTCTCTCCTCTTTAATATATATATATATATATATATATATATAATATATATAAACTATATATTTGACCAATTACTTCTCTCACTTTCTCTCTCTATCACCCTAGGTAAACTTTATATATATATATATATATATATATATATATATATATATAATACATATATATATTATATATATGTGTTGTGTGTCTGTGTGTGTGTGTGTGTGTGTGTGTGTGTCTGTGTGTCTGTGTGTGTCTGTGTCTGTATCTGTGTCTGTGTGTGTCTGTGTTTCTGCGTCTGTGTGTCCGTGTGTGCATGTACATAACAACTTAATAATTGTCAACAATTGTCAGACCATATAATGAATATTGTTTAACTTTCACTTCTTCACTAGGTGAACTTTTATATATATATAATATATATTATATATATATATATATATATATATATATATATATATATATATATATAACATCTGTGTGTATGTATGTAAGTATAAGTTTAATAATCATTGTCAACAATTATCAGATTATATTTGGTACTGAAGATTCCAACTCTTGTATTCTTGCTGACATTAATGCGTAAACGGCCAACGAATTGGCATTTGTTACTAACTATAAATCATACAAGTTCCATGAAATAAAGATTCTGTCTTTCTTTCTTCTACTTTCCCATTGACGACCTTACAGCATAACAATTCCATCTCTCGCAAGGGACGTAACCGCTCAGAAATAAACTTGAAGTACCAAAACCATTCCCATAAACTTTGCACACACTAACTATACACACCGTGAAACAGTTTTAGCCAATGAAATGTTAGATTTGCCCTTTTGAAAGTTGCTAACTTAAAAGAGACCTGACGAAGGAGCTATTAAATTTACAGCCGGCAGAATTAGCCGTTAATTGCTAAGGGAGGTCTTCACCAGCTGTCATTTAGGGAATTAAGTATATCTTAAGTATTCTTACAACCAGAATAGACTGGCGTCCCTAGAAACGGCTTCGTCTTCTCGAATTTTTGTCTTAAGTGTATTGCTCTAATAATAATTGGTTTGGTTTGGTTTAGTTTACGGCATATCAACCTCAGTTGGTCATTTAATTCCGTGAGAGTTTTGAAATAATTAATTCCTAATGAATACTCAATTAAATATATCTTAAGTATTCTTAAAAGCAGAATAGACTTGTATCTCTCGAAACGGCTTCCTCCTCTGGAATTTTGAATCTTAAGTGTATTGCTCTAATAATAATTGGTTGTTTTGGTTTTATGGCATATCAACCTCAGTGAGTCATTAATGCCGATGAAGTTTTTAAATAATTCACTCTCAATGAATAATTAATACTCTATTAGATATATCTTAAGTATTGTTAACAACCAGAATAGACTGGTGTCTCTAGAAACGGCTTCGTCTTCTTTAATTTTTAATCTGAAGTGTATTGCTCAAACAATAATTGGTTTGGTTTGGTTTAGTTTTGTTTGTTTTATGGCATATCAACCTCAGTGGGTCATTTAATGCCGATAAAGTTTTGAAATAAATTTATTCTTAATGCATACTCAATTAAATATATCTTAAGTATTCTTAAACCCAGAATACACTGGTGTGTCTCGAAATGGCTTCGTCTTTTCGAATTTTTAATCTTAATTGTATTGCTTTAATAAAATAGGTTTGTTTTGGTTTGTTTTACGGCATATCAACCTCGGTAGGTCATTTAATGCCGATAAAGTTTTGAAATGAAGTCATTTTTAATGAATACTCAATTAAATGTTTCTAAGTATTCATAAAACCTGAATAGACTAACATATCTAGAAACTACTTTGTCTTCTGGAATTTTTAATCTTAAGTGTCAAACAATAATTGGTTTTGTTTGGTTTGGTTTGTTTTATGGCATATCAACCTCAGTGGGTCATTTAATTCCGATAAAGTTTTGAAATAAATTCATTCTTAATGGATGCTCAGTTTTTTTTATAAATACATTTTTCTATTTAACCCATAGATGGGACCCTAACAGGTACTACCACTCCGGGTCAGAGTTTTGAAATAAATTCATTGTTAATGAATACTCAATTACGTATATCTTAAGTATTATTAAACTCATTGAGTGTATTGCTCTTGGCTTGGTTTGGTTTGTTTGTTTTATGGCATATCAACCTCAGTGGGTCATTTACTGCCGATAAAGATTTGAAATAAATTAATTCTTAATGAATTCTCACTTACATATATCTTAAGTATTCTTAAAACCAGAATAGGCAAGAGTCTCTAGAAACGGCCTCGTCTTCTGGAATTTTTAATCTTAGTTGTATTGCTCTAATAATAATTGTTTTTTTATGGGATATCAACTTCAGTGGGTCATTTAATGCCGACAAAGTTTTGAAATCAATTCATTCTTAATGAATATTCAATTAAGTATATTCTTAAAACCAGAATAGGCTGGCGTCTCTCGAAACGGCTTCGTCTTCTGGAATTGATAATCCTAAGTGTATTGCTCTAATAATAATAGGTTTGGTTCGGTTTGGTTTGTTTTATGTCATATCAACCTCAGTGGGTCATTTAATGCTGATAAAGTTTTGAAATAAATTCATTTTTAATGGATACTCATTTTTTTTATAAACACATTTGTTCTATTTAACCCATAGATGGGATGCTAACAGGTACTACCACTCCGGGTGAGAGTGAACTTGGGAGCAACGGTGATAAAGGGGTGCTCTACATGTTGCCATACCAAGATTAAAAAACCCTTCTATTTTCTTGATATTTTTTGCCCGTTTGATGAGATATTTCAAAGTTCACAATCTATTCACCTCAGAATCCTTTCTATTCAAATGAAGTCTTATTATTATTGTAATCTGAATACTTCTGCTCAATTATAATGAACAAACCATTAGTTTTTGTACTTGGCTTGGGTGTAGTGGGAGAGCCGCTGTGAACGGTTTAAAGCAGGGAAAGAGTTAAACAGTCAACTTAAAAGATGCATACAATAAATAAATTGATAAATAAATATCGTTAAGAATTTTAGAATGTGGAAATGAAAACATGGACGTTATTTTCTGAAAAGAGCTGAAGTACCCGGGTTTACTTAAAAATAGAAAAACACTAGCATGTTTTTCTCGTTTTGATATTCGGTAATTCTGTAATTCTTTTCTTCTGTCATTCTCGTATTCTTCCATTCTTCCTTTCTCTCTTGTTCTCTCTTTCTCTTTTTTATTCTCTCTTTCTCTCATATTCTCTTTTTCTCACTTTCTCTCGTTCTCTCTTTCTCATAATCTCTCTCTCTCTCTCTCTCTCTCTCTCTCTCTCTCTCTCTCTCTCTCTCATATTCTCTCTTATTCTTATCTTCTCACAATTTCATTATCATATTCTTTCTTTCTATCTTATTTTCAATCTTTTTTCTCTCATTCTCATTCTCATCTCTTTCCTCTCATATTATCTCCCCCTCTCTCTCCCTTCTCTCTCTCTTCTCTCTGTCTCTCTCTCTTTCTCTCTTTTAATTTTTTTTTCCATTGATTATACTTAATTGAAAAGAACTATTATCAATAATATCCCTCCCAAAAATAATTTAGAAATGAAATATTATTTAAACTTACTAAAGATATTCTTAATACGTGATTTCAGTGAATACCCAATAATTTCTATACACAATTATAAATAATCTGCTGAAAACAAGAACAGAAAAACAACATTAATAATAATAATAATAATAATAATAATAATAATAATAATAACAAATTCACTAACTATCAGGAAAAAACAAACCACCTTATGTACATGGATGACATAAAAAAATTTGCAAAAAATGAAAAAGAACTAGAATCCCTGTTACAAACCATTAGAATATATAGCCAAGATGGATGGAATTCGGAATCGAAAACTGTGCTATACTAGTAATAAAAAAGGGAGAAAGAAACAAATACTTAGGAATTTTAGAAGCAGACAAATCAAGCAAACAGAGATGAAAGAAAAAGTTAAAAAAGAATACCTCAGAAGAACAAGAAAGCTGTTAGAAACCAAGCTCAACAACAGAAATCTTATCAAAGGAAAAAATGTTGCAATCGGCTAGAATACTCAGAAGAGTCCTGGAGACCTGAGGTGACTTGTTGTCATTCAGGCTCCAGTGAAATACTATCAGCTGATGTGAAAAACTCAAATAATCTATTAATAATAGAGATTCGGACTCTATTTGTCTGTAACGGAAACTATGTCACTGCTTACGTCACAGTCATTTCAGGAATTATGTAAGTTTATCAATGAGTATTTCATTTATACTCAATGTCAGTACTACATTAAAATAAACAGCAATGGATATATATATATTATATATATATATTATATATTAATATATATATATATACACTCGTGAACAAAATAAATGGACCAAGCAAGTATTATACATTTTATTGTACAAAAAGCTAAATTAAACAAAATACAATTGAACAAAAAACAAAAACGAGTCTTATATACACAGAACAAGACATTTACTTTAATAAATGCTTAGTGTGGAATCGCTTTCCCCTTTGATTTCTTTAAAAGATTAATCCTTTTAACCATGTTCTCAACCAACTTGGAACACTGTGAAGAGGGGATGCTATTCCATTCATTTTGCAGAACTTCCAACTGTTTTTCTTTGTTCGAAAACGTTCTTCCAGCCAATGCACGAGATATTATGGCCCAAATATTGTCGATTGGGTTTAAATCGGGGCTTTGGCCAGGCCAAAACATCACATAAATTGAATTATCGGCAAGCCATTTCTTAGTGACTTTAGCGGTGTGTGCAGGTGCATTATCTTGTTGAAAAATGATGTTATGGGATACTCCCAGCTTCTAGATACTTGGAAACAGTCCTGTTTCTAATATTCGAATGTATTCCTTTGCATTGATTGACGCCTCACGTCGGACCAGAAAACATTCCTAAACCATTCTGTATCTTTCTTGCCATAACATGAGACAAATGTCTTTCTATCATTGATGTTCTTCTTAGATAATAATGGCTTTTTTGCGCACCTTTTTGAAGAAAATCCCATTTCCTTCAATCGTCTAGATATTGTCATTCTAGAAATGGAATTTCGATCCGCTGTTTTGAATTGTTTGCTATGGTCAACATAAGTTTTCTTTTGGTCCTTCAAAACAGTCATTTTAAGCCTGTGGTCGTCCTTCCCAGTGGATGCTCTAGGGCGACCAGATCCAGATTTCCTTTTTACTGAACCTTCGATTTCGAACCTTTGACCAATTCGCTTCACAACAGAGAGAGATGTTGTCACATTTTCTTTTTTCAAAATATCGAAAATCTGCTTGTAAGTCATATTAGACTGCCTTAATCCTGTAATTCGGTTTTTCATATCCTAGCCCAGATGCAGTCTTACCTTTTTAGGACTCATTTTTACCACTAAATTATTATATACTATAATAATAATGATCTGAAAAATAGGAATTTGCAGTTAAATTTCAGTAAATTCCTGAAAAATATCGAAAAATCTATTTTCTTCCTTCTTTCAATCTTGGCCCATTTTTTCTGTTCACGAGTATATATATATATATATATATATATATATATATATATATATATATATATATATATGCTCAGAACAAGGTACGTATGGTTTACCGTGATTTTTAAAATAAGTTTTAATAAATCTTCATCATTATGTCGCGCAATTAGTACGGATATCCATGACAATCTCTCGCCAACCTTCTCTATCAGTCATTGTCCCATGGAGGTTCTCTGTGCAGCATCCAGTATCCGCACAGAGCTGGTCAATGTAGGTACTTGCTGGCCAGCTCACACTAGCGTGCCCATTTGCTGCTTTCCACTGAAAGATGTCACTTATGAGTTCGTTCTTGCTTCTCCAGCAGTTTCCTGCATGTCTTATCCGTCTCACTCGGATGGTTCGTGAGATAGTGGGCAGGTGTCCGTACAGCTGCTTCCTCATGGGGTGCTACGACTTGTTCGAGATCGCGGATAGCATTCTTGTGCAGCTCCCATCTAGTTTACTATCCAGACGTTTCGTTAGTGTCTAGGTGGTGCAGCCATACAGCAGCACTGATACAACCACAGCTTGGAAGAATCGTCGTTTTAACTTGTCAGTGAGACATGTCCTTTTTTCTTTTACAATTGAAAGGGTTTTCGTGTTATATCTATTAATAATGGAGATTCGCTTCCGGTTTTTGTCTGTAACAAAAATTACGTCACTGTTTACGTCACATTACTCAAAATCGCCATAACAGAATAAATACACTCAAAATTTGAACATGCAACATTAGACAGTCATTGTTTTTTAAAACAAGTTTTAATAAATACATGACTGGTATTATATATCTATATATAGTTTGTTTTATTTTAATACATATTTAAAGTTTACATTTCAAATTGTTTTATTTTTTAATCCTTTAATGAATTTGCTGATTTTACTTACTTAGGGTACAAACTCGCTGACATTGAATTTTTTACTTTATTTCAGGCAATATGTTTCAAAAATGTATTTTTACATCGCCCGGAGGCCGTTTTTTATTTTGTACTAGTACAAATAAAGATTTTTTTTTTCAATACTGATTTTTTTAAGCATGAATAATTGTGAGTGTTATTGTTTAAACTAGACTAATGTTTAAAAATATATAAAAGACTTACCAGTTGCGTTTAGAGTTGGTATCGTAAGTGATATTTATATCACTGGAAATTTATAGTAATTGTTATATTGGTGTTTAAGGCAGATGTAAAAAAAAATTCGTTAATGGATTTGTATTGGAAGGTGGTTTATGTGTTAAAAGATATTTAGAAAATTATTATTATTATTTCAGTCTTGTGGGGTTTTCACACCAGAATTAGCTGATGGTATTTCAGTGAGTGACAAGTCTCCTCAGGTTTCCAGGACTCTTTTGTGTATTCTAGCCAATTGCAGCATATTGTCATTATTATTTCACTCCATTCAAGTTTTTCCCACCTGCTGTAGCCGGTGGTTCACTGGAGGCTGGTGACAGCAAGTCTCCTCAGGTCTCCAGAACTCTTCTGAGTATTTAAGCCGATCTCAATAATGATGTAGTCTGGATGGTCTCGATCCTTCCTCTGATTTTAAATTCATCCAGACACTTTTCTAAACCCCTGGGGATCGTTCCAAGGGCCCCAATTACAATTGGTACGACGTTCACCCTCAAGTTCCACACTTTTCTCAGGTCTCTGGCAAGGTCCAAGTATTTGTCGATCTTTTCGCTCTCTTACATTTTCACTCTGTGATCGGCCTCTTCTTGTCAATAAAAATTAGGTCCGGTCTCCTGGCCGGGGTTAGGTGATCCGTCTGTACCTCAACGTCCCAGAGAATTCTATGTGTCTCATTCTCTAGGACAGATTCAGGCTTGTGCATATACCATATAGTTGAATGGTGAAAATTGAATTTCTTACACAGTTCCCAGTGAATCACCTTTCCCACCCAGTCGTGTCTAGTCTTGTATATGCGAGACAAGGTCAAATTTTTAAGCAGACTCAAAGGAACCATAAGGTTCCAGATTTGATACCGGCCCTCGTCAGTTCAGCGCTGGTGTAGCAAAGCTTGGATCTGTGCGGTAAAGTTGGGAACTGATGGTAGGAGTGGCGCTTCACCCTAGACGCAAAAAAGAATCTCCCTGGGCACGCCTTAGTGGAAGGAGAGAGACCCTCTCGCCGTCCGGCTGATACCGACAACAGGTTTACATTCAGTTTTCCTTCTCCTGAACATGTTGCCATTACCATTTTTTTAAAGAAGTAGTTCGAACACGACCATGGATTACATTTTTCCGATTTCTGATATTCTTCAAACCTGCCGCCCATTGGATAATCTTATATGTGCGGTAAGACATGTGGTAGGTGTATCGCTAGTGAAAAGAGGATGTGTAACATTACATGCTCGATTAAAAGAAATGAAGTTGTAGGTAAATACCTACATTGGATCGGAGTGGCTGGTATTCTGCATTTGTCGTTGGGCTGGTATTTTCTGTTCTTGGAGTCTAGAAATTAGTTGGGATTTTCTTGGGTTCTTTCTGAGAAATGTTGTCTTGTACTGTAACAAATACAAGACGTTCTTTTTTTTTTTCATTAACCCAAGTACAAGCCTGGGAGGACAGACTGCATCTCCTGTCTGTCCTACTCAAACACTCAGTCCAGACTCTCTCCTTTCACTATCCCCCTTTCACCCTCGCACTGTTGGCACTTTTCGACCAATCAGAAGCCAATTTGTTAGCCATTCACACGTCATCCTTAATCTAGTTTCTCCACATACTGTCGGGTTGATCTCCTAATTTTTCTCCCATAATATATAATCATAGGCTTGGGTTTTTACACGTACCATTATTTTACAGATAGACTCTATCGATGTTCGATTGATACCTTCAATAAGCCACTTCAACGACATTATTT
>CM042180.1:28425844-28452886 GCA_023376005.1 Doryteuthis pealeii | reverse complement strand
AAGAGAGAGATGGGTGGGCCACATAAATATATACCTTTTGTCACACCCTCATAAGTGGGATGAGAGGCAAATACCTGTAGATATGGTCAAAAGTATTGATAATGTAAAACAATTTTATTAATAATTGAGATTTAGATAAAACTAAAACCATGGAGAATGCGATGTAAATAACTAAGGGAATTGTGACTTGAGAAGTGATATAGTTTCGGTTACAAACATATAAACACAAAATCTCCATTATAATAAGATATACAGAAAAAAAGGAATAATTAGGTTTAAAATTTGTGTCAAGACAGGATATATCTAAAGGTTTTGGTAATGCATCTCTTGGGGTTTATCTAAATCTCACAGACCATCCCTAGAGCCAAGGAATAATCTATATATTAATACGCTTATTATCATCTTGCAACATCCTCCAATACACAATCTGGCGAGTATTACTTCTTCTCTATTAGAAGAGTAGAAGTAATACTCGCCAGATTGCGTATTGGACACACCCACATTACCCATTCGCACCTGTTAAAAGGGGAGGATGCCCCAGTGTGCCCAACATGCAAAGTACAACTTACAACCAAACATATCCTTCTAAATTGTAACAGCCTTAAACATATCCACACTAATTAATATCAAACATGAAACCTGAGGGACATCTTTAAGAATACAAACCCTGAAAACATTTTAAATTTTCTAAAAAAAAACAACCTTTTCAACAAGATATAACAAAACATAACCGACTATCTCTATAGAACCACTACTTTAAAGACTGAAATCCATAATAACCTTTTCTGGCATCAAATGACCCACAGAGGTTGATATGCCGTTAAACAAAACTCAAACTCAAACTCTGGTTAAAAATCAGATGATCCAAGATGAAATGCAATTCGCAGAATTCATATTTTTATGAGTTTCGTCATCACAGCTGGACCACTCCTTTTTATTATTAAAGAAATTTGAAAATGAAAACAATAATATCAGAAATTAATAACATCAAGTAATTATTAGATGTGTCGGTCGGGGCTTTAGAATAAACCGATTGCAGGGAAGTATGACCTCCGCCCAATGGGGCCACCTATTGGCCGTGGGTGGCGACCTGTGATGCTTAAGGCGGACTCCTAGTGGCTGAACAGTCTATGACATGCAACACTCCATCTAGGTCTTTATTTAGGCTAGACAGGCGGTCGGGGATCAATCAGCTGGTCACGACAAGCCTGAACATTTATTAGGAAACACTTGATATCATCACACATACATCACACTCACACACACACACACACACACACACACACACACACACACACATATATATTATATATATATATATATATATATATGACCTACAAGAGCATAAAGTATGGTTTACAGTGAGATTTCGAAGATCCCATATAGAATCACCCCTTAAAACCAGTCATTTGGATTACCTTATATATATATGTATATATATACATATATATATGATTTCATGTACCTATCTAATACTAATACAGTGGTACCTTGGCTTTTGAGTTTAATTCGTTCCGCTTGTGACTCGTATATCAAATCAATTTTTCTTGATTGAAATAAACAGAAATGCCATTAACCCGTTTCAGTCCCGCTCCCAAACAGCCTATTTTTCATTAAGATTTTTTTCAATAAGAAAGTAAAAAAAAGTAAGTAAAGTCGTCGGTGTGGCCTAAAGTCGGTGTCAGCCAGACAGCGAGGGATCTATCCTCTTTTCACTAGAGATATTGTCTGGGAGTCTGAGGCGGAGCGCCACTCCCACGAACAGCTCCTCGAGGTTCCCGGCCGGACACTCTACCGACAGAGCTAAGCCGGCCGTTCACTGTATTGTATAAAAAACATAATAAAATAAAATGTAATGAATTGTGTGCGGTAATATATTTTATTGTTTTTTTTATAAATAAGTTTGTTCTGTGGCGTAATAAATTTGGAAAATTAGATCATTTTAGTGAATTTATTAACATAAGTGTGTCTGAAACTCGCTCGTACCTCGGTAACTCTTAAGTTAGGGCACTTGTAAGTTAACAATAGGAAGCGCTATTTGCAAGGTACTCAATAGTGGTATATCCTTTCATGTACCAGAATATTGTTAGCATAATTTTCTTTATTGAAAACTGCGTCTTATAATAACCAACAAACCATACAACCAGAAATAATTCCCATTTTATTTACGTATTGTTCCTTTACAAGAATAAAATTCATTGAATAATAAAATAGAAGATTATTAAAACAAGTGAAACAAGTATTGAAAAAATTGACCTGTGTCACATCCTGTTCTTATGGAGGGGTTGGTAAATACATACATACTGTAGGTTCCATGTGGCATATATATTATATATATATATATATATATACCAAAACCTCCGCACGAGCAGAATGTGACACTAGGCCAGTTTCTTTAGCAGTGATTAACTATCCTAGGTTAAAGAGCCCAGTATGCCCTACTATTTACCCATAGTTGGAGGTAGAGTAGCTGGATACATACCTTTCCCAAAATCAGCGCAATGTGAAATGCAAACAGCCTCGTCTGGGATTTGAAATCGCATCGACGTGTCTATTTCCTACGATTCTAACCATTACACCACGCAACTCCATCTGGTCTATAGAGATGCAGTTTCATCATGTTAGTAATAGTGTTGCAGGTTTTAAAAATGCATTAAAACAATTGAGTTAATTCTTCTATTAATATCCATCAAGAATGAATAGAACAAAACGTCTTTGGCCTAAAATAATCCAACAAGGGTTGACATGCCTTAAAATCCAAGACACAAAACCACCAGTAATAATTCCCATAATTTCATGGGCATGACGTTAAACTCTATTCGATGGTGAAGTTTTAATTCTGGAACTCTGGGGAATTTGGAGTACTCCTCATCACCCAGAGTGGTAGTACCTGTTAGGATCCAATCTATGTTAAATAGAAAAATTGAGTTTAAAAAACTGAGAACCCATCAAGAATAAATCAAATAAAACGTCTTCGGCATAAAATAAACCAACACAGTTTGACATACCGTAAAATCCAACAAACCAAACAATCAGTAATAATTCTTATAATACCCTGGGTATGACGTTACTCTATCTGTTAGTAATATATAATATAATAATATAGAAATTATCGGGTTAGTAATAGTACTGTAGTTTAAAAAAATTAGTTTAATTCTTTTTTAAATATCCATCAATAATGAATAGAAAAACGTCTTCGGCATTAAATAACCCAACAACGGTTGGCATCCCGTAAAGTCCAAGAAACCAAACCACCAGGCATAATTCCCCTTCTTATTTACGTATTGTTCCTTTACGAGAATAAAATTTATTCAATAATAAAATTGAATAATGGAGGAATATTAAAACAAGTAAAATATTTTTTTTAAATTAAAGTAGAAAATGATGCAATTTTGCAGACGGTAAACAGATTGTCTCCAGAACGATTTCATCTTTTCTCTTCTTTTTCCAACTCTCGCCCAGTTCTCGCCCAGTCTCGCGTGACGTCTATTTAAATTGTAATTGTGCTGTAATTCGTATTTCTGCAGTCGGTGAAATTGTGCTAATTGTACCTTGGAGCCGTTTAAGATTCAAACGACTGGGACACATGGTTGATACGACTCATAGGGGTAGAGAGAGAGGGGTGGTAGAGCGAGTGAGAGGTGGGAGAAAGGGGGTGAGACGGGTGGATAGAGCTAAAGAGAGAGGGGAAAGAGATGAGAGAGAGGGGGAGAGTGATAGAGAACATGAAAGAGGGAAAGAGAGAGTGAGACAGGAAAGGAGAGGGAGGAGTGAGAGAGAGGTAGGAGGGGAGAGAGAGACAGAGAGAGAGAGAGGAAGAAAGAGAGAAGGAGAGAGGGGGTAGAGACCATGAAAGAGAGCGAGAGAGAAGAAGAGAGCTAGATTGATAGAGAGAGAGAGACAGGCAGACAGAGGGAAGGAGAAAGAGAGGGGGTTGAGAGAGATGGAAGTGAAGAGAAAGGGAGAGAGCTAGAGAGTGAGAGAGGAAGAGGAAAAAGAGAGAGAGAGAGAGAGAGAGAAAGAGAAAAAAGGGAGCATGTAAAAGTGCGGGAAGAAGAGAGAGACAGAGAAAGAGGGAAGGAGAGAACGAAAGATAAAGAGAGGGAGAAGTAGAGTGAGAGAGAAGGAGAAAAGAGAGAGAGGAGGTAGAGTGAGTGAGAGGGGTGAGGAGAGAGGAGGAGAGACGGGTAGATGGAGCTAAAGAAAGAGGGAGAAATAGATCAGAGAGAGAGAGAGAGAGAGAGAGAGAGGGAGAGGGTGAGAGAGGGGAAGAAGAGAGCTAAAGAAAGAGGAGGAGAGATGAAGCAGAGAGAGGAGGAGAGAGGAGGAACGGAGAGAGGAGGAACGGGAGAGAGGAAGTGAGCCAGAGGGTGAGAGAGAAGAGGGAAGGAGAAAGAGAGAGAAGGAAGGAGAGAAAGAGAGAGGTAAGCAAAGCTAGTGAGTGGAGAGGGGGAGAGGGGTGGATAGAGCTAAAGAAAGAGAGGAGAGAGGGGGGAGCATCAAATAGAGGAGGAAGAAGGGGAGAAACAGGGAAGGAGAGAAAGTGGGAGAGTGGGAGGAGGAAGGGGGAGAGAGAGGGAGAGAGCTAGAGAGGGAGAGAGAAGAGAGAAGGAGAGTGACAGGGGAAGCAAAGGTAGTGAGTGAAGAGGAGGAAAGAGAGCATGTAAGAGAGCCGAAAAGAGAGAGAGGGGGAGGAAAACGAAAAATAAAGAGATGGAAAAGTAGAGCGAGAGAGAAGGAGAGAAGAGGAGAGAGAGAGAGAGAGAGAGAGAGAGAGAGAGAGAAAGAGTGAAAACAAAAGAGAGTGTAAGAGAGGAAGAAAGAGAATTGGAGATGGCGAAAGAGACAGGGAGGGAGAGAGTAAGAGATATGGGGGAAAAGAGAGCAAGAAAGTGAGAGAAAGAGGGAAGGAGATAGTGAGAGAGAAAGAAAGTGGAAAGGAGAAAGCGAAAGAGATAGAAACAGAGAGAGAGAGAGAGAGAGAGAAAGAGAGAGAGAGAAGAGTGGAAGGGAAGAGAGAGTGATGGAGTGTGTGTGAGATAGAGAGATACATAGAGAGAGAGAGAGAGAGAGAGAGTGAGAGTGAGTGAGAGAGAGAGTGAGATAGAGAGAGAGTGGAAGGGAAGAGAGAGTGGGGGAGTGTGTGTGAGACAGAGAGATACATAGAGAGAGAGAGCGTGTGTGTGTGTGTGTGAGTGAGAGAGAGAAAGAGAGAGAGAGAGCGTGAGTGGGTGACAGTGACAGAGAAAAAGAGTAGAAGGGAAGAGAGAGTGAGGGAGCGTGTGTGACAGAGAGATGCATAGAGAGAAACAGAAAGAGAGTGTGTGTGAGAGTGAGTGAGAGAGTGAGATAGAGAAAGAGAGGAAGGGAAGAGAGAGTGAGGAGTGTGTGTAAGACTGAGAGATACATGGAGAGAAAGAGAGAGTGAGAGTGAATGAAAGAGAGAAATAGAGCGGGTGATTGAGTGATAGAGAGAGAAAGAAAGAGAGAAAGGGAGAGAGGAAAGGAAGAGAGGGTGGGGGAGTGTGTTTGAGACAGAGAGATACATAGAGTGAGTGTGGTTGAGAGAGAGAAAGAGAGAGAGAGAGAGAGAGAGCGTGAGTGAGTGAGAGAGAAGTAAGAGAGAGAGAGAGAGAGTAGAAGGAAAGAGAGAGTGAGGAGTGCGTGTGTAAGACAGAGAGATGCATGGAGAGAAAGAGAGAGAGTGAGAGAGAGAAAGAGCAATAGAGTGAGTGAGTGAGTGAGTGATAGAGAGAGAGAGAGAGTGTGTGTGAGAGAGAGAGAGAGAGAGAGAGAGAGAGAGAGAGAGAGAGAGAGAGAGATTGTGATTGATTTTCCCTGTCGTTTATTCCAAATTCGATTTGATTATTTTCAAAACGATATATCGCGTATCTTTCATGATCTTCCGTCGGTTCCGCTTGTTTTATAATAGGATAATTGAATGGAAGGAAGGAAGGGAGGAAGGGAGGGAGGGAGGAAGGGAGGGAGGAAGAAAGGAGGAAGGGAGGAAGGAAGGGGGAATAAAGAAAGGGGTGGAGGGGGAGGGAGGAAGCAATGTAAAGAAAAATGAAAAAGAAAGAGTAAAAGAACAATTAATAGGAAAAAATGGAGAGTATAAGAAAGAAAAGAAAGAAAAAAGAATAAAAAGAAAGTAAAAGAAATACTAATAAAAAGAAATAAAGAGTAAAAGAAAGAAAGAAAGAAAGAAAGAAAGAAAGAAAAAGGAAAAGAAAGTAAGAATGAAAGAAAGAAGAAACATAAAAATAAAAAAGAAAGCGTAAAAAAAAGACGAATAGAAAGAAATGGAAATTAAATAAAGAATGAAAGAAGGAATGAAAAGAAGAAGAAAAATAAAAGAATACGATAAAGACTGATAATAAGAAATGAAAGACAAAAGAAAGAAAGGAAAGAATAAAGGAAGGAAAAATAAGAGAGTAAATGAAAAATTAATTCAAAGAAATGAAAAGTAAAAGAAAGAAAGAAAGAAAGAAAGAAAGAAAGAACAAAAAAGAGCAAAAGATAGAAAGAAAGTAAGATGAAGAGAAAGAAAAAAAATAAGAAAAAGGAGAACAAAAAAGTCAAAGAGAGAAAGAATAAAAGTAATTTTTGCTGAAAGAAAGAAAGAAGAAAGAAAGAATGAAAGAAGAAAAAGGAGAACACAAGAAAATAAATAAGAATAAAAAAGAGTGTAAACGAAAAATTAATTCAAAGAAATGAAGATCAAAAGAAAGAAAGAAAGAAAGAAAGAAAGAAAAGAAGGAAGGAATGAAGGAAGCAAAAGAAGATTTAAAAACAAATGAAGAATAAAAGAAAAGAGAGAGTGTGATAGAAAGAGTAAAACACTGAAGGAAGGAGGAACGAGGGAGGGAGGGAGGAAAGAAAGAAAAGAAAAAAATGAATAGTAAAAGAAATAAAAACACAGTAAAAGAAAATGAAGAGGGAGAGAGAGAGAGAGCGAGCGAGAGAGAGAGAGAGAGAGAGAGAGAGCGAGAGAGAGAGGAGAGAGTAATAGAATGAGTAAAAGAAAAGGTGAAATAAAGTAGACAGGAACAAAGGAAGGAAAGAATGAAGGAAGAAAGGAGTAAAAAGAAATCAAGAGTAAAAGAAAGAAAAATATAGTCCAAGAAAAGAGAGACCAAGAGTGTAAAAGAAATAGTGAAACAAGGAAAGAAGGAAGGAAGGAAGGAAGGAAGGCAGGAAAAAATAATTAAAAAGAAATAAAGAAAATAAAAGAAAAAAGCTAAAAGAAAAGACACAGAGAGAAAGACAGAGAGAGAGAGAGAGAGAGACAGAGAGAGAGAGAGAGAGAGAGAGAGAGAGAGAGAGAGAGAGTAAAAGAAAGATTGAAACAAAGAAGGAAAGAAGAGGAAATAAAGAAAATTCGAATAAAAAAGAAACGAAGTCTAAAAGAAAGAAAAAATTTGAGTAAAAGAAAAGAGAATATTGGAAAGAGTAAAAAAAAAAAAACGAAAGAAGGAAATAGAAAAAGAAAGAACAAAAGAAAGACTGGATGAAAGAAAGAAAGAAAGAAAGAAATATTGGATAACTGTATTTTGTTATTCTCTTTCTGTTAAAACCTTCTCGCTGATCCGATGGAGTTTTCTCGTCGTCTGGATCTATTGTCATCCGGGTCTTTCGTCTCGGGTCGTATATCTTGGCGTCCATCTTTAGTCAGTTCTTATTAATGAACACGAACACATCGATTGTTTATATATATATATATATATATATATATATATATATATATATATATATATATATATATATATCCCGACACCCCTGCAGTTAGATTTCAAATGTCTGAGGGCAAATGAAACTCAAACTGGTTAAGAAAACTGCCGATCGGGAAGAAGTTATGTGGTGTAGGATCGGCTGGTGAAGTAATAGATAAATAGCTAATTAATTTTCATCTGTCTGTCTGTCTGTCTTTCTCTCTCTCTCTCTCTCTCTCTCTATATATATATATATATATATATTATATATAGTATAGAAGTATAACCAATTTAAGTTTAATCAGTTTCTTGATTAATTCATTAAAATTAACCCTGATGATCCATTTTTGTTAAAACTTATGTAGGTTATCTATATATACCTGTATACTAAATCCGCTCTATTAACGTATTGAGCAATTCATATTCTTTATAACCATGACTTATTCAGTTACTATTTTTATCAACCGTCGATATTGCGATTAACTCTATATTCTATTTCCCGGTATTCTTCATATATATATATATATATATATATATATATATATATATATATATATATATAGTTAGTACACTTGGAACGGTCCCTAATAGCTGAGAAAAAAGACTAGAGGAACTGGATATCAGAGGAAGAATTGAGACCATCCAGACAACAGCATTGTTGAAATCGGCTAGAATACTCAGGAGAGTCCTGGAGACCTGAGGAAATTCGGTATCTGCCTGTAACCTAAAACTACGTTACTGCTTTACGACACAATACCATCAGGAATTGAGTAAATTTATTGATAAGTATTCAATTTATAGTCAAAATCATTAACTCGTTCACCGTGGGTAGGATGTGACACAAGATCGTACGTATGGGGCACTCAGCGAGGATAGACCTCGCAATTCAGTAGTGGTAACCATCGTCCCATAATGGGTTACCCAGGTAGGTATTTATCTGACCTGTTTGTCAGCTAGGGTTAGGATGTGACACAAGGGTATAAGGCTCGAACTCACTATTCCCTAGTAATGAATCTGCTAGACAACTTATGAAAGGGGGGAAATATAGGGGGTGATAGATGTTCATATCAACAAGCTCCCGCCGAGAGGGAGGGGCCAAAAACAAGCAAGTCCACGGTCTTCCAGCAAGCCAAACCTTCCCCATGGTCAACACGCTCTTCGTTTTCGTTTAGCAGATGCAAAAATCACAGTAAAGAATTACTCGGTCGTTCGCGTCAGTCAACCTGCTACTGAAACATCTTACTGCCCCGCGTTTGACTCACACGTTATTTATGTACGCATTTACCGAAACATCATGGCACTTCGCGTCCGTCCAATGCCTAAATCGCGTCTACCTTCACATGCGGGAGGACGCGGGCGCGATCCCGGCAAGTAAGACAATGTCTTGCTCTTTTTCGTTCTCCGTCATATTAACCATTACCAATTAGTATATACCAACTCAGAGTATGAGTAGCAGAGGGTCTTGTGCGGGAGTGAGAAGCTGATGGTAGATGCAGCGCTCCACCTCAGATACAAAAACACTCTCCTTGGTCTAGCGCTAGGGAAAAGGGGATAAACTCCCTCGATGTTTGGCTGATACCGACTTTAGGCTACCCGACTCTACCGATTGATCTAACCCGGCTCCTTAAAGGGGGAGAGTAGTTGGATGTATACCTTTCTTAAAAGTATTAGCGCTATGTGAAATGCAAACAGCCTCGTCCAGGATTTGAACGAGACCATTTCCTACGACTCTAACCATTACACAACGCCTTCCACCCATTAGTATATACCCACGACGTACATTGATAAAACCTCTCTGTCTAGTTTGTGGTTGTAACTACTGAGCCATGATCTCTGTAAGGTTTTAAAATAGTAAACAATTTTGTCTCAGTTGATCCCGCAAAGCTATTCGTAGTAGTGGATCTGATAGACTACCTTGTTGTCGTACCTAATAATTACCAGCGTATCTAGCAAGGCTAAAACTCGCTTTCAGTAGTAGGGGATCTGCTAGACTACCTGTTGTCCGTACCTAATAATTACCCAGGCGTATCTAGCAAGGCTAAAACTCGCTATTTCAGTAGTAGGGGATCTGCTAGACTACCTTGTTGTCCGTCCCTAATAATTACTCAGGCGTATCTAGCAAGGCTCAAACTCGCTATTCAGTAGTAATGGATCTGATAGACTACCTTGGTTGTCCGTCCTAATAATTACCAGGCGTATCTAGCAAGGCTAAAACTCGCTATTCAGTAGTAGGGGATCTGCTAGACTACCTTGTTGTCCGTCCCTAATAATTACTCAGCGTATCTAGCAAGGCTCAAACTCGCTATTCAGTAGTAATGGATCTGCTAGACTACCTTGTTGTCCGTCCCTAATAATTACCAGGCGTATCTATCAAGGCTCAAACTCGCTATTCAGTAGTAGTGGATCTGCTAGACTACCTTGTTGTCCGTCCCTAATAATTACTCAGGCGTATCTAGCAAGGCTCAAACTCGCTATTCAGTAGTAATGGCTCTGCTAGACTACCTTGTTGTCCGTCCCTAATAATTACTCAGGCGTATCTAGCAAGGCTCAAACTCGCTATTCAGTAGTAGTGGATCTGCTAGACTACCTTGTTGTCCGTCCTAATAATTACTCAGGCGTATTTAGCAAGGCTCAAACTCGCTATTCAGTATAATGGATCTGCTAGACTACCTGTTTGTCCGTCCCTAATAATAACTCAGGCGTATTTAGCAAGGCTAAACTCGCTATTCAGTAGTAATGGATCTGCTAGACTACTTTTGTCCGTCCCTAATAATTACTCAGGGTATCTAGCAAGGCTCAAACTCGCTATTCAGTAGTAATGGATCTGCTAGACTACCTTGTTGTCCGTCCCTAATAATTACTCAGGCGTATCTAGCAAGGCTCAAACTCGCTATTCAGTAGTAATGGATCTGCTAGACTACCTTGTTGTCCGTCCTAATAATTACCAGGCGTATCTAGCAAGGCTAAAACTCGCTATTCAGTAGTAGGGGATCTGCTAGACTACCTTGTTGTCCGTCCTAATAATTACTCAGGCGTATCTAGCAAGGCTCAAACTCGCTATTCAGTAGTAATGGATCTGCTAGACTACCTTGTTGTCCGTCCCTAATAATTACTCAGGCGTATCTATCAAGGTCAACTCGCTATTCAGTAGTAGTGGATCTGCTAGACTACCTTGTTGTCCGTCCCTAATAATTACTCAGGCGTATCTAGCAAGGCTCAAACTCGCTATTCAGTAGTAATGGCTCTGCTAGACTACTTGTTGTCCGTCCCTAATATTTACTCAGGCGTATCTAGCAAGGCTCAAACTCGCTATTCAGTAGTAATGGATCTGCTAGACTACCTTGTTGTCCGTCCCTAATAATTACTCAGGCGTATCTAGCAAGGCTCAAACTCGCTATTCAGTAGTAATGGATCTGCTAGACTACCTTGTTGTCCGTCCTAATAATTACTCAGGCGTATTTAGCAAGGCTCAAACTCGCTATTCAGTAGTAATGGATCTGCTAGACTACCTTGTTGTCCGTCCCTAATAATTACTCAGGCGTATCTAGCAAGGCTCAAACTCGCTATTCAGTAGTAATGGATCTGCTGGACTACCTTGTTGTCCGTCCCTAATAATTACTCAGGCGTATCTAGCAAGGCTCAAACTCGCTATTCAGTAGTAATGGATCTGCTAGACTACCTTGTTGTCCGTCCCTAATAATTACTCAGGCGTATCTAGCAAGGCTCAAACTCGCTATTCAGTAGTAATGGATCTGCTGGACTACCTTGTTGTCCGTCCCTAATAATTACTCAGGCGTATCTAGCAAGGCTCAAACTCGCTATTCAGTAGTAATGGTCTGCTAGACTACCTTGTTGTCCGTCCCTAATAATTACTCAGGCGTATCTAGCAAGGCTCAAACTCGCTATTCAGTAGTAATGGATCTGCTAGACTACCTTGTTGTCCGTCCCTAATAATTACTCAGGCGTATCTAGCAAGGCTCAAACTCGCTATTCAGTAGTAATGGATCTGCTAGACTACCTTGTTGTCCGTCCCTAATAATTACTCAGGCGTATCTAGCAAGGCTCAAACTCGCTATTCAGTAGTAATGGATCTGCTAGACTACCTTGTTGTCCGTCCCTAATAATTACTCAGGCGTATCTAGCAAGGCTCAAACTCGCTATTCAGTAGTAATGGATCTGCTAGACTACCTTGTTGTCCGTCCCTAATAATTACTCAGGCGTATCTAGCAAGGCTCAAACTCGCTATTCAGTAGTAATGGATCTGCCTACCTTGTTGTCCGTCCTAATAATTACTCAGGCGTATCTAGCAAGGCTCAAACTCGCTATTCAGTAGTAATGGATCTGCTAGACTACCTTGTTGTCCGTCCCTAATAATTACTCAGGCGTATCTAGCAAGGCTCAAACTCGCTATTCAGTAGTAATGGATCTGCTAGACTACCTTGTTGTCCGTCCCTAATAATTACTCAGGCGTATCTAGCAAGGCTCAACTCGCTATTCAGTAGTAATGGATCTGCTAGACTACCTTGTTGTCCGTCCCTAATAATTACTCAGGCGTATCTAGCAAGGCTCAAACTCGCTATTCAGTAGTAATGGATCTGCTAGACTACCTTGTTGTCCGTCCCTAATAATTACTCAGGCGTATCTAGCAAGGCTCAAACTCGCTATTCAGTAGTAATGGATCTGCTAGACTACCTTGTTGTCCGTCCCTAATAATTACTCAGGCGTATCTAGCAAGGCTCAAACTCGCTATTCAGTAGTAATGGATCTGCTAGACTACCTTGTTGTCCGTCCCTAATAATTACTCAGGCGTATCTAGCAAGGCTCAAACTCGCTATTCAGTAGTAATGGATCTGCTAGACTACCTTGTTGTCCGTCCCTAATAATTACTCAGCGTATCTAGCAAGGCTCAAACTCGCTATTCAGTAGTAATGGATCTGCTAGACTACCTTGTTGTCCGTCCTAATAATTACTCAGGCGTATCTAGCAAGGCTCAAACTCGCTATTCAGTAGTAATGGATCTGCTAGACTACCTTGTTGTCCGTCCCTAATAATTACTCAGGCGTATCTAGCAAGGCTCAAACTCGCTATTCAGTAGTAATGGATCTGCTAGACTACCTTGTTGTCCGTCCCTAATAATTACTCAGGCGTATCTAGCAAGGCTCAAACTCGCTATTCAGTAGTAATGGATCTGCTAGACTACCTTGTTGTCCGTCCCTAATAATTACTCAGTCGTATCTAGCAAGGCTCAAACTCGCTATTCAGTAGTAATGGATCTGCTAGACTACCTTGTGTCCGTCCCTAATAATTACTCAGGCGTATCTGCAAGGCTCAACTCGCTATTCAGTAGTAATGGATCTGCTAGACTACCTTGTTGTCCGTCCCTAATAATTACTCAGGCGTATCTAGCAAGGCTCAAACTCGCTATTCAGTAGTAATGGATCTGCTAGACTACCTTGTTGTCCGTCCCTAATAATTACTCAGCGTATCTAGCAAGGCTCAAACTCGCTATTCAGTAGTATGGATCTGCTAGACTACCTTGTTGTCCGTCCCTAATAATTACTCAGGCGTATCTAGCAAGGCTCAAACTCGCTATTCAGTAGTAATGGGATCTGCTAGACTACTTGTTGTCCGTCCCTAATAATTACTCAGGCGTATCTAGCAAGGCTCAAACTCGCTAGTATCTGCTAGAGTATCTATCGCTGCTAGACTCCTTGAGGCGTATCTAGCAAGGCTCAAATTATTCAGTAGTAATGGATCTGCTACTACCTTGTTGTCCGTCCCTAATAATTACTCAGCGTATCTAGCAAGGCTCAAACTCGCTATTCAGTAGTAATGGATCTGCTGACTACCTTGTTGTCCGTCCCTAATAATTACTCAGGCGTATCTAGCAAGCTCAAACTCGCTAGTAGTAATGGATCTGCTAGACTACCTTGTTGTCCGTCCCTAATAATTACTCAGGCGTATCTAGCAAGGCTCAAACTCGCTATTCAGTAGTAAAATCTGCTTAAACTTGATTGCACAACGATGACACCCTCGTTGAAATAAGAAGTTATTTACCCCAGGGTAGATGTGACACAAGTTCGTAAGTATAGGCATTCAGCTTGGATAGTACTCGCTATTCAATAGTGATAACCATTGCCACATGATCATTCCCAGGTAGGAATTTACCCACCCGTTTGCCAGCCAGGGTTAGGATGTGACACAAGGTCGTATGGGGCTTCCGGCGAGGATAGAACTCATTATTCAGTAGTAATCGATCTGCTAGACTAACTTGCTAACCATTACCCATTTAGCTCAGTCGGTAGAGTGTTCGGATAGAAACCACAAGGTTCCTAATTTGATACCGGCCCTCGCCTACTCAACGTATGAATACCACAGGGATCTATGTGGTAGAGTAAGGAGCTGACGGTAGATGTAGCGCTCCATCTCAGACGCAAAAACACTCTCTTCTGATACCGACTTTAGGTCTACCCGACGACTTTATATATATATATATTATATATATATATATATATATATATATGAGATTAAGGTAATTTTCTTTAGAAGCATTGTTAAGGAAAGTATATTATCATTTATATTTTTTGCTTGAAGGCAGTTACAATGCGTATATCGTATAAAATTCGATAAATAATGAAAATAATTAGGACAAGCGAACTCGCAAACATCACCCTGTCGGAGAGAAATCGTAAGTATACATCGCTGATGAGACTTAATAAAGTTGAAACATATATATTTGTCAACCCCTCCGCACGAGCAGGATGTGACCCAATGTCAATTTCTTAAGTAGAGTCTAACAGGTTTGAATTTAGAGTTTTCCTTCTCTTATATTGGTTACCTAGCCAATGTTAAAGAGCCCAATCCGCCATACTATCTAATCATAGCTGGAGGGAGAGTTGTTAGATGTATACCTTTCTCAGATGTATTAGTACTATGTGTAAGTTATTTACCTTTACTGGTAATATGTGACACAAGCACTTAAGTATGGGGCTTCCAGGGAAGATAAAACTCGCTATTCAGTAGAAATGGATCTGCTAGACTAGCTTACTAACCCTTACCCATTAGTATATACCCACGACGTACATTGATAAAACCTCTCTGTCTTGTTTACTGTTGTAACTACTGAGCCATGATCTCTGTAAGGTTTTGAAAATAGTAAACAATTTTGTACCCCGCCCCCTAATCATTACTCAATTCAGAGAGAAAAAGTGACTTTTGATAACCCCAAACATTCCTGGGCCTTCAATGTTCTTTTAAGGCCGTGTTCCAGTTAAGGAAGCGAGGAAGTGTCATTGCTTTGGTGTGGGTAAAAGAAATTCGGGTCGAGTGGGGTGGGGATTGGGACGTTGCCGATAAGGACTGTCATTAAAGTAATGAGTGGGTCAAGACGTGAGGAAAGATGCGGATCAATTGTAGAAGAAGAGAAGGAAAGAAGAAGAAGAAGAAGAAGAAGAAGAAGAAGAAGAAGAAGAAGAAGAAGAACGAACAAAAGAACGAAGGGAGGAAGGAAAAAAGCAAAGAAGAAGAAGAAGAGAACGAACAAAGGAACGAAGGGGGGAAGGAAAAAATGTAAAGAAGAAGAAAAAAAGAAGAAGAGAACGAACAAAGGAACGAGGGAACGAAGGGAAAAAAGCAAAGAAGAAGAAGAAGAAGAAGAAGAAGAAGAAGAAGAAGAACGAAGGAAAAAAGCAAAGAAGAAGAAAGAAGAGAACGAACAAAGGAACAAAGAGAGGAAGGAAAAAAGCAAAGAAGAAGAAGAAGAAGAAGAGAACGAACAAAGAAACGAAGAGGGGAAGGAAAAAATGCAAAGAAGAAGAAGAAAACGAACAAAGGAACGAAGGAAAAATGCAAAGAAGAAGAAGAAAAGAAGAAGAAGAAGAAGAAGAAGAAGAAGAAGAAGAAGAAAGGAATGAACAAAGGAACGAAGAGAGGAAGGAAAAAAACGATATTGTACTCCCTGTATTTTTTGTAGATTCCATGGAAATACATAGCAGACATAACGTTCGGATCCCACCTCTAACGAATATGGCATTACAGACCTTGAATTATTGTTGGCAAAAATGTAGATCCAATGATCCTATTGATTTATATAAAAAGTGATGTTTTGTAGCTAAAAGTTTGAACTATCCAATGGTGCCTGCAGGGAACATGAGTAGCTATCTACCCGACCTGTTCATCACGTGTAGAATGTGGCACAAGGTCGCAAGTATTGGGCATTCAGTGAGAATCGAACTCGCTATTCAGTAGTAATGAATGCTGAACCATTACACTATAATGGAATACCCAAGCTGGAATAAGATTTTTCCCGACCCGCTCGCTACATGTAGGATGTGACACAATATTCAGTAGTAATGAATCTGCGAGACTAGGTTGCTAACCATTACACCTCAATTGAAGACCCACGCTGGAATAAAGAGGTGCATACTTTATTCAGTCGCCACGTGTAGGATGTGACACAAGGTTGCAAGTCTGGGGCATCCAGTGATAATCAAAATCGCTATTCAGTAGTAATTAATCTGCAAGACTAGCTTGCTAACAATTACACCACGATGAAACACCCACCCTCGAATAAGGAGTTTTTTTTTCCTCGACCCGTTCGCTACGTGTAGAATGTGATACAAGATCGCAAGTATAGGACATTCAGCAAGGATTGAATTCGCTATTCAGTAGTAATTAATGATGCAAGACTAACTTACTAACCATTACATCACAATATCACACGCCCTTTTAATGGTGTTATTGTAGTTATTCACTGACATCCCACTATGTCAGTTGAACACAAAATCCGATTAATGTAGGGAGCCACGCACAAATCGAAGCTCCTGGGTGGTGGCAAAAATTGTATGTATCCCGTCGGCATTCCTGTTTTGAGGCACCTCAAAAACCCAGCCCTTTCCTTTGAGATGAAAAGGGCAAGTGTTGCCGTGTGGGATGGCCCCTTGGGATGACGCTAATAGTATATATCTTACCGGTCCAGAGGCCGAAACCACTGGACACAGGGCCCGAAGGCCGGTTAAGTATATGCTGCTATCGAAGAATCTTTGACTATCGGTGTTATTGAACACCCTTTTGTTGAAAGAAGTAGGAAATATGGCGTAGTGGATATAGGCATTTGTTTAATACAGTTCTTCGTGACAGTTATCTCTAGGATGCTGGTTCAATCCTGGTCAAGGTCGACAGTAACATAGAATAATAATTAACATAGCTTAACACTTGAACCCAATCATGGTTAGCGGGATGAGAACAGTATACCCCCGTGGATTGAATAAAAGGTTGGGGTTCAAAGTTTCGTGAAGGCTCCCGATTATTACAAGAAGATTCCAAGTCCGACAATAAACACCTGAAGAAGGTCGGATGACACATCGGTCGAAACGTTGTATAGATAGCAATAAAGATGAGGACAATAGTCCGAATAATCCAAATAATCCAACTTATCAAGCCTCATCTAAATTCAGAGAAATAGGAGACATTACTTTCGGGGTGTGCTTCACTGATTGAATCCAAGAGGTGAACAAGAAATGGGAGACCGGTTTGTAACTTGATCATAATATAAAATTGATCCCTTACATTATGTCCACCTATTTTTAGTCTGAAATTCAACGGAATGGGTCGACAGGAATTCTAACTCACTAACTACGATGTCGCAGCCCAACACGTTATCCACTGTGCCACAGTGCCCTCCCCCCACTAGAGACATATATAGAATTGGGTGTAAACAAGAAATGGGGGATTGGTTTATAACTTGGTTATGATACAAAATTGACCTCTTATTTTATGTTCACATATTTTTGTGCGAAACTGAATATATTGGCGCGGTTGGAGTTCTAACTTGGTTACTATGATGTCGCAGACCAGCACGTTAGCCACTGTTCCATGGTGACTCCCCCACTAGAAACATATATAGAATTTAGTGTAAACAAGAAATGGGGGATCGGTTTATTACTTGGTAATCATACAGAATTGATCCCTTACTTTATGACCACAATAGGGCGCCCAGCTGACGGTGTTATTGTACACTCTTTTGTTGAAAGAAATTAATTTTGGAGCGTGTTTCACAAATTGAACCCCTAAGCAACGAAGCTTTCTGCTACCCCCACCTCCGATCACGTTCGTCTGACGAGATCTCCGTCTGGCGAGATTTGCCAAGCCGGAAGTCATTCGAGCATATGATGGATCGTGTCAACTCTTCGGTTTCTGGAATTTTATCTCTCGGTCGACGACCTCACCTGACGTAAACAAGAAGCATTATCGACTTGCAAATGAGCGTTCGTGTTCAGCAATAAATCTGTTCTCGTTTCTGATTGGTTGAAAAAATTCGTCAGGCCAGCGACCATTTTACACATCTAATTTAGCCTCTGCTCATTTGCAAAGGGGGCGTTCGCTGAATCGATGTCTTGCTGTCTGCTTGATACAATTAATATCTTATGCTTCACACATTACTTTTTTCAGTACAATAACACTTGTTATAAACAAAAATTGTGCTCGCCCCACGGCCCACTAATATATATACTGTCCACTAATATATTTACAGCCCAACATGTCACATAAGCAGGCAGAATTCTAACAGGCCAATTCGTTTTATTGTCAATTATGTCTGTTTCAAAAAATGTTAAAACTCTAATAATAAAAACTAGTAAGCAAACTAATAAAAAAGTTATGAAAAAATTATGCAGTTATATAAGAAGCCAATGGTTTATTTCACACGTTACTGTAATAAGTAATTGAAAGTAGAATAAAGCTTTCTCAAGTCCGACCGTGTGTGTTCATTTATTACTCCAATTTATTCTACTTAGAATACAGTTGCAGTTTTCTTGGGACTTTATATAGTTTCAGAAAACTAAAGAGTTACACAAAGGAGAGGTAATAATAAAAAAGGGGAAGTAACTCTCATTTCAATTACACAATATAAAAGGACCGGTTCAAATAATACTAAAAAATTGAGAGAAATAACACTTTTTATAAACAAAAATTGGGCACGCCCCACGGCCCACAATATATATACGGTCCACTAATATATTTACGGCCTCACATGTCACATAAGCTGGCAGAATTTTAACAGCCGATTTGTTTTATCGTCAATTTATGTCTGTTTCGAAAAAATGTTAAAACTCTAATAATAAAAACTAGTAAACAAACTAACAAAAATGTTATGAAAAAATTATGCAGTTATACAAGAAAACTGTTTTATTTTCACACATAAACATAATATAAACAATGTCACACAAAACAAAAAAAAACGTAATGTTGGTTGTTGTAGTAATGTGTGGAAGATGATCACTAATTATGACTATTTTCAGTACAATAACATTTTTATTAGTATTATTTGGATTATTCGGACTATTGTCCTCGTCTTTATTGTTATCTGTACAACGTTTCAGCCGATGTGCTCTCCGGCCTTCTTCATGTATTTCTTGTTGGCCTCGGGATACTTCTGGAACTCCCGAGTTCAAGAAGGCTCCCGAGTCCAATAAGAAATACCTGAAGAAGGCCGGAGGGTACCTCGACCGAAACGTTGTACATATAACAAGATGAGGACAATAGTCTGAACAAATCCAAATAATACTAATTATCAAACCTCATCTAAAATTTCAGTACAATAACACTTTTTATAAACAAAAATTGGGCTCACCCCATGGCCCACTAATACATACGGTCCCACTCATATATACGGCCCAACATGTCACTAAACGGGCAAAATATTAAAAGGCCGATTCGTTTTATAGTCAATTTATGTCTGTTTTGAAAAATGTTAAAACTCTAATAAATGCTAGTAAACAAACTAACAAAAAATAGTTATGAAAAAATTATATAGTTATACTAGAAAACGATGGTTTATTTTCACACATTACACAATATAAAAGGGATGGTTTAGCTCAGTCGGTAGAGCGTGCGCCTGGGAACCATAAGGTTCCTCGTTCGACATCGGTCTTCGCCAACTCAACGTATGAGTAGCATACGGATTTGTGCGGTAAAGTAAGGAGCTGCTTGTAAGTGTGGCGCTTCACCTCAGATGTAAAAACAATCTCATTAGTCTAGCGCTAGTGAAAATGGGATAGACTCACTCGCTGTCTGGCTGATACTGACATAAAGCCATCGGTCTACACAATATAAATAATGTCGCTAAAAACAAAAATAACGTAATGCTGGTTGTTGTATTAATGTGTGGAGGATGATCACTAATTAGGAGTGAGCCTATTCTATTAGTGACCATCTCGGTTGATAGCGTGTTATGAGTTTCCTTATACTATTAAGAATTTCTATTTTGATAAATAATTTGAGTTGGTGAGCAGACATTTTGGTAAAATCAATGTTTGGTAATTTTTGTTAGTGTATTCCAGTCATTGATGCAGGATCCTGTGATAGATTTACGGCCATAGGTTTTAGTGTTGGCAAATGGTTGGAAGTGTTCACCTGCAATTGATACCCTAATTGACAGAGTATAATTATTTTTTATGAATGAAATAGTTTTTTAACGTTAAGGGTAATGTACCAGTAATGTCCATGGGCGAGCAGACAATTCATTACGTAGACATGGTCTTTGATTTTAAGGACTTTATAATGTTTGTACAAATGTTCTGCATGGACATGGAAATCTGACACAAAAACTAGTAAAAAAAAAAATACCAACAATTTCTCTATGATTTCAGACTATATCACAAAAAAATTAAACGTTTTCAATGCAAAATGTATTTCGTGGTCATGATAGGCAATGGTAGTGATAATTCTAAAGAGAAGCAGTATTTCGCGAGGAGGACTTACGATTTGTTGCAGGAGTAGCTCAAAGCGAGCACGAACATGTCTGGCTTGCAGAATGAGATCAGGGGTGAGTGAAGCAAACCCTTACAGAGACTGAACTGTCATCCTCCTGATCGAAGTCAGGCTACCTCGTTGGCGCGTATGCAAATTCCTACAATGTGATGACAGCGTTGGGCGTGATTGGCCTGGATGTAGAATCTTGGTCAGGGCAGTTAATCCTTATTTGACCTGCATTCCCACACCGAGACAGTTGCGTTTTGATCTTGCTGACGAAAACACAGACGTGCAACGAACAAGAGGTGGGTGAACTTTGGCGGAGGACTGCTGGAAAAATTGTTGCAGGTGGAAGGACTTGGTCAAGGGACTTGGTCAGTTGGGAGAGCGTCTTTTTCAGTGGAGAGATCCGGTTGTCCGACCCGAGGAATTTCTGTCCACATTGCATGGTTCCATCTAGTTTGTATTCGCTTGGCTATAATTGATTATTCAGATGAATTCATTGAAAATCATTATGAATCCACTATAGCCCAGCACGAGGGAAGGGGTTAAAATGAAATGGGGGACCGGTTTATAGCTTGGTTATAATATAAAATTGATCCCTTTTTTATGTCCACGTATTTTAGGTCCGAAAATGAACGTAATAACACGGGTGGAATTCTAACTTGCCTACTACGATGTCACACCTCAGTTCGTAATCTATTACACCAAAGAGACATATATAGAACAGTAAATGGGGGACCAGATTATAACTTGGTTATAATACAAAATTGATCCCTCCTTTTATGTCCACATATTTTTAGCCCGAAATTAAATGTAATAGTACAATTGGAATTCTAACTCGCTTACTATGATGTCGCAATTCAACAGATTAGCCACTCTGCCATGAACAAGAAATTGGGGATCTGTTTATAACTTACTTATAATATAAAATTGATCCCTTACTTTATGTCCACAATTTTATTGTGTGATACTGAATGTAATGACACGACTAGAATACTACCTCAGTTACTTACTACGTCGCACTCCAGCACGTTGGCTAATACACCATGGGTGGGGGTAAACAAGAATTGAGGGACCGGTTTTTAACTAAGTTATAATATAAAATTGATCCCTTACATTATGTCCACATAATTTTAGTCCGAAATTGAACGTAATTGCGCGACTGGAATTCTAACTCGCTGACTACGGTGTCGCAGCTCATTGCGTTAGACATTGCGCCACGGTGACTCCCCCACTAGAAATGTATATAGAATCTAGTGTAAATAAGAAATGGGGAAGCGGTTTATAACTTGATTAAAATACAAAATTGATCCCTTACTTTATGTCCATAATTTTTTAGTCTAATATTACTGGTAATTGCGCGACTGGAATTCGAACTGACTTACTACGAGTCAGTCGATCATGTTAACCACTACGCCACGGAGGTGTGAACAAGAAATGGAGGACCAGTTCATTACTTGATTATAATACAAAATTCATCCCTTTATTTATGTCCACTTATTTTCAGTCCAAAATTGAACGCTGTAGTGCGACTGAAATTCGAACTCGCTTACTACTGTATTGCAGTCCAGCACGTTAACCACTAAGCCATAGAGGTATGAACAAGAAATGGAGGACCAGTTTATAACTTGGCTATAATACAAAATTAGTCCCTTACTTTATGTCCACATATTTTCAGTCCGAAATTGAACGCAGAAGTGCGACTGAAATTCGAACTCGCTTAATACTGTATTGCAGTCCAGCACGTTAACCACTACGCCACAGAGACGTGAACAAGAAATGGGGGACCAGTTTATAACTTGGCTATAATACAAAATTAGTCCCTTACTTTATCTCGCTTCCTTAGATGCCGCAGCCCTATCGTGTTATCCACTACGCTCCGAACCAAACTTAGGAAATCTTGGCGGATTTCCTTTTTTCTATAAATGAAATCCGCTGTTAGAAAAATACTGAAACATGCCTAAGAGAAGAGTTGTTGCCTAAATAAACCAAACACGTTTCTAGTGACAGATACAATCGCACAAACGCAGACGTGTTGATATTTTTAGAGAATTAGAAATCAAGAATCAATTAATAAATTAGAAAAAAAGACTTTAATTAATTTATTCATGTAAAATTAATTAATTAAAAGGTTTCCATCTCATCAAATGCTCCCCTGAAAATAAACTCGTCTCAATTAACATTGCAATCAGATTATCTATCCTTTCACACTATCTTTCATTCTTTTTTTTAATTTTCTTTCATTCCTTTTCTTTTATTCTTTTTCTTTCGTTCCCTTTATCTAGCTATATCAGACGCCTTCTTTCTTTCTTTTTTCTTCTTTTTTCTTTCTTTCTTCCTTTTTCGATTTGGCCTTTTCATTCCTTTTTTGTTCCTTTTATCTAGCTATCTATCAGGCTCTTGTTTTCTTCCTTACTTTTTTCTTTCTTTTTTTATTTGACTATTTCATTCATTTTCGTTCCTTTTATGTAGCTATCTATATCAGACTCTTTTCTTTCTTTCTTTCTTCCTTCCTTTCTGGTTGTTTTTTTTTCATTCATTTTATTTACCTGTCCATATCAGGATCTTTCTTTCTTTCTTTCTTTCTTTCTTTCTTTTTTTGCGATTTGGCCTTTTCATTCCTTTTCGTTTCTTTTATCTAAATATCTATTTTAGACTTTTCTTTCTTTCTTTCTTTCTTTCTTTCTTTCTTTCTTTCTTTCTTGGCTTCTTCATTCATTTTCATTCATCTTATCTACCTGTCCATATCAGGATCATTCCTTCTTTCTTTCTTTCTTTTTCTATTTGACATTTTCATTCATTTTCCTTCATTTTATCTGCCTATCTATATAATGCTCGACATTTCTTTTGTTTTTCTTTCTTTCTCTGCCAATTTCTATCTTTTTATCTATTTCATTCTGATCTATCTATCTATCTATCTATGTAATGTTCTTCTCATCTTTTATTCTTTCATTATTTTTCTTTCATTCATTTTATCTAGCTATCTATCAGACTTTCTTTGTTTCTTTGTTTATTTTTTATTTTTTCTTCTTTCTTTTTCTATTTGATATTTTTATTCATTTTTGTTACTTTTATCTAGCTATCTATTTTAGACTCTTTCTTTCCTTCTTTCTTTTTTCTGGTCGGTTACATTACTTTTCATTCATTTTATCTACCTGTCCACATCAGGATCATTCATTCTTTCTTTTTCTATTTGGCATTTTTCATCCATTTTCGTTCCTTTTATCTATATCAGGCTTCTTTTTTTCTTTCTTTCTTTCTTTTTCGATTTGGTCTTTTCATTCCTTTTCGTTTCTTTTATCTAGCTTTCTATTTTAGGGTCTTTCTTTCTTTCTTTCTTTCTTTCTTTCTTTCTTTCTTTCTTTGGTATTTTTCATCCATTTTCGTTCCTTTTATCTATCTATCTATATCAGGCTCTTCATTTCTTTATTTCTTTATTTCTTTATCTATCTATCTATCTATCTATCTATCTATCTATGTTCTCATTGCCTTTCTTTCTCTTTTCTTATTTTTTATTTTCTTCTTTATTTCTTTCTGGCCTTTTCACCCTTTCTTTCTTTCTTTCTTTTGGCATCATATCTAATGTTTCGCTCCTGTTTCTATCTTTCTCTTCATTTTCTTTTGACGTCATATCTATTGTTCCTTCTTTCTTTTGTTTTCTTTTGGTGTCATATCTAATATCCCGCCTTACCCCTCTCTTTCTTTCTTTCTTTCTTTCTTTCTTTTGGCATCCTATCCAATGTTCCGCCTCCATTTCTATCTTTCTTTCACCATTTTTCTTTTCACGCCATATCTATTGTTCTTTCTTTCTTTCTTTTTTCTTTTCTTTTTTCTTTCTTTCTTTTTCATAATCATAATCACCATAAAATCAGCATACGACTGCACGCACATTTGCGTGGACCCGGACACTCTCCGAATGTTATTCAGATCTGAGATAATTAAAAATCCACGCTTGTGCGTGATTGGGGGCGGTGAGCAAGAGACAGAGAGGATCAGGGATAGAGAGAGAGAGAGATAGATAGAAAGAAAGAAAGAAGAAAAGAAAGAAAGAAAGAAAGAAAGAGAAAGAAAGAGAGAAAGAGAGAGAAGCGGGGAGAGAGAAAGGCGAGGGAGAAAGAAAGATAGATTGATAGTGATAGAGATAGATAGAGAGAGAGAGGGGGAGGGAGAGCACCTTGGAATCTTGTAAACAACTGAGTATCAAATAACCACGTGTTCATTCGGGCGGAATGTCACAGGTTCCCGCCAATAATGATCAGATCATCTCTTCTTGTTCTTTTGTTGTCGAATCTTAACAAGTCCAGTGGAATCGGTCCGACCAAAATGTCAAGCAGTCCTTTGCTGGTCTCCTTTGAATCGTTCACGACAATAATGGCGGTTCCGAGAGGCGGGAAAATTACAATATGGCGACAACGATTGCTGAAAAGATTAGCGAGAAAATTGATTAAATAATTTCAAAAAGAAACTGCTTAGAAACAGTAAATATATCGCCATCGGGTGTGTCTCCAAAATGTGTCTCCAAAATGAGTCTCCATAGTGTGTATCCAAAGTGTTCTCCAAAGTGTCTCCAAAGTGTCTCCAAAGTGTGTCTGCATAGTGTGTCTCCAAAGTGTGTGTCCAATATGCGGCTGCAAAGTGTATCTCCATAGTGTGTCTCCAAAGTGTGTCTCCAAAGTGTCTCCATGGTGTGTCTACAAAGTTTGTGTCTCCAAAGTGTGTCTCCAAAGTTTGTCTCCAAAGTGTGCCTCCATAGTGTGTCTCCAAAATGTGTCTCTAAAGTGTGTCTCCAAAGTGTCTCCAAAGTGTCTCCATAGTATGTCTACATAGTTTGTGTCCAAAGTGTGTCTCCAAAGTGTGTCTCCATAGTGTGTCTACAAAGTGTGTCTCCAAAATGTGTCTACATAGTATGTCTCCAAAGTGTGCCTCCAAAATGTGTCTCCATAGTGTGTTTCAAAGTGTGTCTCCAAAGTTTGTCACCAAATTGTGTCTCCAAAGACAGTGGTCAGTGTAAAAGTCTCGGTCATTAATCCTAAATGTTGAACAATGAACCATATATATATTATATATATATATATATATATATATATATATATATATATATATATATATATATATATATATTGCAGTTACCATTGTCTATCAAGCAAACTAGTATAAAATACTATTTACTTCTGGATTTTTTCTTAAAACCGATATAAAGAGCTAGATATACGTTTAAAATCGAATTGTTTAAAAACTACCGACTTAAGTTTCTCGTAGAAGCGCGAATCTTCAGGGTAATCTGCAGGAAGAAAATACCCTGAAGATTCACGCTTCTGCGAGAAACTTAATCGGTAGTTTTTAAACCATTCGATTTTAACAACACATATATATATATATATATATATATATATATATATTATATATAGAGAGAGAGAGAGAGAGAGAGATAGATATTATATGATACTAAAACTGAATGAATCCAACCATCTGTCCATCAATTTTTCCATCCATCTATCAAAGTCTAGTCAATCTATTTATCTACCTAATGTTCTTCTCGTCTTTTTCTTTCTTTCATTCTTTTTCTATTTTAACTTTTCTTTCCTTTTCTCCAGCAATCTATATAACACTCTTCATTTCTTTTTTTCTCTCTACCTTTCTTTCTTTCTTTCTTTCTTTCTTTCTTTCTTCAGATAATTCTCTAATCTTTCTTTCTTTCTAAGTCGCCATAGGGTGTGTCTCCAAAGTGTGTCTCCAAAGACAGTTAGTCAGATTTTAAGTCTCTGTCATGAATTCTAAATTTGAGCAAAGAACCATATATATATATATATATATATTATATATATATAGTGTGTGTGTGTGTGTGTGTGTGTGTCTGTCTGTCTGTCTATGTGTGTGTGTGTGTGTGTATACATATATATATATATTATATATATATTATATATACATTATGGTGAGTCTTGTTCTCAGTGTGAGTTTATTATATTTGTATATAAAAAGATAAAAAATGGACTCTCTCGTCAATTTTTGGACGTATGAGTGTTCATCCAATGAAAAACCAACACAGTCATTTGTTTATAGTGGTGAAGGCTTGTGTTGGACCATTCCGCACTTTTTGGCACAGTCGATAGGAAAGAATTGGTGCACAAGGAATGCCACATAACCCAATCAACGACTGAACTCAGGATTTTTGAATTCAGAGTTTTCCCTCTCCTCGACTGGTTACCTACCCAAGAGCTCATTCTGTCCTACTATTTGCCCATAGCTGGGGGGGGGGAATATATGGATTCATACCTTTCGCAAGGGTATTAGCGCTATGTGAAATGCAAATAGCCTTGCCTAGGATTTGAACTCGGGTTATTATGCCACGTGCCTCCATAAGTCCATTTACCACGGCTCTAACCATTATGCCACACGTCTCCATATATATTCGTATATGTTATTTATAAATACCTATAATATTTACTTTTGGGGATTTTGTTTGGTTTGGTTTGGTTTGGTTTTACGGCATATCAACCTCAGTGGGTCATTTAATGCCGATAAAGTTTTGAAATAAATCAATTTTTAATGGATAATACAATTTTTTTATAAATACACA
>CM042180.1:28408344-28415844 GCA_023376005.1 Doryteuthis pealeii | reverse complement strand
TGGGGATAAGCAGGGATTAGGATTTGTTTTTTGCTCGGTGATTAGAGGGAAAAAACAGATGTTGAAATAATCCCGAAATATACGAGCGTCAAAAAAAGAAAAGAAAAGAAATTAGATTTGATAAAAAAATAAGGGAAAGGGTTGGGGGTGAAGCAATACAAAATTGGATTTGAAGTGAAAGATAAAATCAAAGAAAGAAGATGAAAGAGATCGTCGAAAGAAAGAAAGAGACACACAGAAAGAAAGAAAGAAAGAAAGAAAGAAAGAAAGAAAAAGAAGATAGATTACAAGATAGGTTAGAGGAAGAGGAAAAGAAAGAAAGGTGAAAAATAGATTAAAAAAGAAAAAGAAAGAGGAAAAAAAGAAAGAAAGAAAGAAAGAAAGAAAGAAGAAGAAGAAGAAGAAAGAAGAAGAAGAAGAAGAAGAAGAAGAAGAAGAAGAAGAAGAAGAAAGGAATTAATAAAAAAGAAAGGAAGGAACAAAGGAAAAAGGGAGGTGGGAAACACGGAAATTAAGATGAAAGAAAACTAGAAAAATGAAAGGAAAGGAAAGGAAGAAGAAACACTCTAACACACACAGACACACACACACCACACACACACACATATATATATATATATATAAAAGAGAGAGAGAAAGAGGGAGAGAGAGAGAGAGAGAAACAGACAGACAGACAGACAGACAGACAGACAGACAGAGAGTGGTACCTAGATTTACGATTTTAATTTGTTCTGCTCGTAACTCAATTTCCTCGTATATCAAATCAATTTCACCTCTTGAAAATAACTGAAATGCCATTAATCCGTTCCAGGCTTTGCAGTGGTACCTTGACTTACGATTTTAATTTGTTCTGCTCATAACTCAATTTCCTTGTATATAAAATCAATTTCCCCTACTGAAATAAACTGAAATGCCATTAATCCGTTCCAGGCCTCTCAGTAGTACCTTAACTTACGATTTTAGTTTGTTCTGCTCGTAACTCAATTTCCTCGCATATCAAATCAATTTCCCCCCATTTAAATAAACTGAAATGCTATTAAATCCGTTCCAGGACTCTCAGTGTCACCTTGACTTACGATTTTAGTTTGTTCTGCTCGTAACTCAATTTCCTCGCATATCAAATCAATTTCCCCCCATTTAAATAAACTGAAATGCTATTAATCCGTTCCAGGACTCTCAGTGTCACCTTGACTTACGATTTTAGTTTGTTCTGCTCGTAACTCAATTTCCTCGCATATCAAATCAATTTACCCCATTGAATTTAACTGAAATGCCATTAATCCGTTCCAGGCCTCACAGTGGGGCCATAACTTACGATTTTAATTCATTCTGCTCGTAACTCAATTTCCTCGCATATCAAATCAATTTTCCTCATTAAAATAACAGCACGCCACACAAAAAACAACTCGACTGTTTTTAGATAAGAAAAATACCAGTGTATTCTTATATAAAAAAAATTAATAAAATAGAATGTAATAAAAAATGTGTTTTTAATAACAATTAACTTCATGTCAAATAATGCGCAAGCATAATTAAGAACACATTTTATGATATTTTCATGTTAAAACATTCACTTGTATTGATTCGAACAAATTCAAATTTTCAGTGTAGATTTACGGTGAAACGAAAATGGACGACCAAAACAGACAGCTTCCTCAAAGTGAAAGAAACAAGGAGAGGTTACTCTCATTTATGTAGCTAACGTTCAGATTACCATTTTGAAACTTAACTGTTTTTAGTGAACTTATAAACATATAAAATATTCTCCCTCCAGCTAGGGGTAAATAGTAGGACGGACTGGGCTCTTTAACCTTGGTTAGGCAACCAGTATAGGAGAAGGAAAACTCTGAATTCAAATTTGCTAAACTCCGCTTAATAGATTGGCCTTGTGTCACATCCTGCTTGTGTGGAGGGGTTGGTACACATATATATGTATGCGTGCGTGCGTTTGTAAAACACAAATGGTATGTAGGTATATATGTCTGTATGTATGTTTTTCGTCTTGCGGGGTGTCTAGCCACCCTCCTCACTAGATAAAATCTATACACACACACACACACACACATATATATATATATATAATATATATATGTGTTGTGTGTGTGTGTGTGTGTGTGTGTGAGGAAATAACAGATTAGGAAAAATCCGAAAAAATGGGAGAAAATGTTGAGGAACACAGTGTATACAAATACAAACAATTTCAATCAATAAATATTTTGCCTTCTGTGACTTTACGAGGCTTCTTCAGAAATGTTATTGTTTTAGAGGCAGAACTGTTATATATATACAGTGAAAAGGTGGATCAGTAGGGTGGAGGAAAGGGGAGTGGGAGATGTGTGTATGTGTATGTGCGTGTTAAAGAGAGAGAGAGAGAGAGAGAGAGAGAGAGAGAGAGAGAGAGAGAGAGAGAGAGAGAGAGTATGTGTGTGTGTGTGTGTGTGTGTGTGTGTGTGTGTTTATACAATCTGATAACTTGGTGATGATTCCTTTTTGCTCTAATTTATTTCCATGTCTTCATCTTTTTTATACTAATAAGATGGAGGGCCCTCCTTTTCAACAAGGGAGAAAAAAAGATGAAGACAAATAAATAAAATTAAAGTAAAAATAAAAATAAAATGAAATAATTGATTTTTTAAAATTGCACATGTGTCAATGAAAATCGGTGCCGCAGGCAATGTTGGTTGTTTTGTTGTGTATTTTATCCAATCGGATCCATTTGTCCTCGATCAAGTTCACGTGACACTGCAGCTGGCGTGGATAGCCGATACATTTCTTCTTCTACCTCGATGGTTATTTTAATTGATCTGCTGCTTATTATTATTATTATTATTATTATTATTATTATTATTATTGTTGTTGTTGTTGTTGTTGTTCTTCTTCTTCTTCTTCTTCTTGATTATTATTATTATTATTATTATTATTATTATTGAGTTTTTCACACCTGTCGTAGCCGGTGGTCCACTGGATGTTAAGTGACAGCAAGTCTCCTCACGTATCCAAGACTCTTCTGAGCATTCTAGCCGATCTTAACAGCGCTGTTGTTTGGAGGGCCTCGTTTTTCTTCGGATTTCCATTATTATTATTATTATCATGAGGTTTTCAATCCTGTCGTAGCCGGTGGTTCACTGGACGCTGAGTGACAGCAAGTCTTCTCACGTATCCAGGACTTTTCTGAGTATTCTAGCCGATCTTAACAGCGCTGTTGTTTGGATGGTTTCGGTTTTTCTTCGGATTTCCATTATTATTATTATTATTATTATTATTATTATTATTATTATTCTTTTTGGGTATTTCAACGGAGTCTGAGTAACAACAAGTCTCCTCAGGTCTCCAGGACTCTTCTGAGTATTCTAGCCGATTGCAGCAATGCAATTGTCTGAATGAATTCAATTCTTCCTCTGGTTTTCAGTTCCCCCAGTCTTTTCCCCAAGCTTTTTGGGACCGTTCCAAGTGCACCAACTACTATTGTTATCACTTTGACCCTGGCAAAGTCCAGGTATTTGTCGATCTTTTCGTTTTTCTTCATCTTCAACCTGTCATGTGGTGGAACTGAAAAATATACTAGTTGACAAGTTCTCTTTTTTTCTTTTTTTTTTTCTTAATCAATACTAGGTTTGGTCTCCTGGCTGGGATAATATGAACTGTCTATTTCTTGAAGTCCTAGAAAATCTTATGCGTTTCATTCTCAAGAATAGATTCTGGTTTATGCATATATTATATTGTTGTATGGTCAAAATGTTGTCTTTTGCATAATTCCAAGTGGATCACCTTTCCAACCCAATCTTATCTCTGTCTCCATGCACCATACATTTGCTATTCTGTTGTATTTAACTTGTTCTCTTTTGTTTCGATTTAACTTGTTCTCGTGGCATTGTTTTGTGCTGTAATTATGAGCGACTTAGTTTCTCTCTTAAGGTTTCCTTTTCTTAACCATGTCTAGGTCTTTTCCTGTGAAAATCTCCCCAATTTGTCGTTTGAACTATCCTTACAATTATTTTTCTTCCTATTCTTGCTTTATTGTTTTTGTTGTTTTTCTGCTAGTTCATATGTTGCAGCTGTTGTTATTAGCTGCCGTAATCAATCTTTCCTTGCTCATTTTTGTGTATTTTTCGAGTCCTTGGATTGTAGCATCTATTATTATTATTATTATTATTATTATTATTTCACCCCTTGTGAGTTATTCATACCACCGTTAGCTTTCACTGGTGTATTTGGGACAGTAAGTCTCAGGTCCCCAGGATTCTTCCAGGAGTATTCCAGTCGATCCCAACAATGCAGTTGTCTGAATGGTTTCAATTCTTCCTCTGATTTCCAGTTCCACTAATTCCACAGCTTTTTAATTCTCTAGCAAGTTCCGGGTATTTGACTATCTCTTTGTTTCTTTTCACCTTCACCCTGTGATCTGCTGGGACTGCAAAACCCACCCGTTGATAGGTTCTCATCTTCTTGTTAACCAATACTATGCCTGGTCTCCTAACTGGGATTAGGTGATCCGTCTTTATATCAAAGTCACAGAAAATTTTATGCATTTCATTCTCAAGAGCAGATTCTGGTTTATGCATATCCCATGGTCAAAATTGAGTTTCTGGCATAATTCCCAGTGGATTCCCTTTCCAACCCAGTCGTGCCTAGCTTTAGATTCTCGTTGTTGTCGTTGTTACTATTTCCCTCCTTGTGGTTTTGTCATATCAGTATTAGCTTATTGTCTTTCACTGCTGCCAGAGTGACAACAAGTCACCTCGGGTCTCCAGGACTCTTCTTTGTTTTAGAGAGCCAGCTTCAGGCGAATTTCCGGCCCAACTTAGATATTTTCCGAGTCGTGTTTTTGTCACTTTTTTCGGCAAAATGTCGATATTTTAAACGTTTCCCTCTAGATGTTTATCGGCAAATCAATGTAGATATTTTACGACCCCCTTTCTAAGAAAAAGCGAGAGAGGGTTGAATCAAGATTATTATACTTTTTACATATTGAACTATTTCGCAATAGCGATTAATTAGACGTATTGATCAAATTATCATATTGTTGTATGTACACACGTTCTGCTAGTTATTATTATTTCACTCCATTCGAGTTTTTCACACCTGCAGATTATTATTATTATTATTATTATTATTATTATTATTATTATTCATTTATTCATTTATTCATTTCAAGATTCATGTGTCGTGTTTTTTAAAGATGTCTACAAAAACAAAGCCAATGTGCTGGTCACAAACTTCAATTTGCAGTGGTATACAAAACATAGATCGACATAAGATTTGCATCATTAATATATGTACATATTATTTTGGATGCATTTGCATATAGATTAATTTAACTGCCATTAACACATAATAATAATAATAATAATAATAATAATAATAATAATAATAATAATAATAATAATAATAATAACCAGACAACAGCATTGTTGAAATTAGCTGGAATACGCAGGAGAGCCATGGAGACCTGAGGAGACTTGTTATCACTCAAACTCCAGTGAAAGACCATCAGCTAACGCTGGAGTTAAAAAATAAATAAATAAATAAATAAATAAATAATAATAATAATAATAATAATAATAATAATAATAATAATAATAATAATACACCCGATTCCAGCTAGGCGACCAGACAAAAATAAAAGAAGAGAACGTGCTAACAGGTGAACAGTTCCAGCAGATCACACATAGATTTATAACAATCTTACTATCACTCCCCCCTCTCTAACACCCACAACCGAAATTTAGACAAATAGTTCAAGCCTGAAACATAAGCAACGCACCAAATATTAACTGAAAATCCATCTTCCCCAACACATTTCCCATACCCCCCACACACAAAAAAATCATGTATGCACGCTTGTATATGTGCGCATATATGTATATGCATCTCTGTGTTTGTGTACATGTGCATATATATATATATATATATATATATATATATATATATATATGTGTGTGTGTATGTATGTATGCCTTTGTATGTATGCCCATGTATGTATGCACTTAGGTGTGTGGTTGTGTGTTTGCGTATGTGTGTGTATGGCTATATGTCTGTGTGTGAGTGAGTATGTCTGTCTATGCATGTATATGCATGCCCATCACATGGCATATCATATGATAATAACAATATATATTACAATGTACATGATACACAATAATAATAATAATAATAATAATAATAATAATAATAATAATAAACACTTGTAATTATAACAAATCTTACTATCACCCCATCCTCTCTAAGACCTACAACCAAAATTTACAAAAATATTCCTAGCAACAAACTGAATGTTAATTGTAAATCCATCTTCCCTAAAAAAAAAACTTAAAAATACATACACACATACACTCATAACCAATCCTTATGCCATCCACCATACATACATACAACCCAAACACATAACACCTGTGGCACTATCAGAATCCACTATGATACACTCCCTACCAGAGAGAAAAGGAAAATCCACCTCCAACCTCTTCTGACACCATCAACCGACCACCCTCCCCTTATTCATGACCTCCTAATTCACTAGAAAGGAAATGTTCACCCATGAATCAATAACTATATTCCTAAAGTCCTGAAGTAGGTCTAACAGACCGAAACGTTGCATCGTCGACATCACTATCTACAATAAACATCCACTTTCTACAACATCCCGTGTTTGTCTACCTTTCTCCACATAGATAGATAGATTGATAGATTGAAAATGACAAACAGATATATAGATTGATCGATAGACAGAAGAGATTGTGATAGGTAGAAATAAAGATAGATAGATAAATAGATAAATAGATAGATAAGAATACACTGTGATATATAAATTGATATATAAATTGATAGATAGATGAAAAATATCAGCTGCTATTCTTGTGGGTGGTGGGGAATCAAAATAAAAAAATGACTACAGAGAAGCTATTCCCAGACGCATAAACTTTTATGTATGCAAAATTACACAGGAAATCATTTTCAGAGATGGACTGCGGCGCAGGGGAGAGGGAGAGAGAGAGAGAGAGAGAGAGAGAGAGAGAGAAGAGAGAGACTGAGAGAAAGAGGAGGGAGAGAGAGAGAGAGAGGGTGTAGGGTGTGGTAGGAGAAGGTGACTGGCTGATACCAGTTGATGGACGCCAGGAAAAAAATAACAAAAAAAATGGCGTCGCTGCCTTATTGGCGCGCTTAATGGAATTGCATGTCCTGCGGCGACACATGCCGGTGTGGAGCCTTCTTCATCGTCACCCTTCTTCATTTCGTCCTTCCATTACACCCACCCGCTTCTATACGCCCCTGAAGGAATTGCCGCCAATTTTGCCCTTCGTTCTCACGCTTCAACTGTCATTTAGAGTTATTTCCCTTTTCTATCCTTTTTTTTGTTGTTGTATTTTTGAATATTAAAAACACGGACACATACAGATAGCTAAAAAAATGAGGTTGGGGTCGGGGTTAGCTAGTATCATAGTGTAAATAAAGAAAGTGGACATTCCGTTTCCTAGGTGACCGGAGGAATTTGGCGTTCACTCA
>CM042180.1:28365844-28403344 GCA_023376005.1 Doryteuthis pealeii | reverse complement strand
AACATAAAGCAATTTCTTTGGTACAATTTTAATCTACGCATCGAAATCTATGAGAAAAGCCAATAAAATTGACACCTTAAATTTTCACGAAATTCGGGATTTTGAGACACTACAAGGGGTTTTAAGGGCTCATATCTCCGCTAATTCTTCGAATTGACCAGTTTCCTTGGTATCAATGAATTCTACGCATAGAAATCTATCAGAAAAGTCAATAAAATCGACACCTTCAATTTTCACGAAATTGAGAGAGAGAGAGAGAGAGAGAGACAGACAGAGAGAGAGACAGAGAGAGAGAGAGACAGACAGACAGACAGACAGAGACACATAGTAGATACCACAAATCAAATCCATATAAATAATATAATAATACAACACTAATCGATATATATATATATATATATATATATATATATATATATATATATATATATATATATATATCAGAATATCTCAGTCGGTTCATATCTTTTCATAATCGTCTGTTCATATCTCTCTTCCTCTCTCCCCCTTCCTCTCTTTCACTCACACACACTCTCTAACTCTTTATACCCTTCTCCCCCTCTCTATCTTTCTCTCTCTCTCTCTCTCTCTCTCTCTCTCTCTCTATATATATATATATATATATATATATATATATATATATATATATATAATTTACTAAACATTAAACAGTTTTTATAATGATAGACAGATATACACATTGATAATGGTTCTTATAAGTACTTGGTATGCCAATAATGGCTCTTTTTCTAGATTGAAACATCAAAAGAAATATTAGGAAGCTTGAAAGAAAAAAGAATTTACTTGAAAATAATATGGATTCTGTTTTGTTTAATCAAATTTGTTTGCATATATATATATATATATATATATATATATATATATATATATATATATATATATAATTTCATTTCATTAACTTAAAATTTTATTCATATATTAACAGAATCTTAACTTTTCTTTGCACAAGTCAATAATATTACTTATGAAATTAAAAATTCCCCCTTCTTTTCAAATGTCACTCTTCACTGAATATTCTTTATTCTCTAACCCTAACTGTAATCAAACTTCACTCTATTTCTCCAACTATAAGTGTCTCAAAAAAATTTTTTTAATTCTTTTTTCGAACACTTCAAAATTCTCTGTATTTTGACCGTTTTAGCTTCAAATATCAAACATTTGACCGTGAAGAAGGCCGTTTTTTTGTATACTTAAATATTTTCTATTTTTCTATTATTATTATTTTATTTTATATCTAAAATAATAATAAATAAAATACCATGTGTACATGAACAATCTCCTGGCCGAAACACGTGTTGGTAATTCATTAAATCAATTTTATCCATTCAGCATTTTCTTTCATTTATTTATCTATTCTTTAAACACACACACACACACACACACACACACACACACACATATATATATATATATATATATATATATATATATATATATATATTCATTTTATCGATTATGTCAGTTATTATGGAGAAAAGTGCACATTTTTTGTGTATTTCAAGTCAGAAATAACCCGAAAGCCGGTGTTTATTTTCTAGTCATGTGCGTTGGCGGCCACACGTGCGCATGCGTCGATTATCTCACGAAATACTTTTACTTTCCTTTTAAAAAGCAATTTTCTCATTTCTGCAATACCTCCGCCGCGCTGCACCGCGACATTGTTGTTGCAATTCCCCGAACAAATCGACAAACATGGAAATCGCATAAATGAATAAATAAATAAATAATAATAATAATAATAATAATAATAATAATAATAATAATAATAATATTTTATTGGTGCCCTTGAAATTGGGCCCCTAGGGTTCGGGAAAGACTGGATAAATGGAAAATCAGACGAACAACCCAGACCACTCAAACAAAAACATTATTAAGATTGGCTAGAATACTCAGAAGGGTCCTGGAGCCCTGAGGAGACTTGCAGTCACGCAGACTAGAAGAAGAAGAAGAAGAAGAAGAAGAAGAAGAAGAAGAAGAAGAAGAAGAAGAATCTTATTATAATGGAGCGTCTGTAACTGAAACTACATTACTGCTTAAGTCACAACACCCTCAGGAATTGCATAGGTTTATCAATAAGTATTTAATTTATAGTCAAAATCATTAATACGTAGAATAAATCTTTTTTTTATAACGATGTCTCTATAAAAACCCAAGTTAGATTTGCCTCAATCAGTCCATGTTATTAGAGCGTTTAAAATCCTGCAATGTGTCTTATGTATGCCTAAGAAATAAGGGTTTACATAATATATGGTGTGGTTAATTTGAATACTGGTTTTAACAAAATTGAGTTTAATAAATAATTACTAGGTGTTATTGATCTCTAATATTATTGTTTTATTCTTCAACATATTAAAATCAATTCTATGAATGATTTTATATAGAAATCAATTAAAATATAATCAAAATAAATGTAATCTTTTTATGAGTTCTTATTTAATTTCGTTAGTCTTTCTAATTTATTATATTTCATTATATTAAAAATATAATATTAAGCAGTGACAAGTATGTCAAAAGCCGTTGATTCCGGGCAATGGTGGAGACGCCCTTTAGATTTCACCAGAGCTCCTTTAGCTGGGTTGTGGCCCTACTGGTTGTCATGCCAATCCGCCTTAGGAGGCCCTACTAGAAACTTGAGTTTTGGACAGCATAGCACTGACAGTATCCCGTTGTCACCAGCCTTCTACGGTGAGGAAGCTTGGTCTAAAAATATTATATAAGTTATATATTGCTGTATATAACTGTATGTTAGATATTATTGTCAATCCTATAGGAGGAAATGGTACCAGTTTCCCATCTGTTAAGCTTATAATATATATATATATATATATATATATATATATATATATGTGTGTGTGTGTGTGTGTGTGTGTGTATTTTGACGAGGCTGTTTGCATTTCACATAGCAATAACAATTTATATAAAGTGTTGATACATTGATATATAGATAGATAGATAAGATAGATAGAGAGAAAGAGAGAGAGAGAGAGAGAGAGAGAGAGAGAGAGAGAGAGAGAGAGAGACCACTAATAGCTTTAATTAAATATATAAAGATTGATAAACTACATAGATAGATAGATAGATAGATAACATACAGTGATAGATATATAGAGAGAGAGTGAGAGAGAGAGTGAGAATTAACAAACTGATATATATATATATATATATATTATATATATATATATATATATATACATTTCAGTTTGTTAATTCTCACTCTCTCTCACTCTCTGTCTGTCTATTATCTATCTATCTATCTATGTAGTTTATCAATCTTTATGTAAATAATTAACACTATTAGTGGTCTCTCTTTCTCTCTCTCTCTCTCTCTCTCTCTCTCTATCTATATATATATATATATATATATATATATATATATATATATATAGAGAGAGAGAGAGAGAGGGGAGGGAGGGAGGAAGAGGAGAGATAATTACGGACATAGATAGATAGATAGATAATTCACAGACTGGGGTCGATAGATATTATTTGTCTGTTTATGTAAATGAAGATCACATATGCGTCTGCCAGATTGTGTACGTCTATAAGCCTTCTTGGTATTACTTACAAAGAAGACCTACAGTCGACGGGGGGGGGGTGAGGGATTTGATAGAATAAATTTGCCATTAATACGAGACAAGGAATAGCATTTACTGCTGAACAGTGATTACTTCTTTTAAAGTCCATCTCGGCCTGTCACTATCACGGACAGTTCTACGGACAGTGCCATGGACATTTCACTAAATTGACTCATCTACTTGGATTGTCGGAATTGAAAATAATTTCCTTTCTTTTTCCAACCGCGTTCCTGGTAAGAAGGTTTTTTTTTTTTGTTTTTTTTTTTTTTTTTGTTTTTTTTTGTTGTTGTTGTTTTTATGGTTTGTTTTTTGTTTCTTCTCACAGAATTTCATGCGTGGCCATAAAATGTCGGTTAAATCGAACTTAACGGACCTAAATTCCACCATCGTATGTCACCCCGCCGAAAGAAAAAAAAATACCAAAAACCAGGGAATTAACCGAATTTAATGAAATTTTCATATTTTGATATCTATTAATGATGGAGATTCTGTGTATTTCTGTCTGTAAAATGCGTCATAGCTCTACGTCACAGCTTACATCACAATATTCTTATGCTATATACACCAAAATTGAGTAAGCAATTTTAAAGATTGTTTTTTACTCTCGTCCTTTTTTTTACAGTAACAACTAAAAAGTTTACAAATAAATAAATACCTACAATTTTGTGAAAATATTCAAAATAATTGTTTGATTATACATGCATGCAACATTTTATTTGAGAGGGACGGGGTTCAGTTTTCATTTCAAATTGTTTTATTTTTTTTATTTTTTATTTTTTTATTCCTTTAATTTTTGAAAGACATTGCCTGAGAGGGTGGGGTTAAAAATTCAATGTCAGAGGGTTTGTATCATAAGTAAGCAAAATCCTTAGGATTTGTCTTACTTATGATACAAACTGACTTATGACGCCCGGAGGGTGTTTTTCTGTTAGTATTAATAAATAAAAGATATAATGCACCAGTTATTTTGTTTAAAAACTTTTATATTTTTCAGGTCAGTTAACTTTGAACAATGGTATCTTTGAGAATCTGTGTTGTTATTTTGTACCAAATTGTTAACGTCTTAGAAAGACAAAATAATCGGTTAAATCAAACTTAATGGACATAAATTCCGCCATTATATGTCACCCCGTCGGAAGAAGAAAAAATCAAGAAATCAACCGAATTTAACAAAATTTTCAGTGTTGATATATTAATGAATAAAAGATATAATGCACCAGTTATTATTATTTTTTTTTTTTCAAATTACATTTATTCAGGTCAGTTAACTTTGAACCATGTATCTTTGAGAATCTATGCTACGCCTCAAAAATATATCAATTTATCAAACCAAACCAAACAAAAATATTTACCTATAAATTATTCGCGGTTAAATCCATCTTAACGGACCTAAATTCCACCATCATATGTCACCCAGTCGAAAGAAAAAAATACAAAAAATCAGGGAATCAACCGAATTTAATGAAATTTTCAGTGTTGATATATTAATGAATAAAAGATATAATGCACCAGTTATTTTATTTAAAACCTTTACATTTTTTCAGGTCAATTAACTTTGAACCACGTATCTTTGAGGTGTAACACAGATTCTCAATGATACATGGTTCAAAATGAACTTAATGAAAGATCTAACATAAAATATTTCTTCCAATTTGTTGATACACACGAAAATATTGAAAATTATTTGTACTAATTTATATTAAAAAAAGTGTTTACCCTCAAACTATTCACTTATAAACATATTTACAAAAAATAAAAATGGTATTAAATAGCCCACAAGGGTTGATATGACATTAAACAAAATGATGCGTTTAGCCCAGTATGTTTGTACTAAATATTTTATACGTTAATCTTCAAGGAAGACCCCCGCCTCCCAAAATGGGTTGTCCTGGGTATGACATTGAACTTCATCGAGAATAAACCGACTGCATCTCTGCAGAGGGGTAGGACCCCCTCCCCCAATTAGGCTAATTTTTTGGCCGTGGGTGGCGGCCGTGATGTTTAAGCATGAAACCCTAGTGGCTGAGCAGTCCACAACATGCAACATTCTACTTTGGCCCTTACTTAAGCTAGATAGGCGGTCGGAGTGGCCCCTCCTATTTAATCGACTGGTCACATCAAGCCCTAGCACTTATATTATTGTCTTGACCCTATTTCCCTTATGTCAAACCTCCAACCTTTTTATCATATATGTGCGGGGGATGAGGGTCAATGTCCTGGGTATTAGGGTAGATCGATTTTCAACTTTGTTTTTGAATATAAAACAGTATCACCTGGAGAAAGTTGGATATGGATATGGTAAGTACTGACACCAAAAAGTAGGCTACAAACTTGCACTGATTTTTTAGCATTTACTTTTAAATATTATCTAATATGTAGCTTCCCAAAATCCTTGTTTATAATACAATTGGGCCACATATTGGCCGTGGGTAGCAGCCCGTGATATTTAAGCATGAAACTCTAGTGGCTGCGCAATCCATGATATGCAACATTCTACTTTGGCCCTTACTTAAGCTAGATAAGCGGTCGAACGGGTCCCTCCTATTCAATTGACTGGTCCCTCAAGCCCTAGCACCTATATGATTGTCTTGAACCTATTGCCCTTATGAAAACATCCAATCCATTTTAACATATGTGCTAGAAGGCGGTGAATAGGGTCTTAATGTCCTGGGTATGACGTTAAACTGCATCTAATGGTGATGTTCCAATTTTGAAGCTCTGTGGAGTGTGGAGTACTCTTTCATCGCCATTAATCCAAGGTCTACTCTGACCTGGAGGGGTAGTACCTGTTGGTAGTACCCATCTATGAGTTAAATAGAAGAAATGAGCTTTAAAAATTGAGTTTTAAAAAAATTGAATACCCATCAAGCACAAATAGAATAAAACGTCTTTGGCATAAAATAACCTAACAAGGGTTGACATGCCGTAAAACACAAATAGCCAACCAACTAGTTTAGAGGTTGGGGCTGCTACTGTTGGATTATTTAGTGATATAGTTATTTACTAATTTTCGCTTAGATGTTGCACAAGGCCGAATGTAAGGAGTACCCAATGAGGCTCGAACTCACTAACAATGGTCTGCGAATTTAGCTTGCTAACCCTTACACCACGCGAGGTGCTCATTATTTGGTGATATAGTTATTTACTAAGCTTAGATGTGGCACAAGGCTATAATATTAGGCGCCCAGTGAGAATCGAACTCACTAACAATAGTCTGCAAATCTCGCTTGCTAACCATTAAACCACGTGAGGTGCCCATATATGTGATATAAGCCATGCCACAATACACCACTTAAATTTGTTTAAATCTCTGCCAATCAACACGAGTGCGTGGCTGGTTGACTACTTAATCGCTGATACTGAGAGACGTCCATTTGCAATCATTGACGAAGAACTTGCAAGACCGAGGAGCACAAAGAAACAACCACAGGATTCTTTACCAAGGATCGCGTTCTGCTTAACACAAAGGATCTCGCTGGACTAGCGCTCTTGCTTGAAGCCTAAAGGATGACCACTCCTACTTATTTGTAATTTGAACATTTTTTATCTCTTTCTTTTTTTCCTTTTCAGTTCTAAGAGTATATTCCATGTATCACATCAAACAAATCCTCTACATCAGTGGTTCTCTTTATACAGTCTGGGTGCACTTACAGTATTACAGATACTTGATAGCGCACTGTATACAAAATAGGACTAATATTTTAGTAAGTTAAATAAAACAAATTTATGATCTTATATTTTTATTAAGATTTTGTTTTCTTTAACTTTCAATAAACTACCATAAATGATTTTCATTTTTCTCAATAAAATAGTTTAAAACCTGTGTTTTTATTTAGTTGCAAGAAAATTAACTTATAACTATCATAATAATGTCGCAACGAAACAAACAGAGTGTTCATAAAGAAATGGTATAATATAGTAACTTAGTATACATTTGCTTTTCATATCTGGATAGATTTTTCAGGAATACTACGGAGCGCACCTGCAAAAGCTCTGGGGCACACCAGTGCACCCGAGCACACTTTTTGAGAACCACCACTCTCCATTGTCAACTAAGATAATCTGTCTGGCGTAGAAAAGAGTTGTTGTTTTTTTTTAAATGAGTTTTAAAAACGTTTGAATACCCATCAAACATAAATAGAATCAAACGTCTTCGGCATAAAATAACTTAACAAGGGTTGATATGCCGTAAAACACAAATAGCCAACTAACTAGTTTGGTAAAAAAGAACAAGTTCCTCGTATATTCCTACCATACAATAAACTGAACCCTCATTTTATGTCCGTGTTTTTGCAATAAATGTTTTTTTTTTTTTGCACCCGTTATTTTACAATACTAAATATATTTTATTTATTCATTTAAAGTTTTTATTTTGTGAGAATGGTTAGTTTTAAAATGGGGGCTCGTTTTACAATTTAAGCATAAATTGGATCCTTCTTTTATGACCGTAATTTCGTTTTTTCGTCGACGATTATTAAAATCTGACGTTTTTATTTTAGAGTACCAAAGCCTAAAAGAAAAGAAATAACAAAAACCAAAGGTAATCTTCAACTTTTTACTCGTAAATTCCTACCATAAAATTAGGCTTGGGCATTTTATGGTAGGAATTTACGAGTAAAAAGTTGAAGTGTAAAAACGAGTCCCCACTTTAAAACTAACCATTCTCACAAAATAAAAACTTTTAGAATATACACATTGAAGTGAATATTAAAATAGATAAGGAAAATATATTTAGTATTGTAAAATAACGGATGCAAGAAAAATAAAACATTTATTGCAAAAACACGGGCATAAAATAAGGGTTCATTTTATTTTATGGTATGAATTTACGAGGATATTGTTCTTTTTTACCACTAGTTTTGCAGTGGGAGCTGCTACCAATCCTACTTATTTGTAATTTGAATATCTTTATACTTTTCTTTTTTTCCTTTTCAGTTCTAAGAGTATATCGCATTTCAATCCCATGGATCAAATCAAACAAATCTTCTTGATTGTCAACTAAGATCGTCTGTCTGGCGTAGAAACGCTTTTGCTTTTTTTTCCTCTTTAGGATTGGTGAAAGTATTCGTTTCATGTTAAATGGTATTAGCATTATTTGGCGGCTTTACTCGCTTTAAAAAAAAATCTGTATTGTTATCGACGCTGTTGTTGACGATGTTGCTGTTGGTGATGATGGTGTTGATGTCGATGTTGACGATGGTGGTGGTGGGGGCAGGGGTTTGTAGTAGTTTCTCTTATTGACCATTAATTTTATTTGTAAATTTTGGTTACCTACCTATACATTTCAGTCAGTTCATAACTATCTATCTATCTATCTGAGTCCGGAGTAAAAACAAGCTCTGAAGATGATTTTTATAAATCGAAATATTGTTCAATATTAGCTATGAATATGATATAAAATATTTTCATTTTAACAGCATTGTGTGTTTTCATATCATTATATATATATATATATATATATATATATATATGTGTGTGTGTGTGTGTGTGTGTGTGTGTGTGTGTGTGTGTAATATTGTAAAATTTGAAAAAACACAAGTTTCATAAACGAATAATGTTTATTACGCCTACGCTGAAGTGTTTCCGTCTGTTTAGATAGACCTTTATCAGGGCTTTCGTTGGTTTAAGGAAAAAATAAATTATTAGTGAAAACAAAAAGTCTGCGAACCTTTGTTTTTGGTGTATTGGGCTTCTTTTTTGTTGATCTTCAAATGTGAGGAAAAAATCTATTTGAAATTGTTGATAAACGCCAGCGTCTTAAAATTATCATCGTCCCCGTTTATGCTAAGTAAAATGTGTGTGTGTGTGTGTGTGTGTGCGTGTGTGTGTGCGTGTGTGTATTATTATTTAATTTTAATTAATGGAAAATATCCTATTTAATTGAAGTAACGACATCCCCCTTTTATACTATGTGATGTGTGTGTGTGTGAATTTTATTCAGTATTTCATTTAGTTTTAATTAAATTTTTACAATATTATTTTTTTCATACAATAATTTTTTTAGAAAATTCTTTTTACTACTATATATATATATATATATATATATATATATATATATATAATTTAAATGTTGTGTATTTTGGCAGCAAGTTATTTTCTAGCCATGTGCTATTGAACAATACGGAGTATTCGTTCTTCATTTTTGAGGATTTTTAAAAATTTTTCCAGTCTTTTTGCGATTTTTCTTGAGTCTGGATCCAATAGGTATATAATATTTCCCATACTTATATCCCGAGCGCTTTCGACTGTTTCGCCAGTCGTCATCATGGGGTACAGAATTTGGTTTTTAGTTCATTTTTTTTAGTTCTTTTATCTATGTTTTTATTACATTTGGAGAGTCTATTATTTTTTAAGAAGGGGGTGTAAGTTAAGTGTTAGTTATTAAAGATATTTAATACGTTGTCTCCGACTTTAAATGCTATTTTATTGATGTTAGGTTTTTTATTTTTTATGCATATGGCTTCTAGGATCTGAAGGCGTTTCTTCTTATTATTTTTGTAGATAATTTTAGTATTTTCGTTTAAGATTTTCCTAATTTCAGGGGAAGTAGATTTCTGGGTGTTTTTTAATTAAGTGTTGTTATATGGAACTAGTGTCGGAGACGGCGGGACAGTGTTAAAATAAAAAAATCCCCTTAAATATAAAATTAGCCCTCATTAAAAATCTAATTCATAGAGCCTTCTACATTTTCTCATCCAAAACAATATTTTACAAAGAACTTCTTAATATTAAACAAACCCTCGTCAATAATAACTTCCCTAACAAAACCGTAGATCAACAAAAAAAACTATACCTGCATACCATCCACAAAAATAACAATAATAACAAAATAAATCCACCTCCCCTGATATTAGGAAAATCTTAAAGGAAAATACTAAAAGAAGGCCATTTCTACAAGTTGGGTTGTGAGCACGCAGATGGTTCAGAATCCATCTTTTACGCGACCTGCTACTCAAATGCGACATGAGATTACCGACTTTCTCTCATATGAGACCGTACGTGACAGCCCTCGACAGACAAGCCCTGTCACACACAGAACATATGAGGTCTGGCGTAGACGTAGGGAATGTATCCAGGACGTCCGTCATGTGCCGTTAATGTAAAGCCCGCTTCAGGATCTAGTCCTCGAGACGCCTTACCTCAAACCTCTATATATATATATATATATATATATATATATATATATATATATATATATATGTGTGTGTGTGTGTGTGTGTGTGTGTGTGTGTTGTGTGTAATTGAAAATAGAGGAAAATGCGGATAAAACACAAAACAACTAAGTTGTCGGGGTGTAACTGGTATAACAGTCCACCAAACCTTTGGTGGACTTTTATACCAGTTACACCTTGACACCAGAAAGATGGCCCGAAAATTGGAACGGATCAACGAAATACTTGTCCGACAGGAATTGTCTGTACAGTCCAAAAAAACTTGTATTAAAGAAAAAATGCTGCCAAAATACACATATTTTAATATATATATATAATATATATATATATATATATATATATATATATATGTGTGTGTGTGTGTGTGTGTGTGTGTGTGTGTGTGTGTGTGACTAAGAAATCTTAACTGCAAGAATTTATTAGAAAGATGAATTACAAAATCGAATTCGATACTTTTACACAAGACATCATCATTTTCATTCGTTCTTTTTTTATATTTTTCTTTTTTCGTCATTCTTTCTTTTCATCTGTTGTCGAGGTGAACAGATTCATAGAGGAAACTGTGTGCTTAATATATTTATTCAGCACCAGTATCCGGTGCTAACCGATACACACACAACAAATCAGGAAAAAAAAAACACACAGAACACCCTCATCCTTCTAACTTTCTTTCTTTCTTCTTTCTTCTTTTTCTTTTATTTCTTATGCCCACTTAATTTGCTCTGACCTCATCTTTCTTTCTTTCTTCCCTTCCTTCTTTCTTTCTTTCTATCTATCTATCTCTTTCTTTTTCTTTTACTTCTTCTTAATTTGCTATGACTTCTTCTTATTTTCCTTCTTTCTTTCTTTCTTTCTTCTTTTTTCTTCTTCTGTTCATTTAATTTGCCCAGCTCTTCATTTCTTTATACTAGTATTTCTATTACTCTTTCTTTTTTCTTTCTTTCTTTCTTTGTCTTTCTTCATTCTTATACTCTCCACTTTTTCCTATTAATTTTCTTTACTCTTTTTTTTTCATTTTTTTACCTTGCTCCCTCCTCCATCCCTTCATTCCTCCCCCTTTATTTCTCCCCTCATCCCCCTCCTTTCAACTTTATTCTTCCCTAACCTTCCTCCCTTCCTCTTCCCCCCTTTCTTCCTTCCTTCCATCCTATATCATCATTTTCTTTCTTTTTCTTATTCATCTTTCTTTCGTTCTTTCTTTCTTAGTACGTCATAATTTTTATTCAATTCTTTCTTTTTATTGGACATCTTTCTTTCTTCTTCATTTTGCTTTCTTTCTTTTTCCTTACATTCTTCTTCTTCTTCTTCTTCTTCTTCTTCTTCTTCTTCTTCTTTCTTTCTTTCTTTCTTTCTTTCTTTCTTTCTTACATTCTTCTTCTTCTTCTTCCTCTTCTTCTTACATTCTTCTTCTTCTTACACTCTTCTTCTTCTTCCTTTTTCTTTCTTTCTTTCTTCTTACATTCTTCTTCTTCTTACATTCTTCTTCTACTTCTTCTTCTTCTTCTGCTTTTTCTTTTTTTCTTTCTTTCTTTCTTCTTACACTTCTTCTTTCTCTTCTTTACATTCTTCTTCATATTCTTCTTCTTCTTCTTCTTCTTTCTTTCTTTCTTCTTACATTCTTCTTCTTCTTCTTCTTCTTCTTCTTTCTTCTTGTTCTTCTTCTTCTTCTTCTTCTTCTTCTTCTTCTTTTCTTCTTCTTCTTCTTCTTCTTCTTCTTCTTCTTCTTCTTCTCCCTTACATTCTTACCTACCTTCCGGCCTTTCAAAATACTAAAACACCGTCCACTTCCCCCCTTCTCTTGTCCTCCTCCTCCTCCGTCTTTCACCCCTCCTCCTCCTCCTCCTCCCCCTCATAACCTGTTCCACCAATCAACTCGCGACTGAGATCAACAAGACCAACATAAACTAACACCGTATCAACTCTTTTTGCTCTTTTCTCTCTTTGTCGATCCGACCACCTCCACGTTTCATTGCTCTTACAACTTTCAACCGTCGCCCTACTTACTCATACGCAACCTCCCGCCTCTATTTTTCTTCTTCTCGCAAAAGTGAAGACATTTTGCGGTTCAAAGGAAAGGCTCTATTAGGCTCTGACCGACAGACACGTTGTCTCTGCGTTCACTGCGAACGATTCCTCATCCGATAAGTACAGTCCTTCAATTTGTCTGAGTGAAAACGAAGATCAACTGAACCTTTAGATTATCATAGTAGTCACTCGCCCCGAACCGCTTATCTTTCATGTGTCGTATCCGGTTTCCGGACCTGCGCAAACGTTTGACTTTTGATCGTCTGAGCACGTTTTTAACCCGACACTGACAAAGATTAACGGTCGACATTTCAACTATTTCTTTCGTTTAGCGTTTCGTTTTTATTTTTATTTTCATTCCTTTCTTTATTTATCTATTTATTTTTTTCCAGTTGTCAGGATTCTTTAATACGTTCTTATCTATTTATTTATTTTCTTTGGTCGCTCGATATTTCTTTCTTTCTTTCTTTCTTTCTTCTTTCTTTCTTTCTTTCCTTTCTTTTCTTTCTTTCTTTTTTTCTTTGCTTTCTATGTTTTTTTTTACTTATATTTTTAAAGTCTGTTTGTCTTTCTAAACATCTCCATCCATATTGTCAGTAGGATTTAGTATACGCTGCCTGTATTCCTTTCTGAAGGTTAAGACACTCACCTAATGAGATGTATTTGGCTGGTGACCTTACCCCTCTTCAGGGGATACAGTCTTGCCTCATACACAAGACATATCTTTTGTTGGGGGTCTTGCCCTTCAGCAAGGAATACAGGCAGTTTAGTATCATACCTATGACACCTCTCTAGGTGGTGATCTTACCCCTCTGCAAGGGATACAGTCTTGCCTCATACCCAAGACATCTCGATAGGTGAGGGTCTTAACTTTCAGAAAGGAATACAGGCAGTGTATACTAAATCCTGCCACCAATATGGATGGAGATGTTTAGAAAGACAAATAGGCTTTAAAAAATAAGTTTAAAAAAAGAAAGCAAGCAAGAAAGAAAGAAAAAGAAAGAAAGAAAGAAGGAAAAAGAAAGAAAAGAAAGAAAGAAAAAGAAGAAAAAAAAGAAAAAGAAAGAAAGAAAGAAAGAAAAAAAATAAGCAAGCAAGCAAGAAAGCAAGAAAGAAAGAAAGAAAGAAAGAAAGAAAGAAAGAAAAAAGAAAGAAAAAGAAAGAAGAAAAAAAGAAAGAAGAAAAAAAAAGAAAAAGAAAGAAAAGAAAAAGAAAGAAAGAAGAAAGAAAAAGAAAGAAAAAGAAAGAAAGAGAGAAAAAGAAAGAAAGAGAGAAAGAAAAAGAAAGAAAGAGAAAGAAAGAAAGAAAGAAAGAAAGAAAGAAAGAAAGAAAAAGAAAGGAAGAAAAATCGAGCGACCAAAGAAAATAAATAGATAAGAACGTATTAAAGAATCCTGACAACTGGAAAAGAATAAATAGATATATAAAAGGGATCTGACCCCTCTTCAGGGGATACAGTCTTGCCTCATACCCACGGCATCTCTCTATTGATATTAAACTGCCTGTATTCCTTGCTGAAGGGTAAGACCCCCCCCCACCTAAAGAGATGTCTTGGGTATGAGGCAAGACTGTATCCCTTGCAGAGGGGTAAGATCACCACCCAAAGAGATGTAAAAATAGATTTTTGAAACATATTGCCTGAGGGGTAGGAGTTAAAAATTCAATGTCAGCGAGTTTGTACCCTAAGTAAGTAAAATCATCAAATTCATTAAAGGATTGAAAAATAAAACAATTTGAAATGTAAACTTTAAATATGTATTAAAGTAAAACAAACTATATATAGATATATAATACCAATCATGTATTTATTAAAACTTGTTTTAAAAAACAATGAGAACTGTCTAATGTTGCATGTTCAAATTTTGAGTGTGTTTATTCTATGTTGTGACGATTTGGGGTAATGTGACGTAAGCAGTGACGTAGTTTTTGTTACAGACAAAAACTGGAAGCGAATCTCCATTATTAATAGAGATACCATCTAAATGATCTTTATTAGAATACTTGCTACCATCTAAATTTGTGTAGATTGTTTATAATAAGAATAATTAAGTGACGCTATAATTGTTTACTAAGGATTATCATTATTAGTTACTTGAGACTATATTGTTATTTACTAAGCTAAGCTGAGATATGGCACAAGGCCAGAAGTGTGGGCACCCAGTGAGAATCAAACCCACCAACAATAATCTGCAAATCTAGCTTGCTAACCAGTACACCACAACAAAATTGTAAATATATATGCTCGTGCAGAAAGGTTGTTACCAACCCTTCTGCACGAGCAGGATGTGACATCTAAATGTGTGCAGATTGTTTATATTAAGAATAGTTAAGTTGTGGCGTTACGGCTCTCATTTCAGAATAGAGTGATGATGTGTCATATAAGAATACTCGTTATACACTTATCTTGGCACTGGTACTACTTTGAGAGGCTCGAATCTGGTTGCTGGGCTGATGTTGAGTTGGCTGGCGGTCTCATCAACTGTCCGCTGAAATATTGACTCTCGCTTAAGTGCAGAACCTGTTGCTATTTATGGTTAGAAAAGTTCACGCGTGCATGGTAAATTACCAAAATACCTTTCCCAAGGGTATTAGCACTATGTGAAATGCAACCAGTCTCATCCAGAATTTGAATTCAGGTCGACGAGTCCATTTCCTACGACACTAACAATTACACCACACGCCCTTATTATAAATATATAAATATCATAAATACAAACATGACAATGTTTAATTAGAAAGATTCGGTAATCAGACTATTGTCCTCAATGTTTCAGCCGATGTACCCTCCGGCCTTCCTCGGGTATTTCTTGTTGGACTCGAGAACCTTCTTGTCGTAGTCGGGAGCCATCACGGAACTTTAAACCCAACCCTTTATTCAATTCACGGGGGTATCCGGTTCTCATTCCACTAACCATAGCGGGGTACAAGTGTTAAGTTGTGTTAATTATTATTTTATGTTACTGTTGTCCTTGACCAGGATTGAACCTGCAGCTTACAGATAACTGTCTCTTAGAACTGTATTAACTCAATGCCTATATCCACTATGCAATATGTCCAATTGGACTTATTTAGTGGTTCAAGAGGTCCTAAAGTTTGGCGCCCACTTGCCCAGTAAAAATCATTTCCAATGCATTTTTCATAGTAAAAATTATTGTCCAATGCATTTTTGTTCTAAAAATCATTTCCAATGCATTTTTATAGTAAAAATCATTTCCAAAGCATTCTTATAGTAAACATCATTGTCCAATGCATTTTTATTGTAAAATTCATTGTCTAATGCATTTTTATAGTAAACATCATTCCCAATGCATTTTTATTAGTAAAAATCCTTTCCAAAGCATTCTTATAGTAAACATCATTGTCAAATGCATTTTTATTGTAAAATTCATTGTCCAATGCATTTTATAGTAAAATCATTCCCAATGCATTTTTATAGTAAAAATCATTTTCACTGCATTTTTATAGTAAAAATCATTTCCAATGTATTTTTTAGTAAAAATTATTGTCCAATGCATTTTTATAGTAAAAATCATTTCCAATGCATCTTTATAGTAAAAATCATTGTCCCAATGCATCTTTATAGTAAAAAATCATTTCCAATGTATTTTTATAGTAAAAATTATTGTCCAATGCATTTTTATAGATAGTGAAAGAAAGGTCCCTGTGAAAGGAAGAGTCTTTAGTAGAGAAAGTGTTGAGTACTTGATATTTAAATGGTAGAGAATTAACGTGTAAAAACTTAAGTCTGTAGTGTTCCTTGTAATCCTAGTATGTTAAGCATACTATCGTGTATCACTCGGCACGAGGTTGTTAGGGGCACAAATCTCCCCCTTCTAATAATGAACAGAGAGATCGCACGAATGTGAAATTTGCTCGTCGAGGTAGAAAGAACTAAAAGTAGGTTTGATTTTTAGCGCGTCTTCTTTTATATGCTGTTGACCACGCCTCCTGATTTTTATAGTAAAAATCATTGTCCAATGCATTTTTAAAATAAAAATCATTTCCAATGCATTTTTATAGTAAAAATCATTGTCCAATGCATTTTCATAGTAAAAATCATTGTCCAATGCATTTTTATAGTAAAAATCATTTCCAATGCATTTTTATAGTAAAAATTATTGTTCAATGCATTTTCATAGTAAAAACCATTGTCCAATGCATTTTTATAGTAAAAATCATTCCCAATACATTTTTATAGTAAAAATCATTCCAATGCATTTATAGTAAAAATCATTTCCAATGCATTTCTATAGTAAGAATCATTTCCAATGCATTTTTATAGTAAAAATCATTTCCAATGCATTTTTATAGTAAAAATTATTGTCCAATGCATTTTCATAGTAAAAATCATTCCCAATGCATTCTTCGGTTCTGCCAATAACGGCAGAACTGAAGATAATTATCTTTAGTTACCCCTAGTATCAAATTAGAATTTTGTGGTAAGTGATGTGACCCTTGCAATATTTTCCCCAGATTGGGGTGAGTTTGTATGTGCAGAAGAGTTTCAAAGTGCTGGAGTTCTTTGTAGCGTGATGAAGGGGTTAAAATTCTTGTCGACATGGTAGGGGTTCAATTGGTTAATCCTTGTAATCCTAGGATGTAGATTTCTTCTGTGATATCTTTAAGTCTTTCCTTCAATTCTTACCTTCTTTCTTTCCTTCTTCCTTTCGTCTGAATCTATATTTACACCCTTCCTTCCTTTCTTTCCTTCTTTCTTTCTTTCTTTCTTTCTTTCTTTCCTTCCTTCCTTCCTTTCCTTCATATCTTTCCTTCCTTCTTTCTTTCATTCTTCCTTTCCTACCTTCATTTCCTTCCTTTTTTCCTTCCTTTCTTTCTACTATTAAACTCAATCCATTAATCTTTCTTTCTTTCTTCTTTTCTTTCTTTCTTTCTTTCTTTCTTTTCTTTTCTTTTCTTTTCTTTCTTCCTTCCTTTCCTGCCTTCTTTTCGGCTATGTCTCTGCTTTCTTTCTTTCTTTCTCCTGTATCTATTCCTTCTTTCCTTCAATTCTTACCTCCATTCTTTCCTCCTTCCTTTCTTTCGCCTGAATCTATTTTACACCCTTCCTTCCTTCCTCCCTTCCTTTCTTCCTTTCTTTCTTTCTTTCTTTCTTCCTCTCCTGTCTTCCTTTCTACTATGTCTCTTCTTTCTTAAAATCAATCGATTAATCCTTCTCTATTCTTCTATTCGGCCTCCCTTCTTTCCTTCTTCCCTTTCTTTTTCCTTCTTTCTTTCTTTTCTCTATATCCATTCTTTTTTCCTTCAATTCTTACCTTCATTCTTTCCTTCTTTTTTCTTTCGTCTGTATTTTGACATCCTTCCTTTCCTTTCTTCTCTTTCTTTCTTTCTTTTCTTTTTTCTTTCTTCCTTCCTTTCCTGTCTTCCTTTCTACTATGTCTCTCCTTTCTTTCTTTCTTTCTCCTGTATCTATTCTTTCTTTCCTTCAATTCTTACGTTCTTCATTTCTTTCGACTGAATCTATCTGTACATCCTTCTTCCCTTTCCCTCTATGATGTCCCCCCATTCTTTCTTAAAATCAATCCATTAATCTTTCTTTCTTTCTTTTTTCTTTCTCTTGTATCTATTCCTTCTTTCTTTCATTTCTTACCTTCATTCTTTCATTCTTCCTTTCTTTCGCCTGAATCTATTTTACATCCTTCCTTCCTCACTTTCTTTCTTTCTTTCTTTTTTTCTTTCCTTTCTTTCCTGCCTTCCTTTCTACTATGTTTCTCCTTTCTTTCTTAAAATCAATCCATTAATCTATACTTAAAAGAAAAACATAAAACGAACAAGAATAGATGAAATTATAACAAGAAAGAACCCAAACTATTACAACTACAACAACAACAACAACAACAACTACTACTACTACTACTTATTCTTGATCCCAGCCACCACCATAACGATGGCGATAAAACGGAACTTCTGTCTATCATTTCGTTTATGAGAGGCAAGTTGTATCCGCGAGAAGTCGACCTTATCTTGATCCGACCAGTTGCAACTTCGGCCTTTTCCAACCATTTGATCTGTAACCCAGTTAATAAATGTAGTGTCTAATTCTATAGATCGCTACAAACGACTACAACTCGCTATCCTGTTCAGTCCATAATCTTATTACAACTCGCTAATATATAATTCCGCTTCTAAAAGAAAAACCGCATCTTCGCGAAGGTGGCCGGATTGTAATCTTCGGGCTGGCTCTTTAAAATTCCAGACTTGGCCAGCGGAATATTTGAACCGTTCCTCTTTGATAATTGGTACGATACCCAGACTAAAGTTGGACAAACTTCTTAGATGAAACATTATTCTTATCATTATTTACTCCTTTTGAGTTTTCACGTCAGCATTAGTGACAGCAAGTCTCCTCAGGTTACCAGGAATCTTCTGAGTATTCTGGCAGATTGCCGCAGTGCAGTATTCTGTCTCGTCTCGATTCTACCTCTGATTTCCAGATTTTCCAAACTTTTTCCAATCCTTTTGGGACCGTTCCAAGTGCACCAACTACAATTGGTACCACTTTCACTTTCATATTCCATAACGTTTTCAGTTCTCTGGCAAGGTCCAGGTATTTGTCCATTTTTTCATCTTCCTTTAGATCTGCTGGAACCGCAAAATCCACCAGTTGACAAGTTCTTTTTTTTTTTTGTTAATCAACACTAGGTCTGGTCTTATTGTTGGGATAAGGTGATCCGTTTTTATTTCAAAGTCCCAGAGAATTTTATGAGTTTCGTTCTCAAGAACAGATTCTGGTTTATGCATATACCATTTTGTTGTATGGTCAAAATTTAATTTTTTGCATAATTCCCAGTGGATCACCATCCCAACCCAGTCGTGTCTAGTTTTGTACTCCCGTTGTGCTATTTTGCTACATTCGCATTGTGTTAGTTTGCTACCACACCTGCCGTATCTGGTGGTTCACTGGCGGCTGAGTGACAGCAAGTCTCCTCTGGTCTCCAGGACTCTTGAGTATTCTAGCCGATCCCAACAGTACTGTAGTTTGATGGTCTTGATTAGTCTTCTGATTTCCAGTTCACAAAAAATATTTCCCAGAGCTTTGGGGACCGTTCCGAGGGCACAATTACAATTGGTACGATCTTCATTTTCATGTTCCACAGTTTCCTCTGTTCTCTGACAAGATCCAAGTATTATTATTATTATTATTATTATTATTATTATTATTATTATCACTCCTTTTAAGCTTTTCACATCAGCATTAGCAGATGGTATTTCACTGGAAGTCTGAGTGACAAGTCTCCTCAGGTCCCAATTTTCTGAGTGAATAGCCGATTGCAGTCTAGATGGTCTCGATTCTTCCTCTGATTTCTAGATCAGTCTTTTTTCCAAGTTTATTGGGACCGTTCCAAGTGCACCAACTACAATTGGTATCACTTTCACCCTTATATTCCACAGCTTTCTCAATTCTCTGGCAAGGTCCAGGTATTTATCCATCTTTTCATTTTCGTTCAGCTTCACCCTGTGATCTGCTGGAATCGCAAAGTCCACCAGTTGACACGTTCTCTTTTTTTTTTCTTTTTGGTCTGGTCTCCTGGCTGGATAGGGTAATCGTCTTTATCTCAAAGTCCCAGAGAATCTTATGCGTTTCATTCTCAAGAACAGATTCTGCTTTATTCATATACCATTTTTTGTATGGCCAAAATTTAGTAGTAGTAGTAGTAGTATTAGTATTAGTATTATTAGAATACTCAGAAAACTCCTGGAGACCTGAAGAGACTTATTGTCAGACTCTAGTAGCCCTTTCGTCAGGGGACGTTAGAATACACATACTGCACCTCTGCAGAGGGCGTAAGACCCCAATGAGGCCACAGTGATGCATAAGAACGGAGTCCTGGTGGCTGAGCAGTCCATGACGTGTAACTCTCTACTTTGTTCCTTATTTAGGCCAGATGGGCGGTCGGATGGCCCCATCCCCGATATGATTGTCCCAAACCTATTGCCCTTAATGGCAAGTCATAACCCTTAAAAACTCACAACTAGAAAACAGAAAGAGATATCACATCAGAAGACATGGACATAGACATAGTTAAGAAGGGGAAACCTCAAGAAACAAATTCTTTTATAATCGCAGCACAAAAAATGTTAGAAAAAATAAACTGAGTCCCTCAAGCGTATTAATATTATCATTATATGCGCTAGCCAGAATATCCACCCTCCGGGTGCAAGTATCTACGATTTAATGTAATAAAATATATTAAATTAGAAAGACTACTGAAAAAAATAAGAATTCAGATAAAAAGATTTGAAACAGAGCTGGGTGGGGGTATAATAAAAAAATAGAACCACTGAAACTTACTCTTTCATCACTTCTACATTTCATTGCTGAATTTTCCTAATTTAACTAAATAGCAAAATTAGGAAGTAAATAATAAAATGACAGTTATTTCTTCTTGTTAATGGATTTCTTTTAAGGTTTATCGCCGAGTTTTTTGCTCATATTCATTAAGATAAAACCAAATAATTAGAAATCAATAATTCTTAGCACATATTTATCAAAATCAAATTTTTTTTATGCCTATAGAATGCTATTAAAACAAATTATATAAAGGCAAAAATAGATAAGACGCAACGGAATAGTAAGTGTAGAATGTGTGGAGACAAAGACGAAACTGTTAATCATACAATAACAAAGAGAGTACACGACTAAGCACGACTGGGTGGGAAAGGTGATCCACTGGGAATTGTGCAAGAAATTCAATTTTCACCATGCTACTAAACGGTATATGCACAAACCGGAATTTGTCCCAGATAAGGAGACTCATAAAATTCTTTGTGAATTTGAGATGCAGACAGATCACCTAATCCCGGCTACGCGACCGGGCCTAATTAATCAAGAAGTCATTTCGTGGATTTTGCCGTCCCGGTTCACAAAGTGAAAGTGAAAGAAAACAATAAATACTTGGACCTGGCTAGAGAAATTTAAAAAAGAATTTGGAATATGAAGATAAAGGTCGTACCAATTGTAATTTGTGCCTTTGGAACGGTTCCCAGGGATTCGGAAAAGAGACGGAAGCTATTGGAAATCCGAAGAAGAATCGAGACCATCCAGACAACAGTACTGATAAGATCAGCTAGAATACCTAGACCGAGAAGACTTGCTGTCACTCAGCCTCCAGTGAATCATCGGCCTACACGCGAAAATGTGAAATTGAAACAGCATCGTCTTGGATTTGAACCCGTCTTACCGTGTCCATTTTCTACTACGGTAACCATTGCACCATGTGCCTCCTTAAAAGCTACGCCAGACCAAGACGTTTGGTAAACGGTGCCCGGGGAGTGATGCTAAATTTTGGACAGCACTTTTATTTATCGATTTGTGTCATGAAAACTCACAGACTAATTTCCTGAATGGCGTAGCGGCATAAAAGCGAAATTCTTTGTCCAATAAAGTTCTTTGAAAGAGAGGGAAAGAGAGAGGTGTGTGTGTGTGAGGGGGAGATGGGAGAGAGAGAAGAACTTCTGTATAGGGAACTATTAAAAATACCAAGCAAGAGAGAGAGAGAGAGAAAGAGAGAGTGAGCAAGAGAGAGAGAGAGAGAGAGGGAAGAGAGAGTCAGAGACAGAGACAGAGGGAAAAAGTTTTTGTATGTCCAATCAAGTTATTTGAGAGATAGAGAGAGACAGAGACGGAGACAGAGAGAGGGAAAGAGAGTGAGAGAAGAAAAAGTTATTTGAATGATTAGCAATTAAAAATACCGAGCGATGGAGAGTGGGAGGGTGGAGTGGGAGGGAGGGAGAAAGGAAGAAATATAGAGAGAAGAGAGAGAGAGAGAGAAGAAAAAGTTTTTTGTATGTCCAATAATGTTCTTTGAGAGAGAGACAGAGACAGACAGACAGGCAGACAGACGACAGACAGACAGAGAGAGAGATAGAGAGAGAGAGAGAGAGAGAGAGAGAGAGAGAGAGAGGGAGGAGGAGGGAGAGAGAGAAGAAGAAGAAAAAGTTATTTGAATGGGTGGCTATTAAAAATACCGATTCAAAATTTCTTGAAGGCTAAAAATTTATTACAATTTTACGCCTATGAAACCCGACGGGTGGGGCGTCATCTACTATAGATATCTAATTTCTAAAAAAATCTACGAACAATAAACTGAGTCCCTTAAACGGATTGATATTATCATTATATGCACTAACCAGAATATGCGCTCTCCAGGCGCAAGTATTTAAGTTTTAATATAATAAAATATATTAGATTAGAAAGACGACTGCAAGAAAAAGAATAGAGATAAAATGATTTGAAACAGAGGGGGTATAAAAATAGAACAACTTTAAAACTAACTCTTCCATCATATTCCATCACTTCCACCTTTCATTGCTAAATTTTCCTAATTTAACTAAATAGCAACATTAGGAAGTAAAGAATAAAATTACACTTTGGTTTAGTTTGTTTTGTTTTACGGCATTATCAACCTCGGTGGGTCATTTAATGCCGACAAAGTTGTGAAATAAATTCATTCTTAATGCATAATACAATTTTGTTTATCAACTCATGTTTTTCTATTCAACCCATAGATGGGACCCTAACAGGTACTACCACTCCGGGTCCGAGTGGACCAGGAACAATGGTGATGAAGGGGTGCTCCACATTCCCCAGACCTCCAGAACTGGAACCTCACCATCAGATAGAGTTTAACGTCATTCCCAGGACATGTAGACCCTCAGCCACCGCCTTCGAGCACCCATATGATAAGAAGGATTGGGGGTGCCATAAGGGCAATAGGGTTGGGGCAATCATATAGGTGCTAGGGCTTAACGTGGCCAGCCGATTGATACCGCCCGTCTAACCCAAGAAAAGCCTAAAGTGGAATATTGTAAGTCATGTGATCAGTTCTATCCTTAAGCATTACGAGTCGCCACCCACGACCAACAGGCGGAGTCTTAACCCTCTACAGAGGTGCAGTTGGTGCATTCTAACGCCGCAGACGACAGGGCGGGTAAAATTACAGTTATTTCTTCTTGTTAATGGATTTCTTTTAAGATTTATCCCCAAGATTTTTATTCATATTCATTAATATAAAACCAAATAATTAGAAATCAATAATTCTAAGTACATATTATTAAAAATCAAAAATTTCTAATATCAATATGCAAATTAGCCTTCCCGTTCACACTGTAAACCGCAATTTTGTTGTATATATAAATACAATTGCATGTTATTAATATATATGTATGGCCAACAGTGAGTCATCTGAGAAAAAAACAAAGATACTGTGTCAAATGCTACTGACCCTCAATTATAAGAAGAAGAAAAAAACAAACAGGAAATGGTCTTGCACCAGTTGACATGGTCAACATGGTCAACAGTATTAATAATTAATAATTGAGGTTTAGATAGACTAACATCATGGAGAATATGAGGTAAACAACTAAGGAAATTGTGAATTGGGTAGTGATATAGTTTTGCTTACAGACAGACACAATCTCCATTACATTAAGATTTACCCCCCCCCCCCGCATTATCATGATGCGACACAAGGTAATTTTTAAGTGGAGTTTGACAGGTTTGAATTTAGTTTTTTTCTCCTAGACTGGTTGCCATACAGAGGTTAAAGAGCCTAGTTAGCTTATTTTAAGTTATCAAAAATAGCTAATTAAAAATTTCATTATGAAAAAAATTGAGAAAGATTACTTATTTTTGTGGAATATTTGATATCTATTATTGGATTTTATCCTGTATAATACTAGATAAAAATCCAATAATAGATATCAAATATTCCGTTATTCGGACTATTGTCCTCATCTTTATTGTTATTTGTACAACGTTTCGGCCGATATACCCTCCGGCCTTCTTCAGGAATTTCTTGTTGGACTTGGGAACCTTCTCGGACTCGGGAACCTTCTTGTCGTAATCTGGAGCCATCGCGGAACTTTGAAATTAACCCTTTATTCAGTTCAAGGGGTTATTCCGCTAGGAGTAGGAGTTGTGTTAATTATTTTTCAATGTTACTGTCGCTACTCAGGATTGAACCCGGAATCCAAAGATAACTGTCACTTAGAACTGTCTTAACCTAACTACCTTATCCACTAGGCCATGTGTCCAATTGGACAATTCAGTGTGAATTTTGGGAACTTATAAACCTAATGTCTTGTTTTGGCTAGAATATCTACCTATTCATTTTATGTATGATTTTTACCTACACTCATATATTTATTTATTCATTTTTTTTAAAATCTGATCTAGCCTTAGTCCGAATTACGTAGATAATACTAATCATCAAGCCTCATCTCAAACATTCAGAGAAATTTTTATCTAGTGTTTTTAAATGATACTAAATTTCTACTTGAACAATTTGCCGGTTTAGTTCAGTCGGTAGAGCACTGGCTTAGGAATCGCAAGATTCTTGGTTCGATGCCGGTCGTTGCCAACTCAGTGTATGAGTAGCACATAGATATGTGCGGTAAAGTAAGTAGCTGATGGTAGGTATGGCGCTCCACCTCAGACGCAAAAAACAACCTCCTTGGTCTAGCGCTAGTGAAAAGGAGATAGACTCCCTCGCTGATTGGCTGGTACCGATATTAGGCCGTTCCGACGACTTTACTTTTTACTTACTTATGTTTAACAGTGACAAACACTATCAACATGACAGTATGTGAGTAACGTTTAATAAAGAACCATTTACGAGAAGAACAAAAGACAACTTTTAGTTCTCAAAGGGAAACAATTTTCTCGGTTTATATTTCATATGAGGGTCGGTTTGGCTCAGTCAGTACAGCGTCAGCCTAGGAATCACAAGGTTCCAGGTTCGATACTGGCCCTTACCAACTCAGCGTATGAGAAGCTGAACGGCAAAATCCACAAGATTCTTGTTAATCAATACTAGGTCTGGTCTACTAGTTGGTATTAAGGGGTCCGTCAGTATCTTGAAGTCCCAGAGTATCTTATGCGTTTCATTCACCAGGATATTATTATTATTATTATTATTAAGCTCAGTCGGTTGAGTGTCCGCCTAGGAACCACAAGGTTCCTTGTTTGATACTGGCCCTCGCCAACCTAGCGTATGAGTAGCACAGGGATATGTGAGGAGCTGATGGTAGGTGTGACGCCTACCTCAGACACCAAAACAATCTCTTTGGTTTAGTGCTCGTTAAAAGGGGATTGACCCTCTCGCTGTCTGGCTGATACCGACTTTAGGCCACCCCAACGACTTTACTTACTTATCATTACTATTATTTCTTATGAGTTTTTCACACGAGTGTACACTGATTGTCTTTCACTAGGGTCTGAGGGACAATATGTATCTTCAGATCTCCAGGAGTCTTTTGAGTATTCAAACCCTCGCCAACGTATGAGTAGGTCAGAGATCTGTCCGGTAAAGTAAGGAGCAGATGCTAAAACAATCTCCTGGGTCTAGCGCTAGTGAAAAGGGGATAGACTCCCCCTTTCCAGACATTTTCTGATTGTTTTTTTTTATTTGTTTTTTATTGTTTTCGGATACGAATGGGGTGCTAATTTAATACTCTAACAGGACCTGTGGCTATACCACACTATGACAATTTCTCTATTACAACATTTGATGTTTACTTAAGAGCTATTGGTCTTTCGATATGTAAAAAGTATAATTTTGATTTAACTTTCTCTCACATTTTTCTTTCTTTCCTCCCTCATATTTTCATTATGTTCGATCCAAACAGATAAGCGTTATCGCTTCCGCGCGTTCACCTAAATAACTTGAAAGAAAAATAAAAGAAAACACTCACCTCATGAAATAAACTTGTTTACTTTTGCTATTAAAAACCAAAAATAAATCGACATGAAATAAGAAATTTCATTATTTTCTTTATTTTCCAATATTCCGTCGTAAAATTCAAAATATTTTAGACGTTTTGCTGTTGGTATATTTTTAGCCGGGGGAGGGGTTAGGATTAAGGTTCATGTGAATTGCTACTATAAGTCATTTTGTCACCTCCTATCCCTGTGGAGGAGAGGGGGAAATTTTTATGGTTAATAGATAGACACACAAACAGACAAACAAATAGATAGATAGATAGATCTGAACATCCTGGCATATATATATATATATATATATATATATATCTATATATATATATATATATATATATATATATATATATATATATAGTGTGTGTGTGTGAGTGTGTGTGTCTGTGTGTGTATGTGATAGATAAATACGAACAGACTGCTATACATACATATACATGCATACATACAGATAGATAGATAGATATAGATGAATAGACTGAGATAGATTGATTTAAGATAGGTTTGAACAGACTGAGATAGATAGATAGAATGAAAGAAAGAAAGAAAGACAGAAAGATAGATAGATAGATAGATAGATAGATAGAAAGAAAGAAAGAAAGAAAGAAAGAAAGATAGATAGATAGATAGATCGACATGAATGGACTGAGATAGATTGATTTAAGATAGATTTGAATAGACTGAGATAGATAGATAGATAGATAGATAGATAGATAGATAGATAGACATGAATAGACTGAGATAAATTGATTTAAGATAGATTGAACAGACTGACATAGATAGATAGACAGAAGAAAGAAAGAAAGAAAGAAGAGAAAGAAAGAAAGGAAAGAGTGATAAATATGAAGACTGACATAGATAGATAGATAGATAGATAGATAGAAAATCATGTTTTTAATATCAATATATTTTCAATATATTTATCATTCCCACCCACCCCCACATATTCAGTCGTATCAAATGTCAAAATATTTAGTTTTATTGCCTCGTTTTTTGTTTGTTTGTTTGTTGTTGTTGTTGTTGTTTGTTTTTGTTTGTTTTTGCTTTTTTTAATTCTGTTTATTTTAAATTCCTTCTCTTTTGTTTTTCTTTCAAATCTCTCGAGCCTTTTAAAAAAATCTTCGTTTTATTTTGGAGAAACCAAAGCTGTACATGACATGCAATAAATAGAGAATTTCTCTATTGCAAATGAGTTTTTATATTGGTTGGCTGGTTTGTTGTTTGGTTGGATTTTACGGCATGTTAACCCTTGTTGCGTTATTTTATGCCGAAGAAATTTTGTTTTGTTCATCCTTGATAGATATTTAAAATTCTTTTTTTTTTTTCAATTGAGTTTTTTTAAAAAAACCTCATCTTTTAAAACACATTTTTCTATTTAACCCGTAAATGGGACCCTAGCAGGTACTACCACTCCGGGTCAGAGTTGACCAGGGAGTAATAGCGATGAAAGAGTACACCACATCCCCCAAAGTTCCAAAATTGGAACTTCACCATTAAAGTCATACCCAGGACACTAAAACCTTCATCCACCGCCTTCTAGCACACATATAACAAAAAAAGGGATCATTGCGAGGACGCCTTGTTCTAGTTGGGTATTCAAAATTATTTATTAAACACAATTATTTATACACGTTTTTAAAACTCATTTTTTCCTATTCAATCCATAGATGGGACCCTAACAGGTAGTAATGGCGATAAAAGGACACTCCACATTCCCCAGAGCTCTAGAACTGGAATTTCACCATTAGCCGCAGTTTAACGTCATACCCAATAACGATTTTTCTCTGTGTGTCTCGATATTTATGTTACAAGATTTAAAATAAGGGAAATCAAGGGAAAGGGATTGTGTAGCTCCTGTCACTCAAGGGGTTTTTGATTATTTTTAAGAGGAGGGAAGAGGAGCTCTTAAACGTATTGATATTATCATTACTAGCAAAATAAAAAACGACCTACGGGCGATGTAAAAATAGATTTTTGAAACATATTGCCTGAGGGGTGGGAGTAAAAAATTCAATGTCAGCGAGTTTGTACCCTAAGTAAGTAAAATTATCAAATTCATTAAAGGATTAAAAAATAAAACAATTTGAAATGTAAACTTTAAATATATATTAAAATAAAACAAACTATATATAGATATATAATACCAGTCATGTATTTATTAAAACTTGTTTTAAAAAACAATGAGGACTGTCTAATGTTGCATGTTCAAATTTTGAGTGTATTTATTCTATGTTATGACGATTTTAGGTAATGTGACGTAAGCAGTGACGTAGTTTTTGTTACAGACAAAAACCGGAAGTGAATCTCAATTATTAATAGATATGCACTAAATGAATAAGGCTAAAGGCCCGACTGCTCAATGATTTACATATAATTTTGTTTTGACAATTTTGTTTAGGAATGTGAAGATGCCGGGATCTCAAGCTAAGTCCACCAGGTTTAACATTAAAATTACTATTCAATTCTATGAGAGCGCAAAGAATTGCAAAAAAAGTAGAGCATTAGCTGATCCAAGATCTAAATATCCACAATGCATGCCCATGCAGAAGCACACCTATAGATTTATACAATGATTATTTCAAATCCCCAAGAGAGCTCAATGTAAGATAACTAATACATTAATTATATACAGAGCAATAATTTACACTTTTAATAAGAAAGAAAAAATTAATATACTGTTATTTGCCAGTTTCATCAAACAGCCAATTACATGAGATTATTTAATTGGATGTCTGATGAAACTGGTCGAAATAAATTTATAATACCCACAGAACGGTGTGTTAAGTTTCTCTTTCTCATTGAATATATATATATATATATATATATATATATATATATATATATATATATACTTTGGTGCGGTACCAAGTTTCTTGGTACAAGGTGATTCTAGGCTGGTCCTAATTCTCTACCAGTAGTTTGTTGTAGAGTTCAGGTTCCGTATGAGAGCTCAATGTTTAATTATTGTAAACAGAGCAAAGTTATTTGGGAATAAAGAGGCCTTAAATACCATGGGTATCGTGGTTATGGACCATTTCCACTCGCGAGTATGCCCACGAGCTTCTTCAGACCACTGATATCTTTTATTTAGACATGCACATGGCCAAACTCATCTTATATTCATACATTTCCCCCGCCTTCATGGGTGATCGTATTGAATTTTTTCTTTTCAAGTGTCTTTTTTATTAATGGAAATTTATTTTTTCCTTAATCCTTTGCATGGTTGGCGGTAGTTTTAGTGCGAAGTAAATAAGAAACTGATTTAGGTGTTATGTACTAAGTTCCATTTTATTTCATCAAATATTTCGAAGGAATGACTCTTCTTTTACAAGGCTTTTTTTAAGACTGGCCGGGTACAATGGTCTCTGGCGTTTTTATACGTAGACTCCACAACACACACACACACACACACACACACACACCATATATATATATATATATATATATATATATATATATATATATATATATATATATATATATATGCGTGTTGAATTAAACAAAAGACACATCTATTTAACAATTTTATTTGTGATTTTTTTCAAGTTTTCTGGACAACCTTTTAATATTTGAATGGAATTCGTGGATTAGTCCACCAAAGTTCACGTCCCGAGTACTTTCGGCACGAATTCCACCCAAATATTAAAAAGTTGGCCAGAAAACTTGAAAAAATCACAAATAATATTGTTAAACAGGATATGTGTCTTTTGTTTAATTCAACATGCACAAATGAAAGAATGCTGCCCAAATACACACACGCACACACACACACACACACATACACACACACCACATATATATATATAATTGAATTGGTGTTGTGTTCTTCTCCAAAGAAGAAATTATTGAAAGTATATATACATATATATATATATATATATATATATATATATATATATATATATAATTGAATATGAATCGTTGTTCTTCACTCATCTGCAATCAATATAAAGTCAAGGCGAGCAATCAATGCATATTTTCCCCCTGAAACCATAAATCGAACAGACTATTTTTAAAATCCGTACCATTGTTATTGCCGCATCAAGGTTACAGTTACCAAATGAGTTTTACAAGATCGATAAACGGAATTCTGACATTTCTGATTCTTTGAGTCTTAGAGAAAGAATGGTGACATATCTGGTGAGGATAGGGTGGAGTCGGGGTAGTGACACAAATAAACAAACAAACAAAAGAATTTAAAAAAAGGTAAAAACAACCTATTGTTCGAGTCGAAAGTCAACTGCGCCTTTCTTGACTACTAAATATAAGTAAATGTAAGTAAATAGGCTGGAACTTCTCAGTATATATATATATATATATATATATATATATATATATATATATATATATATATATATATGTGTGTGTGTGTGTGTGTGTGTGTGTGTGTGTGTGTATGTATGTATAAATTGAAAATGGAAGTGAATCCGACGGTATGTTGAAAAGAGAACAAAAAGGAAGGAAAGTATTGAATGGATAAAATAGGATTATTTTAATTAATTTAATTTACAGGTGTTTCGGTCAGGAGTTTATCCATGTGTAGATTATTCTATTTATTATTATTTTTAAATAACAAAATGAAATGAAATAATAATAATAGAAAAAAAAATGTTATTATTTCATTTCATTTTGTTATTTAAAAATAATAATAGATAGAATAATCTACACATGGATACACTCCTGACCGAAACACGTGTAAGTTAAATTAATTAAAATAATCCTATTTTATCCATTCAATACTTTCTTTCCTTTATTTCTCTTTTCAACATATATGTATATCTACGTGTATTAATCAATACATTAGGTAAACTCTGTCTCAGGTGTTGGCAATCACTATTTATAGTTGCACCTTTTTCAAAGAACTAAATAGGGATGGGTCCTTTCATTTGCTATATTTATAAATAAAAAAGTGTTCAATATTAATGATAGAGAAAGTTAGGGGTAGCAAATACATACAATCAACGACGTTTGATATACTAGCAGTCTCTCTCTCTCTCTCTCTCTCTCTCTCTCTCTCTATATATATATATATATATATATATATATATATATATATATATTAAAAAATAGAAAAAATAGAATTCCAGATATTTCACAATATATATAAAATTAGAGAAACTTAAATAAATAATAAATAAATACAATTTAATAAAACAAAGTAAAACCCTTAAAAAAAAATACGAGGTATTTAAAGTTATGTTATGAAATGTGACATTACCGAATAACGCAATGATGAACAGTAAACATACATTTCCACATAATTAAATGCATATAATCGCGTATGAATAGATGTGCTTCAACTAGTTAATAAATAAATGAAATAAATAAATAAATAAATAATAATTTTCACTTCCCTTATATGCTTTAAAAACAATAAATAAATCGCTACTTCTTGGAGCAGAAAAAAAACACGTCCATTATATATATATATATATATATATATATATATATATATATTATTACAGTGTATACAGAAATAACCTACTCAAGTTTCACCATAGTGATCTTCGGGTTTAACTCCACTGAATTAATCAATATCTTGATTAATTCAGTGGAATTAACCCTGAAGATCATTATGATGAAATTCGAGTAGGTTATTTCCTTACACACTGTAATACTAAATCCGCTCTACTAGCATATTGACCACTTTATATTCGTTATATAACTGACTTATCATATTAATACTTGTATCAACCAAATATTGGGATTAACTCAATAGTTTTACCTGACCAACTAACCTAGAACCATTCGTGAAGCCATTACACACACACACACACACACACACACACACACACACATATATATTTATTATATATATATATATATATATATATATTAAACGTCCACACATACGCATATATATATAACGTGCACACACACACACACACACACACACACACACACACACACACACACACACATATATATATATATATATATATATATATATATATGAAGATAGGAGAGTTGGAGTAAAATCCGACTGTATGAGGCAAGCTAAAACGTAAAGTTGACAAAAAATAATGACTCAAACATGTAAAGAAGAACGAAATATTTCTCTCCTACTTCTACTTGTTTGAGTCATTATTTTTGTCTACTTTTCGTTTTACCTTCTCTCACACACACATATATATATATATATATATATATATATATATATATATATATATATATATATATATATATATATATATATATATATATGCTTTTATATTAGTTGGCCAGGAATATATTAGAAAAATTCAAAATTCAAATAATCAAATTATAATGGGCAAATAAGAATGTAAGCAAGTCAGTTAATCTTAGGTTATTTGAATTTTAAATTTTTAATACATTTTATATTCATTTGTCCGATGCTTTAAAAAAGCACAGTAAAAAAAAAATACTTAATAAACTTTTTCTTATATATTCCTGACCAACTAACCTAGAAGCATTCGTGAAAACGTTACACACGCGCGCAAACACACACACACACACAAACACACACAAACACACACATATGTATGTATATATATATATATATATATATATATATATATATATATATTGAAATATGTGTATTTGGGCAGCATTCTTTCATTTATGTTGAATTAAACAAAAGACACATCTCCTGTTTAACAATTTTTTTGTGATTTTTAAAAAATCACAAATAAAATTTTTAAACAGGAGATGTGTCTTTGTTTAATTCAGCATGCATATATTTATTCATATATATATATATTGGTTTAGTTCCGTCAGTAGATCGTCTGACTAGGAACCACAAGGTTCCGGGTTCAATACCGGACATCGCCAACTCAGCGTATTAGTATCACAGGGATCTTTACAGTAAAGTGAGGAGCTGGTGATAGGCTTGGCGCTCTACATACGACGCCAAAACTATCTTGGTCTATTGCTCGTGAAAAGGAGGTACACTCCCTCATTGTCTGACTGATACCGACTTTAGGCCACCCCGACAATTTTACTTTACTATATATATATATATATATATATATATATATATATATATTTTATAGATGCCCAAATACACATATTTCAATATATATATATATATATATATACATATATATATATATATATACATATGTGTGTGTTTGTGTGTGTTTGTGTGTGTGTGTGTTTGCGCGCGTGTGTAACGTTTTCACGAATGCTTCTAGGTTAGTTGGTCAGGAATATATAAGAAAAAGTTTATTAAGTATTTTTTTTTACTGTGCTTTTTTAAAGCATCGGACAAATGAATATAAAATGTATTAAAATATATATATATATATATATATATATATATATATATATATATCAAACTTATTGGTAAACCCTTGCGGTAAGAAAAAAGCCGGCTAATAGTTTGATTGTAAAAATATACTACCAAACATTACCTGGGGAGGATAAATTAAAAAAAAAAAAGAAAATAATCGGTTGATACTATAATATTTGGCCAAAAGAAAAAAACAATTTATACGTATATATATATGAAAAATATATATTCATATAAAAACCGTCAGGATATACTAAAACTAATAAGTAAAGAGTACTCAATACCTAAGTAGAGCAAATTTTTCTTTGCTTCATAACAAATGAGTTTAAAAAGTGGTCAATAGTTAAAACTAGAGCTAAATTTAATATACTAAATTTGTTGGTAAACCCTTGCGGTAAGAAAAAAACCCGGCAAATAATTTGATTGTAAAAATATACTACAAAACATTACCTGGGGAGAAAACAAAATTTTTTGAAAAAAAAAGAGTCAGATCTTAGCCCTGAAGAGCACTAAGCGAAACTTTTAGTAGGTTTATCTGACTCATTATGTTTATATATATATATGTGTGTGTGTGTGTGTGTGTGTGTGTGTGTGTGTGAAGAAAGGAAGTGGACGATATGTAGTATATTAAGAAAAATGAAAAAACACAGGTTTAAATGGGTTAAGTGGTGAGTTTATATATATATATATATATATATATATATATATATATATATATATAGCCTTATTCTCCTTAAACAAGATAAACTTTGAAACCAGTCAACATGTCATCAACAACCTATAATCTCCTGCCAATTCACCTTCCACCATTCCCCTTACATTCTTATAAACTTATGAGCTCTCCTCCTACTAATTCCTACTGCTACTGCTTGTTTTAAAAACGAGACCACGGAAACAAGCCACTAGTTCCACACCTGATGATGGCACAATATCGTGCAGAAAGTGCTCGTGAACAAAACTTTGGGGGATTTATACACCAATTCCACCCGGATATCAAAAAGATGGCCAGACAATTAGAAAGGAACGAAGAAAATCTTGTCCGACAAGAATTGTCCGTGGAGTTAAACAAAACAATATATATATATATATATATATATATATATATATGTGTGTGTGTGTGTGTGTGTGTGTGTGTGTGTAGAATTAAACAAAAGACAAATCTCCTGTTTAACAATTTCATTTTGATTTTTCGAGTTTTCTGTCCAACTTTTTAATATTTGGTGGAATTCGTGGAATTTGGGGCACATTTTAAACGCTATATTTTTGCAGAACGACACAGAGTACTAAATATATGTATTACATAACTGATACATGTTATCTAAGATTTGAATATTACATTAAGTTTTTACTACTTTCAGGTATTGATTTTGGTGACCCTCATAATGACGTAGAGTCCAAAAGAAATTGGATATGTAGTCGAAGAATACTTTGCCAGCCAAAGATCCATTGTTGCAGCCCAAAGAAAATTCCGACAGCATTTTGGAAAGCAAGAGGCGCAATCCCGAAAGGTGATCCTTCGTGCTGTTACAAATTTCCGAGACAGCCAATACCAGGAAGCGAAAATCCCCAGGTCGACCTCGAACATCTCGTAGAACTGTGGACAGGTGGACAACGAAAGTTTTCGTCATGATGGTGGCCAGGCACAACTACCTCTGGCCAGGAGCGAACTCCGACTGACTTTTTGTCAGCCTGATTTCTTAACCTCTCGGCCATTTTGACAGCTGCCGTAACGGTGGGGGGGGGGGTGCTTAAACTATTAAATACATAGGTCTGTTTATATATTTTACGATCACCAGAGAGATCTAGTCTGCGAGCAGACGATCATTGCTTTATATATGCTGGCAGTGAAAGTTGATTTTAATCACCCTTAGAGAGCTCTACCAAGTTTTGGAAACTATATTAATATACAAACACAGGCACCTTTAGATGTGTATATTTACCAACCGCTCCGCACGAGCAACCACCCTGTTGGCTGGAACAAAAGAATACACTGACAGCACCCCCTATGGGGCCCATCTGTTAGCCGTGAGGGGTGACCCGTGATACTTATGGGTGGAATCCTGGTGGCTGAGCAGTCCATTACATGCAACCCTGCACTTTGGCTCTCTCGGGCAGTCGGAAAGGCCCCTTTCCATCAATCATACCTAGCACCTATATGATTGTCTCAACCCTATTGACCTTATGACAACCCTGATCTCTTTTTTGTCATGCTATATGTGCTAGAAAGCAGTGGCTGAGGGTTTTAGTATGCTGGGTATGATCTTAAAGTGCATCTAATGGTGAAGTTCCGATTTTAGATCTCTGGGGGATGTGGTGTACTCCATCATCGCCATTACTCCCAGTTCCACTCTGATACGGAATTGTAGTACCTTTAGGGTTCCATCTATGTGTTAAATAGAAAAAAAAAGAGTTTTAAAAATGTATTTAAATAACTAAGTTTAAAAAACAATTTTGAATATCCCAAAAGGTATGAATAGAACAAATATCTTCGGAATATAATATCCCAACAAGGGTTAAAATCCCGTAAAATCCAATAAACCAATCAGCCACACGTAATATTGTTAAGAGTACCCGTGGTCACGAATGTGGTGCCTCAGGCCAACTTCATGCTTGAAAGTTCTGTGCAAATATGAAAATCAAAAGGTCTGTCTTTGACATTGACATTAACCCCGTGACTTTTGTGTGAATTCTCAGAGACCCTCCAGACTTGTCACAGAATTGCCGCGAATTGCCCGTAGGCTGCTGAGAAAGGATCTGTGTATAATCAACTTTTCTTTGCAATCATGCGATCTCATATGACTTGCAAGTTCGCCTTCGGACAATTAGACCCAACTGCAAACGTTACACGCACACAAACACACACACACACACACACACACACACACACACACATATGTGAGTTTTTCTTTCTACCATGGTTTCAGTGTTCAAGATACACCTTCCTCAGGAGAACTAAAGAAATTTATGTACCTAATATTAAATATACTCGCCTGGTTTAAGATTATTTTTATTATATGTCTCCTAAAAATAAACTTTTGTCCCTAAATTTTTTTCCTTTAAAATTAATGATTAGTTTACCATATGGTGACCGGTAAAAGTAATTTATGATTCTATCTATCCGCCGTGCCAACACCTATCCTCTTTTTTTATTATTCATTTTATTTAACATCTTACTTGTTTGTACTTCTGAAATTCAAGTCTTCTGATAAATCTAGTAAGCTAGTTTTTTTTATTAATTAGTGCATGTATTTTATTATATCTGTATTAATCTTAGTAATACATTAATGCGTTACGTAATCTGTGCCTGCATTTTCCCAGGAATTCATCATTTTTATTCAATAATTATTTCTTATTCGAGAATCTGATTATCTCTAACTTTTCTTGTAAGCACAAGAAACATGGATAAGTTAAGCCTCGGCAAATATTTGATCTCTTTAATATTTCCCATTTAATAATAGGTGTTATATTTTGATGCTTTAAATTCCAAAATTAGCTAGCTATGGTTGTTACATTTTTTTAGTTTAATATTAGAAAAAGATTGTTTATGGTTTGTAAATCTAGTTTTAGTTAGGAAGTAATACATATCGTGTATTTATATTTATACATTTAGTAATTGGTTTTAACAATGTGTTAGCATTATTGGGGATTATGTTGTATGGTATTGATTAGTTTCATGTCTATATTCTATGGTATAATTTTATTTCCATCAAAAAGGAGACA
>CM042180.1:28350844-28360844 GCA_023376005.1 Doryteuthis pealeii | reverse complement strand
TATAAACGCCATTTCGGTCAGAATATATATATATATATATATATATATATATATATATATATATATATGTGTGTGTGTGTGTGTGTGTGTGTGTGTGTGTGTGTGTGTGTTTGGGCAGCATTCTTACATTTATACATGTAGAATTAAACAAAGGCACGTTCAGCGATTTTTATTTATGATCTTTTCGAGCTTTCTGGCAAACGTTTTAACATTTAGATGGAATCTGTAGATTAGTCTACCGAAATTCGTATACTAACTTGAAAAAAAAAAAAAAACTGGAACATAACCCCCTGATGATGGCACTTCGAAGTGCCGAAAGTAACCGGGATACGAACTTCGGTGAACTAATCTACGGATTCCATCCAAATGTAAAAAAGTTTGCCAGAAAGCTCAAAATGATCATAAATAAAATTGTTAAACAAGAGACGTGCTTTTGTTTAATTCTACCTGTATATATATATATATATATATATATATATATATATATATATATATATATGTGTGTGTGTGTGTGTGTGTGTGTGTGTGTGTGGAGAAAGGTAGTCAAACACGGGATGTTGTACAAGATGGATGTCTATTGTAGGTAAGTGATGTCGACATTATAAAGTTTCGGTCTGTTAGACCTTCTTCAGGACGCTGGATTGATTTCTTGCTTCAACGGTGCCGCCCATTCTCATATTGGTGAGTTAGAAGGTCGTGAATAGGGGAGGTGAGGTCAATTGCTGGTGCTACTAGGAGTGTTTAAGTTGGTAGTTGGAGTTCTATTTTAGATATGTGTTTATTCCAACACATATGTGTTTATTTCAACACATGTGTTTATTCCAACACAACACTGCTTTAATTTCAACAATGCATCCATGATCGCATACATCCACAACAAAAGATTAAGACAAATATTCGAATCCAGTGCCATAAGCAACACACGAAATGTTAATTGTAGATTCGGCTTCTTTAATATTTCCTACTACAACACGATACTTAGTAACAACAACAAAAATAGACATATAAACACACACACTTATAACAAATCCTACTACCATTTACCACTTTTACATGACCTACTATGTATCTCCACAAAACCCAGCGCATATGACCGACGACCTCTTTCCACAGCAAACACCTTGTGGCATAAATAACAGAACTATACTAGCTACACCCCCACCCACTATCAGAAGAAAAAGAAGGTTTTGACATCCATGCACGACTGGCCATACACTTCCGTTAAATGGTAATGAATTTCAATCAGTTTAATGCCTTTTGCGTTCAAAATAACATCGATAACACCTAACTTGGCGGTATCGTCAATCGGGAGCTCCATCAGAAACGACTGCCAAGCCAAGACTGAGCGTGGCAGGGAAGTGCGCACAGTGGCAGAGGAAAGTGTATGCACAACAAATATAACAGTGTTTCCAATAGCCGCACGAACACGTTCCTCGCGTCACCAGCGCTTTGGAAATATTACTTTAGGGATTACCCTCGTGCCTATATATATATATATATATAATATATATATATTATATATATATATATACGAGGGTGCGTCAAAAAGTAATGATATTTTCTTTATTTCATGTGAATTTCTTTTATGAGATAAAATAAGGAATGAAAGAACAACACTCAGACAAAAATGTGTAGTATATTTCGCTGGAATGTTACATTCGCTTCCTCAAGCCTTTATTCAATAAAGGTTTGAGGAAGCGGAATGTACATTCCAGCGAAATATACTACACATTTTTGTCTGAGTGTTGTTCTTTCATTCCTTATTTTACCTCATTCTGTCGGACTCATTCCAATTCCATTTTCCTCATTTCTTTTATACATAAATCTAAGGCCTACATTGAGAATCTAACGAGGTTCAGAGCAAGAATCCGACGAGTAACTCAACTTGCCAATCGACAATGTCCTTCTTCTGCATGACAATGCCCAACCACACACAAGCATCAGGACAAGGGAGAAAATCGCCTCATTCGGGTGGACACCTTTACCACAACCTCCCTACTCACCAGATTTAGCGTCTTCAGACTATCATCTCTTCGGACCCATGAAAGAGAGTTTGAGAAGCAAACATAATTTCAGAGATGAGGAAGTGAAATCTGTTGAAAAAGTGGCTCAAAGAACAGTCAACAGAATTTTACGGAGCAGGAAAACGGTTACTCTTTAAAGAAATACGGATGCGATTCACAGAGGACTAGCTTCATTTTAATGTATGATACATGTTCCTGTGTTGGTAATTATATTTGTCCTAAACAAAATGGTACTATTTTTTAATCATCCACGTATATATATATATATATATATATATATATATATATATATATATATATATATATGTAATGTCTGCAATTGCTTGCTTAATTGTATGTATTCTCAGGGTAGCCTGTTGGTCTGATAAAATAATCTACAAAGACAACCGGACTTGATGGAATATGGAATACTGACCTCAGAGGTCACTCGAGATCGTCAGAGATCAGTTTAGGATCAAACTCTAATGATGTGAATGTTATTTGTTGATTACATTTATCCCGGACAACGCCGGTTACTCTCGTTTTACTCACACGAACATACAAATACATGTATGTGTATATACCTACAGGCATACACAGACACAGAGAAACACACACACACAGACACACACACACACATTTATATATATATATATATATATATATATATGATGGACTCTCCCGTAGATTTCGACGTATGAGTGTTCATACAATGATCATCCACACAATGATTTGTTTATAGTGGTGAAGGCTTGTGTTGGACCATCCACACTTTTTGGCACAGTCGATAGGAAAGAATTGGTGCATCAAGGGTTGCCACAAACCCAATCAACGACCGACCTCAGGAATTTTTAATTCAGAGTTATCCCTCTCCTAGACTGGTTACCTACCCAAGGCTAAAGGGCCCAGTCTGTCCTACTATTTAACCCATAGCTGGAGGGAGAATATATGGATTGATACCTTTCCCAAGGGTATTAGCGCTATGTGAAATGCCAACAGCATTAATTTCAAGAAGAAATAACAGATTGAGTATAATCCAACAAAATGTTTTTAAAAGTTAAGGAATTAAAGCAGATAAAACACAAACACTTTCAATCAATTAATATTTCGTGCGATAAAGTGGGGAGCTGATTGTAGGTGTGTCGCTCCACCCCAGATGCAAAAACAATCTCCTTGGTCTGGCGCTAGCGAAAATGGGATAAACTCCCTCCCTGTCTGGCTGACACCAACTATAGGTCACTCCTTGGACTTTATATATATATATATATATATATATATATATATATATATAGTTGTAGAAAATTTATTTCCCTACCGCGATTTCGGAATAATGAATCATTAGCCACATAGATTTACTTAGTTCCCCTGAAGACGGTGTACTAAGAACAGCGAAACATAGGTAGGGAAATAACCTTTTCTACAACTATCAATGCTCTATATTTGACAAGATATATTGAGCCCTTTTGGATTAACTACTTATGCCACTACAATGATTACATGGTAGTAACCGCTTGATGAGTATATATATATATATATATATATATATATATATATATATATATATATGAATCAAAATCTAATATATATATAATATTAAAAAGATGTAACATTGCTGGCATCGAAACCCTACTAGCCAAGGTTCAGCTTAGGTGGGCTGGTCACATTGTCAGAATGAATGAGAACAGGCTTCCAAAGAAGATTTTATACGGACAATAACCAAATGCTAAGCGTTCTATCTTACGCTACAGAGACAAATTGAAGGACAATATTGACCTGAGTGCTTGGGAACATCTAGCATCGGATCAGAAGGAATGGCGTAAGACATGTTTTGCTAGACTAAAGAGCTTTGAAGAAAATAGACTGAAGCATAGAGATCAGCTCCGCCTAACTTTAAGACAAAAACATTTAACTCCTGCCTTGGAGCATTTCGTTTGCCAGTGCGGCTTCATGACTCGCAGCAGGGCTGGGCTGCTGTTACACCCGAGGAAACATAAAATGTCTTCTTGACAGCATGCACAACATTGGAGGAATCAACTCACTCTCTGCTGACCCTCATCTATCGTTCACAATAGGAGAGTCCTCTATCATATATATATATATCAGTCTGTTCATATCTATCTATCTAGGGATGTATCTACCTATCTAATATGTCCATCTCATTCTTGCTCTGTAAACCCTAACCAATGCCGTACGTATTAAGATAGATTTAGACATATGTTTATATATCTATCTCTCTCTCTCTCTCTCTCTATATATATATATATATATATATATATATATATATATATATACCTATGTTCATCTCGCTCTTGCTCTTTAAACCCCGTATTTATTAAAATAGATTTAGACATATGTTAATATATTAGTGAGTAATTCTTTTGTTTTTAATTCTTAGTTATTTCTCTTCTTTTTTAATAATCATCCTTTGTCTTCAAACTTAAATATCTGTAGCTTTTCTTAGAGAAATTAATTACATCTGAATTTACCAGCAGAAGAAAGAAAAGCATCAGAAAGACTCACAATGAACCATTTAAATCGTCTTCAAATTGATCAATAACATTTATGCAAAGGAACAACTGTTTTCCTACTTTCTATTTAAAAGACTCGTTTTATGGGAATACCATTTAGTTTTAAAGGTATTTTCAGTCAGACCAAAAATAAACTTTTTCCTCTTAATAAATGTCGATTAGATCATTGTAAACCCACGTTGTCAGTGAGACAGGTCTCATTCAAGCGGTATGTATTGCTGATATTACAGCCACTTTTATGGAAAGCTGATCTCTCTGATACCATTGGGAAAGGTATGAATCCAATTCTCCCTCCAACTTTGAATAAATAGCAAGATAGACTGGGATTATTAACCATGGCTAGATAACCAATCTAGGAGAAGGAAACCTCTGAATTCAAATCTGTTAAACCCCGCTTAAAAATTGACCTTGTGTCACATTCTGTTCGTGCGGAGGTGTTGATATATATATCGGAATGGCCTAAAGTCGCTATCAGCCAATCAGCGAGGAAGTCTAGACCAAGAAGATTATTTTGCGTTTGAGGCGGAGCGCCACGCCTAATTTTACCTCTTAATAAATGTCGACTAGATCATTGTAAACCATGCTGTCAGTGAGACAGGTCCCATTCAAGGAGTATGTCTCGCATATATTTGAGCCACTTTTATGGAAAGCTGATCTCTCTGATAATATATATTATCAGCCACATATATATATATATATATATATATATATATATATATATATATATAGTCATCCACAGACACGTGTTTCGACTTATCAAATCTCTTCAGTGTGGCTAGACATTTGGAAGCTACCTACAGCCGGGATTGAAATCCGATCGGTTCAACATCAACCAGACAGCTTAACCGCTAGGCTATCGTCACCTACAGAATATGAAGGTGATTTTAACTGTTTTAATACACACATCTCCGGTCCCCGTCAACACAGCACAGGAGAAGCAGAGATTGGGTGATCTGATCTGTGTGGTGAAGTGGGGAGCTGACGCTAAGTGTTGCGCTCCCCTTCAACAAAAGCAATCTCCTTGATTTAGCGCTAGTGAAAGGGGGATATACTCCCTCGCTATCCGGCTGCCAACTTTACCATATATATATATATATATATGTGTGTGTGTGTGTGTGTGTGTGTGTAAGGTAATCCAAATAACTGCTTGTAAGGGATGATTCTAATTGGGATCTTCAAAATCTCAGTGTATAACCATACTGTATGCTTTTGTAGGCGCGAACATATATTCATACAAGGATTTTTATAAATCCCTAAAGAGAGCTCAATGTATAATAATCAATAAATTAGATTAGATACAGACCAACATTTAACTTTCAAAGAAAAAAACTTAACAAACCGTCATTCCGTAATAATTTATTTCGACCAGAAACTCAAAAGATTTTAAAATTTTTTTTAGAAATCTTTTTATAAATTCTTAATATATATATATATATATATATATATATATATATATATATATATATATATATAAAAGTAAGTAAAGTCGTCGGGGCGGCCTAATGTCGGTACCAGCCAATCAGCGAGGGAGTCTATCCCCTTTTCACTAGTGCTAGACCAAGGAGATTGTTTTTGCGTCTGAGGTGGCGCGCCACACCTACCATCATGTCCTTACTTTACCGCACAGAACCCTGTGCTACTCATACGCCGGTATCGAACTAAAAACCTTGCGGTTTCTAGCCGAGTTGTAGAAAAACACCTTCTTCAGCAGAACTAAATAGGATAGACCGCCGCATTATATATATATATATATATATTATATATATATATATATATATATTTTAAATAAGTGTATTTTGGCAGCATCTTTTCTTTTATACAAGTTTCGTTAAACTGTACAGACAATGAAAAACTTGTCCGACAGCAATTGTCTGTACAGTTTAACGAAACTTGTATATATAATATATAATATATATATATATATATATATATATTATATATATATATATATATATTTGTCCGCATGAAAAGTAGTTTGGTTTGGACCGTTATTATATTGATTCTCTTTCTGTCTTTTAACTATTTTGTATAAACTTTAATTTCTAAATCTATTCATTTCTTCGGTATTTTTTTCTTGGAAGTTTAATCTAATTTCGGCGAACCAAAAATAAACCTTGTTTCTTCTAATTGAATTTCGATTATATCATTGAGCACAGCATGCTGGACACTGCTGGAGAAGCAAGGACGAACTCATAAGTGACGATCTCCTACGGAAACCAGCTCATGGCTACGTCATTGTAGGCCATTGTTATATACCCTACATATGTTATAAATCCTCATAATTTCGTGGATATTATGCAGAGTAGTCTTATACCACTAGCAGTAGTTTGCCTTCTTCACGCTGCTCGTGAGTATTGTATTTTGTTAATGTTATAAAGATTCTATTTCATTTCCAATCTTTCGTTTGGTTATTTCTCATTCAGTAACATCCTTTGGTTAAAAATGAAACCGTCTAAATCGTCCAAGATGAAATGCAAAACTGTACATCCTGATTATCTGGTGTTCCTTATCTGCCGAATTCTTATTTCTTATGAATGTCGTTCCCTCAGCTAAATAATGGAGCATTACGTTTTTATCATAAAGAAGGAAGGGAAAGAAAAAGGACACGCTATATAGTAAAATATAATAAGAAAGAAAGAAAGAAAGAAAGTAGGGGTAAGATAGAGACGAGCACGCGGAAGTGATAACGCTAATATGTTTCAATTGAACATAAGGAAAAGATGAAAAAAAGGAAAGAAAGAAAAAAAAAGAGTGAGAAAGTTAAATTAAAATTATTATATTTTATACATATTGAATTATTTACAATAGCTCTTGAGTAAGCATATCAAATGTTGTAATAATTAAATTATCATACTGTGGTACATCCACAGGTCCTGCAAGTAAGTAATAGTTAGCTGAATACTGCGAGGGTCATGCTACTTTTTGTTCCCCATCGTCTTTTGAGAATAGTCACTAAAATATTTAAAATCTAAATTCTAAAATAGAAAAAGAATAAAAAAAGACAACAAAAAAGACAAAATTTCTTTATCTTAAATTGAACAAAATATATTTAAAATAAATTCTGACTGAATTTAAAATAAGTGTGATGTGTATTTTTAACATTACCTCCCTTGCGTCAACTTCCGCCTACGAACAAGATATGCAAAGAGGAAATTAAAATGACGATAAAATTTAAATCAGGTACAAACCAGGGTGGGGAAGGATGGAAGGAAAGATGTGTAAAAATTCAGTTTATTTTTTGTTTTTGTGAAATATTTATATCTTACTTTCGTTTACTTTTTTTATTTTTTTGTAAATCTTTTCTTCTTCCATACTTCTTTTTGCTTTTAACATTTTTTGAACATTCAATTTTTACCCATTTTCTTTTCTTTCTTTTCTTTTCTTTTCTTTCTTTCTTTCTTTCTTCTTTCTTTTCTTTCTTTCTTTCTTTTTTCTTTCTTTCTTTTTTCTTTCTTTCTTCTTCTTTCTCTTCTCCTTCTTTTCCTCTATTTCTTTTACTTTTTCATAATCATCATAATTATCTTTCTTTCTTTCTTTCTTTCTCCCCTGACATTTGTTTTTCTTTTTTATCTCCTGGTCTCTCTCTCCATCTCCTCTGTCTCTCTCTCTCTCGCCCCCTCTCTCTGTGTCTGTCTATCTGTCTGTCTGTCTGTCTGTCTCTCTCTCTCTCTCCCTCTCACCTCTCTCTCTCTTTCTCTCTCTCCCCCCTCTCTCTCTCTCTCTCCTCTCTCTCTCTCTCTCTCCTATTATTTGTTTTTTTCTTTTTTTTATCTCCTTGTCTCTCTTTCTATCACACACACAAACCTGTCGTTCGTTATTTTCATTTCCTTATTTCTCCCTTTTCTCTCTCTCTCTCTCTCTCTCTCTCTCTCTCTCTCTCTCTCTCTCTCTCTCTCTCTCCTGTTATTGTTTTACTATCTTTCTTTATTTCCTTGTATCTCTCTTTCTCTTTCTCTCCCCTTACTTATATTTTCTTTCTTACTTACTTATTTCTCTCTCTCCCCCTCTTCCCCTCTCTCTCCTCTCACTTGTAATGTGTTTTACTTTCTTTATCTCATTGTGTAACCCTCTCTCTCTCTCGTATTAATACTATTTCACTCCACATTTCTCTCTTCCTTTTTTCAGTACACGTCTAGAACTTATTCAACTGTCATACAATTAATGAGAACAGACAATATAATTAAATCCGCATCAAATAGGAAATGAAGTTTTTTAAATAGAAAGTCTTACAGATTTACTGTTGATTATCACACACCCTATCTCTCTCTCTCTCTATATATATATATATATATATATAGAGAGAGAGAGAGAGAGAGAGAGTCATACATATACACACACAATGCACACACACACACAGACACACACACACACACACACACATAATATATTATATATATATATATATATATATATATATATATATATATAAAGTCATCCACAGACACCGTATTTCGACGTATCATGTCTTCTCATTGTGACTTGACATATCAGGCTGATTGATCATCAATTAGAATTCCTAACCCCTAGGCCAAAGTCACTAAACTTCGGCCTGCGTAATATATATATAATATATATATATATATATATATATATATGTGTGTGGTGTGTGTGTGTGTTGTGTGTGTGTGTATTTATTTGTATATATATATATATATGTGTGTGTGTGTGTATGTATGTGTGTATATGTATGTGTGTAAGCGCGTGTGTGAATCCGGCCCATGAAGGCATTTTATCAGGCCCACACACGGTACTTGAATTTGTTTGTTAAAACGTACGGAACGCGAGGCGGCCTGATACCATTTAAATTTAAATATCATGTTAAGCTTACTAAATCTTCATGGACTTGACTACTGTAGATAGGTTATAAAACTTCGTTCGTGTGAGCATTTCACTTGTTACTTAAACGTTCCCAAAAGGGAAAAAGTCTGATGATCACTGCCCGTAGGTCATCAGCACACCAGCAGACCATTGGGAAATTTTCACTGATAAATACATACCTATGTATATATGTTATATACATTTTAGATACTATGGGTGCTATATTTTTAAGAAGACAGTGTTCAATATGATTGCTAGAACATTTATATTTAATTACTATTATCTACATTATTCGGACTATTGTCCTCATCTTCATTGTTATCTGTACAACGATTTGGCCGATATGCCCTCCGGCCTTCTTCAGGTATTTCTTATCGGACTCGGGAACCTTTTCGGACATCGGAAAACCTCTGTTCGCGACACAAATGGCCTAGTGGGATAAAGGAGTTAGGTTTAAGAGAGACAGTTCCAAGTGTCAGTTATCTCTATATTGCAGGTTCAATCCTGATCAAGGGCAACAATAACATAGAATAATGATTTAACACAGCTTAACGTCTCTACCCCAGCTAATGGTAGCGCACGAAACAGATACCATCTCAATGACTGAATAAAAGTTCGTGGCGACGGCTAGGAAATGTGGGGGGGCAGGGT
>CM042180.1:28347295-28350744 GCA_023376005.1 Doryteuthis pealeii | reverse complement strand
AGGATACTGAAAAGGTTTCTCACCTCTGCGTCACATAGTGTCCCCCCTCTCTATATAATGTGCGCAGGAGGTCTTTCCCTTCTGTCTTCAATCGTCCCTCACGTGTTTCCCCGCCTGCATTATTGACTGAAAATCTTCAACCCGGGGTCTCTTCATATAGTGTCCCCCTCTTCTATATCATTTTCTTAATCTTCTCCTTTCTGTCTCAATCTCCTCTTACACTCTCTCCGCTCTTCTCTATTGGGTTCTCCAAATATATTAACTGAATCTATATGAACTATGTACATACGAAAGAATACAGACAGGTTGTTGTTGTGGGTTGTAAGACGAAGGTAAATAAACAAAAACAAAAAAATGTCCGGCACAATAAACACTAATTGAATGATCGATATCTATGAATCCGTGGGTATCGGGCGTTGATGTCTAATTTTTAAACAAACAACCAAAACTAATAATCTTTGTCAAGTCTCGCGTGGGTTTGTATCATTATTTTAAAAAAAATTAAAAAGACGGAAGTAGAGAATCAAGCGGAGGAACACGAAACTAGGAACGTGGGAACTGTCAACGAGAAAGAATTAAAAAAAACACAAAAACAAACAAACAAAAAAAATCAAACTAAGAATACGAGCGAATTGCCACAGGAAAGTCGGATGACTTCCATGGGGTTTGTAGCTACAAGGGTAGCACATACGGTGTCAAAAAATCTCAATTGTTCGTTTAATTTCCCGACTAACGAATATCATGTAGCTTTCCGCCGAAAGGAATCATTACTTTTTTTACAGGAGCGGTAAGATATGTTATGGAGAGTGGTTGGGCTCCTGTCCCCGGCAAGTGATGAGACATTTTTAAGTATTTTAAGGATAGAGAAGAATATGCTGGGAAGTGGAATCTATCTATCTAATACTTTCTCTTCTCTCTTCTCTCTCTCTCTCTCTCTCTCTTCTCTCTCTTCTTCGTCTCGTCGTCGTCTCTGTCTCTCTCCTCTGGTGCCGGGTTAGCTCTGACGTAGAGTTGTTCGGCTAGAAACGCACAAGGTTCTCTAGTCGGAGTTCCGGCCTTCTCCGCTTGGACGAGGAGCTCGAGCGTTGAGTGGTAGTGGGACATAGGATCTGTGTCGGTGGGAGTTGGGTGTAGGATGAGAGGTTAGTAGTGGAGCGGGGAATGGGGTAGGAGGAGTGGGTGGCCGCTGTGATTGGGGGGCGATCTCGTGTGTAAAAAACAATCTCGCTTGATTGCTGGGGTGTGTTGGCGCTAGTGAAAGGGATTTAGACGTCCCTCCGTGATTTGTTGATGGCTGTTGATTGATCGCTTGACGTGAGGGGTTTCCGCCCCGACTCGAAGCTTACTGGGTGTTAGTGATGTAGTATGAGTGTATAAGGTGATTCGAGTATTAGTATTTGTGAGTGTTGAGGTTTGAGGGGGTAGTGCTATTGGAGTTGGTACCGGTGTAGAGTTTGGGAGAAGTAGTTCAACATAATGAGAGGAATTAGGGCGGAAATACCTATTTAGAATGCATGGTCTAAGACAAAATCGAGATGAATGTTTGACGAAAGTGGTTCTGCTGGCTATGGTACACTTCTGCCCATTAGGTCCTCTACCGGGCGCAGAGCTATAGATCAAGAAGACCGCCCTGTGCGTGATTTGAAACCGGACTGCCAAGCCGATCCCATAACCTCTACACCTAAACGGACTTCTTAGATTTTATGATTTGTTTGAGAGTAGTAGTCCGGTTTTCAAATTCACGCACAGGGCGGTCTTCCGATCTATAGCTCTGCTGGTGAGGCCTAATGGGCCGAAGTGTACATACAGAGATTGATTTTTTCTCGATTTGTTTTTAGCCATGCATTTAATAGGTATTTCCCGCCTAATTCATTATAGTTGATTAATTTTCAAAATTAAGGTACGACTCCAATTAAGCACTTATTCTCCCTAAAATATCGGCAAAAAGCCATTCAAAAAAAACCGTGTTTACAACTTATCATATCGGTCGTGTGGTAAGGGTCGGGTAGAAGTGGAATATTAACCTAGCTCTAAACAAAATCATAAAATCTAAGAAAGTCCGTTTAGTGTAGAGGTTATGGGATCGGCTGTCAGCTTGCAGTCGGTTTCAAATCACGCACAGGGGCGGTCATTTCCGATCTATAGCTCTGCTGTGAGGGCCTAATGGGTCGAAGTGTACATACAGAGATTGATTTTCTCGATTTTGTTTAAGCCATGCTTTAATAGGTAGTTCCCCGCCTAATTCATTATTAGTTGATTAATTTTCAAAAATTAGGTACGACTCCAATTAAGCACTTATTCTCTCCCTAAAAATATTCGGCGCAAAGAGCCATTCAAAAAACAAACCGTGGTTTACTAGTATATTAGTTATAGTTATATATATTATTAGATATATATATTATTATTAGTATTATATATAATTATGGTATGTATGGTGGTGTGTATCAGGCCACTTCCTATCGTGCGCCATCAAAGAAAACAAACCACGTATAATAAACACCATTGGAATCATTTTTCCATTTGTCCTGAAGATACATAGACGAGGAAAATGTCTGTACCAAGTGTTTGACTTGCTGCCGCTTAATTAAATATAATCTATTGGTGTTTCTCTGATATGTTTGAAGGATGTAGGCTTGTGATGATATTGGATAATACGTTTTCGTACTGATGTCTGTCAGATAGCCCCTCATCTTCCATTGTTATGCTGTACAACGTTTTTGGCCGAATTGCCCTCCGGTCATCTTCAGGTTTTTCTTGTCGAACTCTGGAACTTCTCGGGACTCGAGAACCTTCTTTTCGAACTCGGGTACCTTTCTTGGGTCGTAATGCGGGAGCCTTCAGGAAATCTTTATTCAGTCCATGAGGGTATCCTGTTCTCTGGTTCGCTAACCATAGCTGGGGTAAGACGGTTGGTTAAGCTGTGTTTAATCATTATTTCTATGTTATTGTGTTGCCCTTGATCAGGATTGAACCTGCAATATAGAGATAACTGACACTTGGACTGTCTTAACCTAACTCTTTACCCTAGGCATGGGTTCCGAAAAGAAGGATTTCCCGAGTCCGATAAGAAATACCTGAAGAAAGGCCGGAGGAGGGCATATCGGCCAAATCGGTTGTACAGATAACAATGAAGATGAGGACAATAGTCCGAATAATGTAGATAATAGTAATTAAATATAAATGTTCTAGCAATCATATTGAACACTGTCTTCTTAAAAATATAGCACCCATAGTATCTAAAATGTATATAACATATATACATAGGTATGTATTTATCAGTGAAAATTTCCCAATGGTCTGCTGGTGTGCTGATGACCTACGGGCAGTGATCATCAGACTTTTTCCCCGGTGGGCCGGATAATTGAAAAAAATAAAGAGCGCCACATTATTGTTATAAGAGGCAACATTATTGTTATAAGTCATCACAAATTAAAATTTGGGAACGTTTA